>CM037876.1:254177293-254559804 GCA_021292165.1 Shinisaurus crocodilurus | reverse complement strand
AAGACCGTGCCCCCCCCCCTCAATACTTTGCATTACAACAGGGAGCAATTTATTGTTGGTGGGAAAATTAATTTTCCCCAGCTACTGTGCGTATTGTAGCTATGGTCAGAGGGAGCAGGGAATTCTGAGCAGGGTGGCGGATGACATCAGCATCCCTGCTGATAAAGAAGTGTTGGCACTGCATCCCGGTGAGCCCTGCTTCCACTACAGCACTGTCCAGTGCTGTTCGACTGTAGTGATGGGGTGTCATTAGCGTGAAACGTCACAATTGGCACAGAGCTTCTAGGGAGGCTGTGAGAGTAGCTGCAAGAGTTCTGTTTGCTTTTATTTTTACAAGGCTTGTTGCAGGGTCTATTTTTATTTATTTGTTTATTATTTCATTGCTCTCCAGCCTTTCCGCCTCCCAAAATGGTGCTCAAGGCGGCAAACAATAAGATCCAGATGAAAAATGAAATCTTAATTAAAACAGAGCATGAAAACAAATGAATTAAAAACACAATTAAAGCCCCAACAATAAAAGAAATGAACAGCGCCACCCAATTAAAAAGCCCTTCTGCAACAGACCAAAAGGCCTGTCCGAATAAAAACAACTTTGCCTGCCGATGGAAGGACAACAGAGAGGAGGAGTTCCCAAAGCTTGGGAGCAGCCACTGAGAAGGCCCTCTCCCATGTCCCCACCCAGCGTGCCCCTGAGCAGAGCACTTTACTGCTGAGAGCGTATCAGTTACGAGTACATTGCCCAGGTGTAAGGCCAGACGTAGCGAACACCCAGCTTAGTGTGACTTTGCAACAAGGTAACCCAAACAGCGCCGAGGAAAGTGAAATCCAGTCATCTATGTAAACTGTGTCTTTTGCATCACTTGTTCCCAGGGCCGGTGCTACCATTAGGCCAACTAGGCAGCTGCCTAGGGCGCAGGGCTAAAGGGGGCTCCAGAAACGCCTTGAAAAAAAATACAGCACTCTCAAGTGGGAAGGGGGGCGCTAAATATCTGATCTTGCCTAGGGCACCAAACTGCCTTGCACCAGTCCTGCTTGTTCCGCTTCTGCTAGCTGTGGGAGGAGAATCATGGCTGTTTGAAAGATTGCTTAGCCCTACCTAGCCTCCCTCTCTGGATTCTGCCATTTCCTCATGCATTGCCACAAAAGCAGATATTCTAAGGACGCTGAATTCTGCACCACATTTGGCGCGAGTGCCACCGCAGAATAAACAGTCTGATTATAGTCCTCAGCAGAGAAATCAAAACATTAATTTTATATGAAGAAATGACCATCTTCCGTCTGGCTGTCGATGCTTAGCTTTTAACGCTTGAAAATCACTCCATTGTATGCAAACTATAATTTATCTTTTTTAAAAATCATGTGAGTACATTGGCCCAAATGGAAATTTACATCTGAATAGGCAACAGCTGTAGTGAATGGAATCAATATCAAAATTCTTCACAACAGCTAGACAGCAAGAAGCAGAAAGACCCCAATCGAGCAGGCCACCTTTGCATTAACACACTGTGGTTCTTACAGTTTCCATAATTATCCTCAAGCATGAACTACAGTTTAGTCTTTTTTTCCTCTTTTCCTTATGGCGTGCTTCCAGATGAGGCTTTTATCATGCAGTCACCCTGCCTCATTTTTGGAAGTTTATGGGGGATCCAGACAACAACATCTTCCATTTGTAGCCCTCCAGCGCTTTCACTTCACTTCTGTCTTTTTTTCTTACCAGAAAAAAATCAATTAAGGAGGGAAAGAGAGAATATTTATTTATTTATTATATTTATATCCCACCTTTTTTCCTGCAAGGAACCCAAGGCAGTTTACATAATCCTCCTAATCCTCCTCTCATAGATTTCATAGATTTCATAGATTTCATAGATCATAGAGTTGGAAGGAGCCTACAAGGCTATCGAGTCCAACCCCCTGCTCAGTGCAGGAAACTAGAGGAGGGGTCTCCCATCCAAGTAATAACCAGGCTTGACCCTGCTTAGCTTTCCACACTCAGGCAAGCTGAGCCAGCATCCTCACAACAACCCTGTGAGGTAGGTTAGGCTGAGAGTCAGTAACTGGCCCAAAATCACCCAGTGAGTTTCATGGCCGAGCGGGGACTAGAACCCGGATCTCCCGAGTCCCAGTCCAACACTCTCACCACTACACCACACTGGCTCTTGCACAATGACTTTTGCTTGTTAGTACTCTCTCTGGAAGCATCCATGGTAATGGAGCTGCAGCCTTAGCCAAACTTCCCAGATCTCTGGGCCCTGGTAAAGTGTGCCCTTTCCCCCCCCCCCATGCTTGTGCCCTGCTCACGGTTTGCTGGCCTGGTGCCTGATGATTCATAAAGACTTGAGTTGGATTTCAATGCCCCAAATTCAAGCCTTTGTCACCGCATGAGTAGCTTTCCCTCCTTCCTCCAGTGGGGTGTCCTATGAGCGGTGTTCTGCTTATGGGTAGTCTGGATCGAGCTCTCTGCATATAATGTATGGCAGGGGTGCACAACCTTTTTTGCCCCAAGGGCCACATCTGAGGTATGCTGGGGGGCCGGGGGTGGGCGTCAATGCATGCCTGCATGCACACACAGACACAAATGTATATGCATACACAAATGTACTTCCTACCAATTTGGACATTTCCACACCAATCATACAAAGCACAGCCCAATTCCATGCATGTCTACTCAGAAGTAAGTCCCAGTGCAACAGCTTTCAGGCATGCAAAGCACAGTTCATTTCTAAAAATTTAAAGGTATACCAGCAGGGTATTTAAAGTTTTAATGTATTTAAGGCTGCAATCCTGTACACACTTACCTGAACTCAATGGGACTTATCTCTGAGGAGATATGTATGGGGTTGCACTGTAAATCGCTCTTATCTTAGATCACTCATTGGAGATAAGAATGGGATCCCCTTGCTTACCCCTCGCTGAAGAAAGCCTCTGTCTTTGGCCTTTCTGAGGTCCTCCTTTGTGCAGTCTTTTCCTACAGCCCAGCTGGTCATCTGGGCTGTGGGGAAAAGTGGAGGGGGGGCACACAACCTGCAGCCAAGGGCCACAAGTGGCCTTGCGTGCCACAGGTTGTGCACTCCTGCTCTATCTCAGAGAAGTGTATGAATTATAAGAACTTGTTCTAGTCTGGCAGTATTGTGTCAATTCTAAGTTCAGATAAGTTCACAAAAGGTAGATTGCTGCCTGTTGTTGCATGCAGACTATATATAAAGTGAGATATGTATAGAAGAGCACTTTGTACAGTGAAATACACTACAGAAATTAGATCAATAGACAGGGATTGCTTTATCAGTTTCAAAGGAGAGCAGCTTTAGAATGGTACTGAAACCGGCATCCAGACTCTGCTAAATTACTGTTCTTGACCTGGTTTAAGATTCAATTAATCATTAAGGTTCAATTAATTAATTAATGCTATAATCCAATGGGGATGCCCGTCCGTAAGCCTCCAAACTCAAGAGGATTATGGGCATCCTATGCAGGGTGCGAGGGGCGCGGAGGTGACCTTCACCTCCCAACTCCTCCCGCCCTGCAAGTCAGCTAGACAGCCGATTTCAGCTGTCTAGCTGCGGTGCTTTGGACAGGGAGGGAAGGAAACGGGAGCGCCAGCAGGATATGTTGTATCCTGGCAGACCCGGTCTCCTCCCTGCCCCGCCCCCCCTGGAACGCCCCTTTACCCCTTCTCTGAGGTCGCTCTTACAAGCTGGCACAGTCCTTTCCACGCCTGCTGCGAGCGGCGGGGAGGGCAATCCAAGCTCAGGGTCCCCAGCTCTGAGGTCAGAGCTCTTTTCTGGCTTTGGATCTGGGAATCTGAAGCATCCCATGGCCCTCTAGAGGCTGTCTTGGGGCCATAGCAGGGCCGGATTAAGATAGGGGCTATTGGAGCTGCAGCTCCAGGCCCCTATCCCAAAACAGGCCCACAATCAGGACCGGTGCAGGGCAGTTTGGCGCCCCAGGCTGAAATAATATTTAGCGGGGGGCCCTCTCCAAAGCAGCCCTGCTCTGCAAAAAAAAAAAAAAAACCCTGCGCCGCCACCACCACCAACCTACCCTGCCCCCGCCCTGGCGGCGGCTGCTGCTGCTGCCACCGCCGCCACCGCCGCCACCGCCGCCGAGGAGGAGGAGGAGGAAGTGACGCGACGGGACCCCCGCACTGTTTTTTGCCGGGGAAACCATGGCAACAGGGCTGTTTAAGCCCTGTTGCCCTGGTTCCTCCCGCCAAAACAACGCGGGCGGGGCTCCGGAAGCGACACGACGCGGAGAAGGTAAGTGACGGGGGGGTCGGGGGGGTGATGGCGGCGGCGGCGAGAGGCGCAGCGGCAGCGAGCGGGAGGGCGGGGGGAGGCGCAGCGGCGAGCGGGACGGGAGGGTGCGGCGGCGGCGGCGGCAGGAGGGAGGGAGGGTGGGGAGGCGGAGGCCTGGCGGGGGCGGTGCAATGGAGGCGGCACAGCGGAGGCAGAGGCCTGGCGGGGGCGGTGCAGCGGCAGCGAAGAGAGCGCAGCGTTTCTGCGCCCTCTTCAGCCGTGCGCCCTCCTCAGCACCAGGCCCATAATGCTCTTAATCCGGCCCTGGGCCATAGGATTGCTCAGTTTAGGGTAAAACTTTATTCCTGCAGCAGTTGTACTGCAACCAGGCCTGAGACCCAGTTCTTGTACAGAGGGCTTATAGGCAGGGATAGGTCTATGCATGTGGCTTGTTCAAGTCACTTCAATTCCATAAATCTCATAAGCCAACGAAGGTGTTTCCTGGGTTTTTGAGCCCATGGTGTCCTTGCACGTCCTGTATAGGCGGTCACACGGGGATCATTGACTGTTTGAAGTGGGTCATTAATTTCATGGCCGTTAAGTTGCTTATTTCCATATAGGAATTACAATTAATGCCTGGGAATTACAATTAATGTCAGACGCCTTGCTCTCGGTGCCCTCTCAGGATATTTTGGTGAGTGAACATGAGAAACAGAGCCTTTTTTGTAGTGGAGCTGTGACTCCAGAAGGCCCTCCTAGTCAAACTCCATCAGACTTTCTCTTTGTGCTTCTTTTGCCGCAAACCTGAAATATTTCAATGGGCTTTTAATATATAATGGAAGGACAGGAAACGGGGAGGAAAGTCATGTAATGCAACTCCAAAACCTAGAGAGAAGAAATTCTCATAGGGTACCTCACTTGATTTGAGCCTGACACAAGGTGGTGGTGGTGGTGGTGGTGGTGGTGGTGGTGGTGATAATCCTATGGGCCCAGACAATGTCTGAGGGGCCATAGGACATTTTGGATTCCCAGATCTGAGGTTAGAGACAGTGCTCAGACATCTGCGCTGGGCATCAGAGCTCCGACCTCCCCTCCCCCTCACAGCCGGTGTGGAAAAGCAACCTCAGAGATGGGGGGAAGGGGGCATTTCAGTGGGTGGGGGAGGGGAGGAGATACAAGCTATACTGAAGCCCCTCCAGCCTCCTTCCTCCCCCCCCCCTGACATGCTCCAGCTAGATGGGCAAAAAAGCACATCTTGCGAAATATGCAGGGCAGGAGGACAGGGAGGTGAAAATCACCTCCACCGCTCTTCCCACCCTGCATAGGATGACCGTAAGCCTCCGGGTTTGGGGACTTACGGGCTTCGCGATAGGATTGCACCCTAATTAAATGTCTACGACTTCTGCAACAAAAGGTAGGAATTTTTATTTTGCATTTAAAATGGATTTAACATGGGACACTTCTAAGAAGCTTAAAATAGGCAGTGTGATACCCTTTATTATGGATCCACTTCTGTCGATGGACAGAATGCAAATGTTTGAGTTTCACAATGCTCCTTTCAATGTCAGGAGTCATTTTTAATCAGTATTCCCCCCCCCCCCCCCATAGCTGCCTTGGTAAAGTAAAGAGCAACAAATTTTGAAAATTGAAAGCTGGAATTCTCTTCTTTATTGCACATGTGACATGAGATGAAGGTCAACAGTCACTAGCCTTACATGACTCAGAAGAGTGGCAGTCAATTTACATACAACGGCACTGATTTATTTGCAGTATGCCATTTACCGCGTCAGCTGGAACTAAAAGGAGAACAGGACATGTGTGATTCATTGTCCTCATCATCCTGAAATATATTGTGGAGAAGGTGTGTGGCAGGATTGGCATCTTTGTCTTCTGGCATCTTTGCAAGAATGCACTCGGTCCCGATCAGCTGTAATGAAAGATCAATGAAAGATCAGTTTCAAGGAAAAATAGAAGGTGGAGTCCACAAACTCTGTCATAATCTAGCATATCCACACAAAGGTCACCACCAGTTAAAATGGAAAACTCAGATTTGTCTCAGATTTGTCTAAAAACTGGGACACTCTGCAAGGAAGGTGAGCTGGTTCCTTACCATCTTGCCCTGCTGTGTCGCCTGCTGAGTGCTGACCTATTGTTCCTGCTATCAAGAGAAGCTGGCAAAGCTGGCAAGAGGAGGAAACCTCCCCTGGGCTGACTGGGAATACACACCAGCTATGCTTGACTCTAAGGAAGGCCTTTATCTGCTGGACCAGAAGCAGGGCAATGACCCCAAAGGGGACGATGCCAAAGAGGGTCGTCCCTTTGGGCGGATGCAAAGGCAAGGGGCACACACACCCCTTACATCTTGGCCAGTTTAGAGTCTTTGGTGGGGGACTGGATCCCTTCTTGGGGCCTGAGTATGTGCCTGGGAGGGAGGCTACGAGGCCAAGTGGGGGACCGGGGGGGGGGCCTCAGTCAGTGTAGTGATGGGTAGAGGGAGATCTGGCATTGAGAGGATGGCTAGCGAGGTAAAGGGAACACAGTTAACGCTTAACGGCTGTTAACTGTTAACGGCTCTGTCACGTTCCAGTCCTCCCTGCACCCACAGGTTTGGTGGTTGCCCTATCAGCCTGTCCTCGGGTCTCTGGATGCTGCTTTTAAATGCCAGACTGGTGCATAATAAGACCACCCTTATCCATGATTTAATAGTGGATGAGGCGGCCGATCTGGCATGCATAACTGAGACCTGGGTGGGTGAACAGGGAGGAGTTAGTCTCTCCCATTTGCGCCCACTGGGGTACTTGGTTCAACATGATCAGGGTAGACTTGAAGGCAGGGGAAGGGGGGTTGCCATGTTCTATAAGAATTCTATCTCTTTCTCCAGGCTCCCTGTCCATCTGACTACTAGTCTGGAGTAGGACTAGATTGGGGATTCTGCTGGTGTACCGCCCACCCCGCTATTTATTTATTTATTATTTTTATTTATTTATTTATTTATTTATTATATTTATATCCCGCATTCTTTCCTGCAAGGAACCCAAGGCAGCTTACATAATCCTCCTCCTCCTCTCCATTTTATCCTCACAACAACCCTGTGAAGTAGGTTAGGCTGAGAGTCAAGTGACTGGCCCAAAGTCACCCAGTGAGTTTCATGGCCGAGCGGGGACTAGAACCCAGATCTCCTGAGTCCCAGTCCAGCACTCTCACTACTACGCCACACTGGCAGTCTCCTTACCTGAACTGACAGAGATGGTCTCAGATGTGATACTGAGGTCCCCCAGGCTGCTGGTTTTGGGGGAAATCAACATTCATGCTGAGGGCCTGAGGGCACCTTGTCTGGGGCGGCTCAGGATTTCATGAAGGCTAATGAATCCAGAGTGTTTCCAGAGGGTTCTGGGGGGGGGGGGGTCCAGCTGATATGGCTGGCGCTCCTGTTGAAACCCTGGTCAATCTATGGAATGCAAAAATGACCCAGGTGGTTGACATGATTGCTCCTGAGTGCCCTCGATGCAGTAGAGCTCGTACAGCTCCAGGATCATAGTTGAGGGCTCTCCTGGAGCCATCTCTGTCACTTGAAGCTCAGGTGGCCTCAGAGGCACGGGGTGCCTTCTGCCACCTTCGGCTGGTGGCCCAGCTACACCCCTGTCTGGACAGGGATAACCTGGTTTCAGTAATCAATGCTCTGGTTACCTCCAAGTTAGATTACTTCAATGGATTCTACATGGGGCTGCCCTTGAAGACTGTTCAGAAGCTGCAGCTTGTGCAAAACGAAGCAGCCACATTAATAACTGGGACCAGAAAGTCTGAGCATATTTAATCAATTCTGGCCTGCTTGCATTGGCTGCCTGTATGTTTCCAAGCCTGATTCAAAGTGCTGGTTTTAACCTATAAAGCCTTACATGGCTTGGGAGCACAATATCTGATGGAGCACCTCTCCTGACATGAACTTACCCAGACACTATGATCAACATCTTAGGACTTCCTCCAAGTGCCACCTCCAAGGGAGGATGAGAAGGTGGCAACAAGGGAGAGGGCCTTCTCAGTGGTGGCCCCCCGATTCTGGACCAATCCCCCCATTGAGGACCGTCTGGCGCCAACACTGTCATCTTTTCAGTGCCAGGTTAAGACTGCCCTCTACTCCCAGGCATTTAAGGGCATGTGATGGGGCATTTATGCTATCTCAGGTCTAGTATTTTGTTGAAATAGTTTTTAGTTGTTTAAATTGTTTCAAATTTTGTATGTATGTTAAAAATGTTATACTGTGTTTTATTATTTTGTATCTATTGTTTGTAATTTTTGTGAACCATCCAGAGAGCTTTGGCTATTGTGAGGTATAGAAATGAAATAAATAAATAACATTGAATGAAATTCAAGTACTCTCATGTGACCAGGTTATCAGATCCTCATAATCACTAGTCTTATGTGAAGCAAATTAATTCAAAGAACTGAATTCAATGTGGTGTAGTAAACAGTGTTAGACTTCAGAGCAAACTACAGAGTATGTCCAACATGTGCGTAACTAAGCCGTGATGCTTTTATTTAAATAGCCTTGGAGGCTGACATATTGAGCAAGTTGGGAGGGGTGCATAACCCTTTCCCCATTGGTTGCTTTTCTGCTCAAAATCCCCCCAGCTGTTTCTCTGCCCCCCAAGGATTCAGATGTGTTCCAGACTTCATAAATAAATATACATCTGGAATCCTGAATAGCAAAAGTAGCTGGGGCAGTGGGGAAAGGGTTAAGCACTTCCTCTCTATTGCCACTACTTGGCTTAACTTTGCAGCCTCCTGAGATGGCTTTTTGGTTAAAAAAGAAAAGAAAAGAAACAGCCAGGGCTTTCTTAGCATGTAGTTTGCTCTTGGACGAGGGAGATGTGAGTTCAAATCCTTGCTCAGCCACAGCACAATGTATTATTATCTAGCATCTAGAATGCCAGGGATGTTGAAGAGTCCTTGGTCTCGAGTCACGAGTCAAGTCACGAGTCTTTGGACCCGAGCCTCGAGTCCGAGTCCGAGTCCTTGGTCCAAAATGGTGACTCATGAGTCACGAGTCACAAGTCACTCCCAAAGCTGACTCCACGAGTCCCTATTAAAATCAATGGGGGGTTTTCCCAACAAAATAAGGCTACTTCAGATGTGTGGTTTAAATAAATTCTAGGCACAAGTGTGCCTTTTTATTTCAAAACTCTGCAACTGATTTTGGCAAGAACAGACCAGACAGACAAACCCAAAATAACCAGGCAGGCAGAGGAGGCAGGGAACCCCAAAGCAGGCAGGCAGAGGCCTTTGTCTTGGACAATTCAACTGTTGAACTGGTCAAGAAGAGACCAGGCAGGCAGAGGAGGCTGGGAACCCCAGACAGGCAGGCAGAGGCAGCCAAACCCAAAATGTCTGAAAGGTTGCATTTTAGAAAAATGAGTTTAAAAAATAAACTTGCTGTACTTCCTAAAACTTATCCATGTTGCATTTGAGGAACAAATGATTTTTTCTAAATGTTTGGCCCCCATTCTGGAACAGTGAGATCTCATCACAATTCCACCCTCACTGAACACCTGCTCCACTGGTGATGAACTTGCTGGAACCAGAAACACACTCAGAGCAGCCACACAGAGTAATCTCAGGTCCTTCTTCTGCCTCTCCCAAGTATGCAACACATCAATCAAAATAAATCTTGACACACCGTTGGGGCTGCATTCCTGGTAGCCATCCATAGTGGCCGAGCAGCGGCACACCTCGCTTCCATGCGCTCTTCGCCGGCAATCACGCTCCTCTCCACTCCTTCTGGCACAGCCCAGGGATGTTGAAGAGTCCTTGGTCTCGAGTCCCGAGTCGAGTCTCAAGTCCCATTAAAAATATTGGGACTCGAGTCCGAGTCGAGTCAGAGGGGGGACTCAGTCCGACTCACGAGTCGAGTCCTCGAGTCCGAGTCCCCATCCCTGTAGAATGCTAGATAATAATACATTAAGGAAATGTATGGAAAGACGTTGATCTCAGACTGAGGGCCCCTCCTCCCTTTCAAACTGTGATTTGGAGCCTAAGCTACCTCACAGGGTGGCTGTGAGGATAAAAAGGAAAATATTGCATGCAGGAGCTCCTTCAAGGGAGAATGGGATACAAATATAGTAATTGTAATTTGCCCAATGTGGTGGGGGGGAGTGAGAATTTCCAAAATTCTGATAAATCTTCCTTTGTACACCTTCAACCTGATGATTACTCCTCCATACTCACTCTCCAATAAGATGTGGGAATGTCATAAATGGATATGCCCCTTCTTAAAGAAGGTAAACATCTACAGGGAATATTTGCAATATTTGGAAACAGAGTGTTCCTAAAGGACAGGAGGGGAAACCAGTAGTGAAAACATAATACATAAGTGTATCGTACTATCATCAGGTAAGATGGGCAATTTCCAATGGTGCCATTCCGCAAACTCAAATAGTGCTAGCAGAGCGCTGCCAAACCTTTCAATTATGCAAGCACTTATGCGCTGCATTCATGGAGTGTGCGCTAGCGGAGTACATGGGCCATGGCCCACTCCTGAAAGTGGCCGCACAACCTGTTGTGCAAGTGGTTAAGAAAGTGGAACTTTAGTTGGATTCATAGTTCAGAACCTAGTTTCTGCGAACACAACATCATTTGCACTAGCAGAATGGCACAGTTGGATACTGCCCTACAATCCTGTATTGCTATGAAATAGATTCAGGTTAAATCTTTTTGATCTGGTCAAAAATGAGATCTTGAAATTAACAGTTTTCATTTTCTTGA
The DNA here is from genome assembly GCA_021292165.1 of Shinisaurus crocodilurus. Taxonomy (NCBI): domain Eukaryota; kingdom Metazoa; phylum Chordata; class Lepidosauria; order Squamata; family Shinisauridae; genus Shinisaurus; species Shinisaurus crocodilurus. Next base: position 254,548,813 of record CM037876.1, on the reverse strand, counting down.
AAAGCTCTTATAGATGTTATATCAACATTGGTTTTCAACATGTGCCTTTTAAAATCCAGTGCTCATCATTTACGCAGCACTTTTACAGACTGTCCTTATGCATATATCCTTGCATGTGAGTCATGCATACAGTCGCCCTCATAAGCTTCCTACAGGGCAAGGATGATTAGGGGTCTGTGGCTTTTCAGTTAAATCCGTTCTGTCTGTGTTTCACGGATTGTCGGGTGTCTTTCGTTCCATCGTCTGCTCATTGATGGAAGTTTTTTTAAAATTTTCCAAACTTGCATTCATGTTGGAAAGTGTACACTTGCACAAATGTGCACTTGCCCGCCCCCAATCTGCATTTCCCCACTTTAGTCCATAGGGGGAATGCACATTTTTGGTCAATTGTTTTTTTCTTCATATTGTTGTACAACTAAACTTGCTCACAATTCCAGAATTTTTTTAAAAAAAAAACCAGTCTGCGAGTCTGCAGAATTCACATGACTTGGAAGAAGCTGGTCCACTCCTTTGAATCTGTTGTGGATTTTGCCAACATCCCTCGGGCTGATTAAACCCCTTGGCACAACTGCTGCTGTGTTAATGAGCACTCAGGTTTTAACCAAGAAGTTATCCTAGTCTACAACAAAGTACTTACCGGTATATCATTTTACATGTTTCAGCTTCACCCTTCCTATTTGCACTCAAACAGGAATACTGTGAAGAAAAGCGTATGGCTGTGTCTATGTTCTCCCAAACGAAACAAATGTAAATAAGTTTAGCCTCAACTGGAGGCTGGGAATCTCCTGTAAATTTTGTGGTGCATTTGTATGAAAATGGCCAGCACGGCCATCAGCCCAAGCACTCTAGGTATGGTCAGGAATGTTGGAATTCAGATGCCTGCTTAAATCCTAGCAGTCCTGTGGGCTTTACCTGTGTGCCTGCTACCTATAATTGGCTTTAGCTTCCAGCACACAAATAGTAAATTCCACTCACGCCTTGCTAGTCTAATTGTTTTATTATATTTCATAAACCAATTGCAAACTACAAGATACAAAGACAGTTCTGAGAGCATAACATAGACATCTGAAATTTTGAAGAAGAGAGACGAAGAATCAGAAAGCACGGCAAACATGCACACCCAGCCGTCCCAGAGAGCCAATGGGAATCAGGACAGGCATATGACAATATAGCAACTGTCATATTATGTGACACCCACTTTCTCCTACTAGATGTCCTTGGACATCTAGATGTCCAAGGACATCTAGATATGGAAACAAGGAACACCTGTTCCAAAGACCTTCAGCATTACAATGCTGAAGTGCCAACTGATAATGTTATACTGAAAGTAAAACTTTTAAGCAAGCACAAGCTTGATAATCCAACAAGGAAGTCACCCGTCTGACACCTAGCAGCCACCCCACCCCTCCTACCGAGTTCTGATGAAACAGTCATGATTGGCCAAGGGGGAGTCAGGCCATCAAAGGGAGGGGCAGGAGGGAATTGCTATACAGCCAGCCCATGGCTTCTGGGTTTTGTTGTTCTGGATGCTGTTGCTAAGGCAAGTCCTAAGATCAACCCCCCAAGCAAAGTGTAAGTGCCTGGGTGTTTAGCGAGGGAACTAGCTTTGTTATTTTGTAGCTCTGACTGTGTGTGCCAAAGTATCTCTCTATTTCTTTCCCTTCGCTTATTTCCCACCTCCATTGTAACCAACTTACCCTAAATAAACTTTCCCTGGTTGTTGTTGTTTTACCCCACACGGTGCGTGTAGTTCCTCTGTCGGTTCAGTGCTAATTCCAATGTCTAAGATCCAAGGGGCAGAGCCCGGAGAGAGTAGTCTTAAGATGAGACGACAGAGTCAAGGTTGGCATCTCTGGTCTTGAGGCAAAGGACCGGTTGCAGTCCTTCACAAATACATACATATTAATGGGCACAGAGTGGTTCAGTGTGGCTCTGAATAAAAGTCTTCCTAAAGACTCAGGTTTTTCAGGATAGTGGATTTGTTTGTTCTATTTCTGGTGTAAATACTGGAGCTGAGTTCACAAACATATTCCACATAGTACCCTGAATACAGTGGGCTGTAGAAAAGCCTCAGAAGCTTTTTAGTAGAAATGAATGTAGAAATCTTCTCATTTGCATCCACATTCCCTGGAGTTACTGTATTATTCACACAGACATTGCCCCAGGGAAATGTATGCCTGGTAGCTGTTTCTGCTTTTCCCTTTTACTGAGAAACCCTGTATATGAATAGTGAACATATTCTGTGAACATGGAGGATTCTTATGTAGCCAAAATGGCACCATCCATGCACAAGCGGGGGGGGGGGGGTATTATCCGGCTGTCTCTCCCTCTCTCCTTCTGAAGACAGACACTGAGCTTCTATTAGTTTTTATTATGGTAATGCAAACTAGCAAGGCCGGCTTTAAAGTACAAATTAAGTGTATTGCAGAGATCAAAAACAAAAGGAACAAGCTTAGTTAGAATGCTAGATAATAATACATTAAGGAAATGTATGGAAAGACGTTGATCTCAGACTGAGGGCCCCTCCTCCCTTTCAAACTCAAGTTGTTAAAACCCCTTCTTTAAGACGATTCATGTTGCTTGACAGCCAGCCGCTTAGAAGGCCAGCTGCTTAGAAGGTCTTCCCACTCCTTCGTTGATCTTCCCTCTTCCATTGACACCTTATTCTGGAATCCCCTCTCGCCGGATCGTCACCTTGAAGTGGTGAGTGGGCTTGCGTGTTCCGATGAACCCTGTGAGCAATGCCGTAAGGAGCTATGTACTCCCAGTAGGGTCACCCATGGCGGTAAGGTCCGGGGAGAGGAACCAGACAAAGAACGATCCAAAACATAAAGTCCTCAACGGCAGAACAGGCGGAAGATAATTAAACCTAAATAATTACAATGGCTGTGAAGGTGGATGAAGGCTGCAGCAGAGAATGGTTTTCCAATCATCATGGTAACCGTGCCATTGGATCATTGCTGTACTCTGTCAAGTTTGTGTGGTGATTCGTTGTGCACCGATCTCCCCACATAAAACAATTTCATTTCACGCACAGGCGTCTTCCAACCCACACAAACAAACAAACAAACAAAGTCCCATGGTGACTGGCGAATGGTGACAGGGGCAGGACTGTGAATCCAGAAGCCCCTAGTCATGGACCAGCACATGGGCGATGGATGCAGATTCAGTCGCCCTGTTCAAGGAACGAGGTAGTCGAACAGCTCGGCAGCTGTATCCATGACTGAGCAGCCCTATTTAGGATCCACGCTGCTCACCCCATATGGGGAGGGGGGCTAGAAAAGGTGCCCTAAACATAGTCTGCCTGTTTCTCCCCTGACTGGAGTACTGCATCCAGTGGGGTCACCATTTAGCGGTCGAAAAAGACGTTTGAAGTTTGGAACATGGAATATATGGACATTGCTAGATAACATGGATGGTGAAGGCCCTGAGCGTAGGACTGCTATTATTGCAAGGGAGTTGAGAAGGTTTAGAATTGACATAGCAGCACTTCAAGAAACTCGAAGGGCAGGAGAGGGACAGTTGAAGGAAGAAAAAGGAGGTTATACCTTCTTCTGGAAAGGACTGCCTGAGCAGGACCGACGAATACATGGAGTAGGCTTTGCCATCAAAAATGAGCTAGTGAACTCTTTGTCAGAAGTTCCTGCTGGCATTAACGAACAGCTGATAACTCTTCGATTAAAGCTCGCCAATAACCAGCAGGTAACTGTTTTAAGTGCTTATGCGCCAACATTAGATGCTGATGAAGACATCAAGGAAAGTTTGTATACCCAGTTGGACACTCTCCTGTCAGAGATACCTAAGGAAGATAAAATTATCCTCCTGGGCGACTTTAATGCAAGAGTCGGGCGTGAGTTTGATTTATGGCCAGAAACTATTGGAAAAGATGGAGTTGGTAATAGCAACTCGAACGGAATTTTACTTTTGTCTAAATGTACAGAGCATAATCTCACTATTACAAACACACTCTTTCGACCAAAAAAAAAGTTTAAAACATCATGGCAGCACCCTCGGTCAAAGCACTGGCATCTTCTGGATTATGTAATTGTCCGTGTTAGAGATCGCCGCGATGTACTTCTTACTAGGGCCATGGTGAGTGCCGACGACTGATGGACAGACCATCGACTAATCCGGTCCACTATAGTTATCAATATTGCTCCCCAACGTGGGCTTCAAGGAAGGAAACCAAGGCGTAAAATGAACATCCACGCCCTTCAAGATCCTATTAAGCAAACTCGTCTTCAATCATTTCTTAGGGAACATCTACCTACGGAACCTCCTGATAACATTGAGGACCATTGGTCTAAGCTGAAAACCTCCATTACTGCAGCTTGTGAACAAACTATTGGATATGAAACTAAGAAACATCAGGATTGGTTTGATGAAAATGATAATGAGATTAAATATATAATTGACCAAAAAAGGAAGGCCTTCCAAATATGGCAAAATTATATTCACTGGGTGACTTTGGGCCAGTCACTGACTCTCAGCCTAACCTACCTCACAGGGTTGTTGTGAGGATAAAATGGAGAGGAGGAGGAGGATCATGTAAGCCGCCTTGGGTTCCTTGCAAGAAAAAAGGCGGGGTATAAATATAATAAATTAATAAATAAATAAACTGTTGTGACTCACCATGACTGGGTTCGGACGACATGACAAAGAAACAATGATAACAGACAACCAACCATTGCTTATCGTGTCATGTGAACCCAGTCACTAAATGCTACCTCAACTTCTAGTCATTTTTTAAAATTTCAGAAATGGTGTCAGTGCTTGAGAAATACCTGGTGCTTTGTGCTACTTATTTCCATTTCCCCCCAAATGGCTTGGTAATTATTCCCGGATAAACGCATCACTAAGAAGCAGAAAGCTAAACCTACTTTGACCACCTTCTGAACATTCCTGATGATGAATGCAGAAAGATGCAACTGTCCAATTCTTTAGATGGGAGATTTTCTTTCTTTTTAATCCTGAGGCAGCCTGAAGCTGTCATGGTAACAACTGTTCCCAGGAAAATCAATATGCTTTCAGTGCACCATGTTGATATGTTTCGGTTCTTTCCTGAGGCTAGGCTCTACAGGGAGGTTGTACACCCATTATACAGCAGCAACCAGTGGAGGCTGGTGACTGTCGTGTCAGTGGGGCTCCTTATCCATTGCATCTTTTTGGTGAGCTTTAGAGGAACTATCCATGGTGCTCCATGGTGGTGAGCCCTTTGGGGATGGAGTTCAGCACCATGGATAGCTCCTATAAAGCTCAAAATAAAAGCTGCAATGGATAAGGAGCCCTACTGACACATAGAATCATAGAAAAGTAGAGTTGGAAGGGGCCTAACAGGCCATCGAGTCCAACCCCCCGCTCAATGCAGGAATCCAGGTCAAAGCATCCCTGTCAGATGGCTGTCCAGCTGCACCTTGAATGCCTCCAGAGTGGGAGAGTCCACCACCTCCCTAGGTAGTTGATTCCATTGTCTTATTGCTCTGACAGTCAGGAAATTTCCCCTGATGTTTAGGTGGAATCTGGGTTCCTGTAACTTGAGCCCATGATTCCGTGTCCTGCAAACTGGGATGATCCAGAAGAGATCCTGGCCCTCCTCTGTGTGACAACCCTTCAAGTACTGGAAGAGTGCGATCATATCTCCCCTCAGTCTCCTCTTCTGAAGGCTAAACATGCCCAGTTCTTTCAGTCTCTCCTCATAGGGCCTTGTTTCCAGTCCCTTTATCATCCTTGTTGCCCGCCTCTGAACCCTCTCCAGTTTGTCTACATCCTTCTTAAAGTGTGGTGCCCAGAACTGGACGCAGTACTCAAGATGAGGCCTAACCAGTGCCGAGTCACGAGCCTCCCCTGGAAGCAACAATGCTAAGAACTTAGAACAAAAGACATGCTTTCTGTTTCAGCCACTAGATTTACAGCTGTGAATTTATTGGGAAGTCCTGAACTTTGTGTATTGCACACGAGGATGGATAACATTGTGTCTGTGAATAGCTGTCATCCAAGAACAAGTACACTGGGATTACAGCAAGCAAGCTAATATGAAAATAGCCTGATGCATGTAGAATTACAAGAAGAAGAAAATGCCCAGATAGGTTAGCATGTTCTCTTCTCTTCTCTTTCTTTCTTTTCCTTTTTTGGAAAGGGAAGCTGAAAGCAGGGAGAGTTCTCAGCTGATTCTGATCCAAATGCACACACCATGTTTTGAATCTGGAGCCTGATGCTAAGAAGAGGGACTGTATGTCAGGCCAGAAACTACCCCGACATTCGTCTGAGCCTGGCTACAGGGCATGGGTGCAGAACCTTTGTCAGATCAAGGGCCAAACTCCATGTTGGAGAAGTTCTTGGGCACCACATTCCAGTGATGGGCAGGGCCAAAGGCAAAAGTGGTGGAGCCAAAAAAACAAAAATACCAGCATATTGGAGAGGAGGATTATGTAAGCCGCCTTGGGTTCCTTTCAGGAAAAAAGGCGGGGTATAAATATAATAAATAAATAAATAATTCCCTATTCCATGCCTCCATTACACCTGAAGTATCATTTATTCACCGATGATAGATATTTATAAACATTGTGGATTGTGGGTGGATATAACTGACCAACCTCAGTAAGTATTTCCAACAATAGTGGAGGAGAGTGTGAAGCTGTAAAAGCTGCAGGGCCAAACCTAGATTCTAGCAAATGTTGCAGTTGTAAGTATTGCCACTCAGCCACCACAGACAAATTGTATTTGGTGCAAAAATCAGAAAATGACAAGAACTCATCATCATCCCCCACTAATTGATCCAAAGTTTTTTAAAAAATCAGCTGCTTCATACAAGACCACCACAAAAACATTTTCTTACCAATTTTTAAGTCTGGATTTTGCCATATGGTCAATTTGGCAAGTGAGAATGGGTCAAACTGTAATTGGCACAATATTGTCCAGCCCACCAGACGTCTCGAGCAACCCTAACAGTAGGAGGAACCCTATCCGTTTTAATATGCTGGGAGCCTAATGCCATTCACTTGAACAGAGGGTCCAGACAGGAGGATTCCAAAACTGACCATGGTGGAAAATCATAATCTAAGCGGAAAGACCAACATTTAGTGCAGGTCAGCAAATAGGCCCAATAACATAGCACAAGATCCAGAAAGCCAAATCCACTTTCCTTAATAGAAAGTTGCATCCTTTTCAAAGATATTCATGGCAGAGAGAAACTCCAGAAAAATTTATGAAACAAAGAGTTAAGTTTTTGAAAATATTTGCTGGGTATAAAGGAATCCCGCATAACATGTAAAGAATCCTAGGTATGATATTTATCTTCAGTGTATCACCCGAGGCCGAGATCACAACGCATTCCTGATTTCAAGATTCCATCACACATTGCAGAAGGGTGGGCAACTCTGTCCAGATTCCATGTTGCATTGCATGAAAAACCCTTGTGTGCAGAGAAGCAGACCAACAAAATATAACTGGGCCTGGTGGGATGTCATCTTCTAAACCAAAGCCAGGATGTGGAACTGGTGTTGGGCCAGTCACAGTGCCAGCTCCCGGCTTTTAAGGTTCCTTGGGCAAGGCGCCCTTATAATGGGCTCCCCTCCCTCACTGAGCCTACCTTCTCACCACCATTGTCACCAACCTTGCTCTTCATCCTCTTTCTCATCATTGCTACCACTTCCTTGCTTGATAGGCAGAGAGCTAGTGAGCAAATAAGCAGTGGCTTCTGCTGTTCCTCCTTCTCATCACCTCCATTGCCTGGGCCAGAGTGAGAGGCAGGTGAACAAGCAGGTTGCAGTGTTGAAGAGGAGTAACTCCAGGGGGCTCTTGTCAATGGGCCCTTGCTGGGGAGTGGGCCCTTGGCAGGTGCCCAGACATGCCTATCCTTGACACTGGCCCCGACCAGTCACAGAACTAGGGCTGAAGCTGTCTGATGGGTGGTGGAACCTGGTGGATATGGGATAGATCCACAGCAAAAACAAGAAGTGTGTTTAGTTTCCTAAACTTGGAGATCGACCTTCAAATGCATTGCTGGAAGCCCACTGATGTCCAAAAGGCCCACCATGCTGAGCCCCTATCTATCTTTCCCACTGCTTTCCTAGTGATCAAGAGACCAGCAGGAAAAGTAGACTAAGGACCATGGATGTGAACGGATGCTCTTTCCGGAGAGGAGCAGTCCAAATCAATAGCAAGCAACCAGCTATCTCCTAGTTAGCAACAGACACTCAGAAGAGTTTACGTGACAAATGTCTTTGGGAACATGTTCACACCAGTTTGCTTAAATAGACCTTAGAAGAAACTGACCATTAATTGGTTTTTTCATCTTTACTTCAATATGGGGTTCTTTCAGACTAATTAAAACTGAAAATTATCATAGCACTGAAAAATTAGTCCCTGCATACCATTGGCAATTTGCATTTATATGTATAGAAAACTTATTAGCATGTCTAGTTGGCTGCTGCAGGGCACAAGCCTTCTAATTGAGTTAATAATTCATGCCCTCCTGTAGCATGCAGATAGTTTATATTTGATAAACTGCCCAGGTTCATATGAAAGCTACAAATTAGGTTTCCAAGCCAAGAAACAAACATTATTATTCATTATGTTCCTACTAAGACCATTTACTGACAGTGTTTTAACTATAAAAAGGTATGTTCTTCCAAATATCAATTTACATTTAAAAACCCTTCCATTTCCATCTTAATATGCTATGCACTAAACCCTTGACTGAGATCTGCCATGTTCTGTGAAATTAGCATGTAACTGATCCATCCACATTTCTTTTACAGACCTAGATCTTGATTTTTTAAATCCATGGGCGTAAACATAAATAATTACAAAACTGTAATTTCAAAATTGCAGTTTCAAGTAAGGACTGTTGTTCTTACTTCCTGAGCATAGCTGACAAATTCCAAATTCCTGTGCTACATTTCTGGGTACAGAGGGTGGAGGGAGAAGTTTTCTCATAACATACTCTCTTTTAGGATAGATTTGCGTGATCTTGCCCCGTGCCCAGCCCTCTTTACAGTTTAACAAAGTGAACAAGCCAGGTTTAGCAGACCAGGTTTCTGAAGCTCATGCAGATGAAGACCAGAAATCACAGGGATCTCCATTATAATTATGACTGTAAAAAGTCATCCTCACAGTGAAAAAATTGTGTGAATCCCTCTTAATGAATGCATGACAAATCCCTGTACTGTATTTTTAAAATTACTTTTTATTGTGATTTTCAACAAAGCAAAACAAAACCATAAGGAAAAAATATACAATTTTCTCAGATAAATTGAAATAAATCACTTACAACAGGTGCGCATGAAATGTGTACCTATGAGTATATATATGTATATGAAAATACAGCTATCAATAAAAACATTCATGCATCATCTTCAAGAAAGGCAGACCAAATATCCATATATTTATCCATTTACAGGTGATATCTAAATACTACCCATTCAAATGTTGAAAGTGTTGTTATGTCCTCAAGCCATTGTATTATAGGAGGTGGCCGTTTATCTTTCCAGTGCTGTAATATCTCTGTAATGTAACCTCATCAATAGATTTCAGAAATAGGCATGCTATGAACGTTCAGATATTAATTTCTGCATCACTTGACGTGGAAGATAGAGGAATCTGAGGCAAGTGAGAAGCAGGACGGGTCTGTGTTGTCCAAAGGCCTCCCTGTAATGCTGCATGAGTAATAGGCCTGCCAGATTCCCAGATTACAGTCCTCCACCAAATAGCTGAAGATGCTCTGTATTCTGCAACATTTAATATCAGGAATGGCTGGGTGGCTCCAATGTCAGTGAGGCGCTGTATCCACCCTAGATTTCAGTCTGAACTTTAAAGGAGATATCCATGGTGCTGAACCTAGTTTGAGGCCCAGGGTTCAGCAAACTAAGACCCAGAGTGGATACACCACCCTAATGACATTGGAGCCTCCAGCCTCCGCTGTAACATCAAGCTTTCCTAAGATCAAGTCACAAGAATATTGCTTGTTTAGTGATCAGAAGTTACAATGCTGTCATTACTAAGGACCACCAAACTAGAAGTGATGTTAAATGCATCTTTGCATTTAATGTTTTTTTTTTAAAAATCTAATTAGCAGCTGCCAGATGGAGGGTGATAATTATCAAGATCACAGCAGGAAGGGAGGAGGAGTTTAACCCCTTCCTTCCCTGCTGCCATCCTATTGGAAACCACTCTGATGAAGTTATTATTTTTTGGATTGGGAGGAAATCCTCCATCTGTGAGAGCAAGACAACACTCCTTCAGAAACTTTGCATCAGGTCCAGAAATGGAGGGATGTGAATTGGTGGACATGGAGTGAGGTTGGAAGCTAGAAAGGGATTGTCCACAACAGAGGTGGGGAGAAGGTACAGATCGGGATCTACTAGAACAGCCTTCCCCAAGCCTGGTGTCCTCAAATGTTTTGGACTTCAACTCCCATTAGCCCAAGCCAGCATAGCTAATGATCAGGAATGCCGGGAGTTGTAGTCCAAAATATCTGGAGGGCACCAGGTTGGGGAAGTCTGTTCTAGTAGATCCCGTCGATCTGGAAGCTTGCGGAATGATTTGCAGTAGATTGGCAAGGATTTCTAACTTCCAATTATTTACCTACAGCAACAGCAACAAGGCTTCCCACACTCTAAATTAGGCTGTTAGAATTTCTCATCATCTGTACTAAATTAGATACACATTTGTACTTGTACCGTATATGCAAATCATCCCAGTGGATGGTTCATGGGGTACAGTAGATAGTTAATTCCACCCTCTGAACCACTATTTTGCATGTGGCTCCAGTTGGTGGACCTCAGGGTTCTAGTTCAAAAACAAAGTACATGCCAGAAGCTTGAAGCCATCCCATCAGGGGAGGCTGGTGACTCCTATATCAGTGGGGCTCCTCATCCATTGCATCTTTTTGTTTGAGCTTTATAGGAGCTATCCATGGTGCTGTACTCCACCCCCAAAATAGGTCCACCACCATGGAGCACCATGGATAGCTCCTAGAAAGCTCAGAATAAAAGCTGCAATGGATAAGGAGCCCCACTCACATAGGAGTCACCACCAGCCTCCCCTGTATCCCATGCCTGGTCTACAACCAGTCACAATGCTGAAAGACTGCACTGCAACACACACACACACACCACCTCTTGTGTGCATTTCTAAGTCTGAACGTGAACAGAATTGTGACTGTATTAGAGTGGCTTGCCCTGCTTTTCCATGTGTGGATACTGTTTTGGACACGGCCACAGCAACCACCCACCTGGGGATCTTGAAGAGGGTGCACTGGGTGGGAACACCAGAAGAGCTGCTTGATGACCCTCCCGATAGTAAGAGTGATGCTGATGACTTTGTGGCACCTGCTAACAAGCGACATGGGTTTCTATGTGTAGAGATGGAACTGCAATAAAATCTATAGTGATAGTCATATCATAGAAAAATAGTAAACATGTCCCTCAACTTTCAACATATAGACTGCTGCTCAATACTAAGCTTATAGGCAAAATTGTTCTAGTGAAATAATAATGAAACGATGAGATGAAATAATAATAAAGCCCTGCCATTCCACAAACAGCTCTCCGCTAGAAGCTGCCCTTAAAGATACATGAAGCATAAATTGACTTTATGTTACAATACTTTTAAAAAAACTATGCACAGAGGGAGAGAGAGCTTTTGTACGTTGTTATTGAATACTAAAATGTGTTGCTTTCTTTTTATGCAGTGTTTGATGTGCGCGTGTGATAGCAGAAGAGCTGAATACAGTTTGGTTCCATTCTGTGTAAAATTGATCACAATCACATCACCTTGCTTTTAGCAAGCCCTTGGCCTCAACTGGCTGGACATAGTTGGCATTAAAATACTCATTACTAAAGTATAATTAGTTCATACCAGGCTCTTCTAAATTTGTAAATGGAATGGATAAGGAAGCCCACTTTGCTTGTTATAGCTAAATAGTCTGAGATCTCACTGACAAGGGCTATGCTGTATTTGAAGCACATAGAACACCTCAAGTGATTTCTGCACTAATTGAGATTTTGTTGCTGGCACTGAGACACAGGGAGTTGCAAATCTTACATCCTTCTGTGAAATAAACAATAGGAACATGCTTACACCTCATCCCCTTGAAATGGATTTATCAAGCAGTTACAAAGAAAGGACACATTTCAACATGTGGCCAGCTGAGAAAAACAGAGATGTGCTTTGCCAAGAAAGTCATGACCTTATGTTGAGCTGGAGGGAAAAGCAACATGCTGCCCAGTTCTATGCATGTTTCCTAAAAGTAAATGCCACTTGCTCAACAGGATTATTCTCAGGTAAGTATACATAGAATTATAGCCTTTAATGTGTTCATGTTAAAGGTGACTTATTGTTACCACCGCCAAAAACAATGCCACTAAAGTATACTTAAATCCCATTGAGTTTTGTTGGAAGAGATTTAAGCATGAGCTTAATCTTGTCACTAAAATCAATGGGGCATACAAATGGTTAAATGGCAGTTCCAGAGCACATCATGCAGGCCACATGCTGAAGCTAAGCAGGTATGAGCCGCGTCAGTGCTTGGATGGGTGACTGCCTGGACTGCCCACATCTGTTCTCCTGCATTGAGCAGGGGGTTGGACTCCATGGCCTTATAGGCCCCTTCCAACTCTACTATTCTATGCTACTAGCTGTGCAGCACCATCCTATGCCTATTTGCTGAGAAGTAAGTCCTGCAGAGATCAATAGGGTTAACTCCCAGGAAAGCACTCATAGGATTTCAAAGCCTTGTAGAGCAATCCTATGCCTCTTCAGACAGCATCTGAGGAGCCATAGGATATGGTGGATTCCACACACACCCTGAGGCCAGGGACACAGTCTCTCCAGGGTTTCAGACGGGAATTTTTCCAGCCTGACCTGGAGATGTTGGGGACTGAATCTGTGACCTCCTGCTGCATGCAGAGCATGTGCTCGATCACTGAGCTGTGGTCTGAGCTATGGACTGGCTCTTGATATCTTTACTTACAGTGCAATTTTGTACATGTCCACGCAGATGTAAGCCCCATTGAATGGGATGTACTCCCAGGTAAGTGTGTATATAGGATTGCAGCCATAGTAGACTTATGTAGTCTGGTAAGTTAATCACATTTGTCTTTAACCCAAATGTGGGTTCATGGCATACTTATTTGTTTGGGGGTTAAAAAAGATGTTTGTGGTTCTGCTGTGTTGTTGTAATGAGGAATAAGAAAGAGAATATTAAACACCCCCTTTCCTTCTAATAAAAGGGCTCTCTCCTGCGTTGCTCCCAGACTCTGAAAGGCACCCCCTCTGGAGCTACAACTGGTCCCCACTCTCTCTGCGTTCAGGAAGGTGGCCAAGATGCATCTTTTTAATTTGGCTTTTTAAATTGTTGTTATAGTTTTTAAGGTTGTTTTTAACAGTTTTATTTGTTTGTGATTATTGTTTTCTGAATTTATTTATTATTAGTTTTGGTAAGCCACCTTGTTTGGTCCTTCCAGAAAGGCGTTACAAACATTTTAAATATAAATAATAATAAAAATGGTGACTGAACTGTAAACCCTGCCACATTCCTTTTAATGTCCCCAAAAGGTCACATTGTTCTGGTGTTTTGGTAATGTGAAATTTCTTTAAAATGTAACTAGATTTTGTGTTACGTTATGTTATTGAAAACATTTTTATACGGCCCTTTTTCAAATTGCAGGTGGTTTATAAAATTAAGGGTACAATATACAACCACACATAAGATAGGAACAGCTGTGCTGGATCAGACCAAGGGTCCATCTAGTCCAGCTTCCTGTTTCCCACAGTGGCCAACCAATCAGGTTGCCTCTGGGAAGCCCCCAAGCAGGACAGGAAGGCAACAGCGGCCTCCTTCTGTTGTTCCCAGCAGCTGCCATTCGGAGGAGGCTACTGCTTCTGAACCAGGAAGTTATAGGGATGCAGGAGAAACTCATTTAGTCCACATTTAAATTCATTGTTCCTGAACTAATATTGAGTAGATGTATATACAGCTTTTACCATAAGATGTAGTGATGGCCACCAACATGGCTGGCTTGAAAAGGGGCTCGATAAATTACCCTAAATCTGCAACCTAAATCATGAGTTTAATTACTCATGAAAAATAGTTTCAATGATGAATTATCATTACAACCAAAGTTCTGAATGCTCCGCGTGAAAACGCAATATATACAGCCACATCTGACCTTCAGCTTTGATGCATCAAAGGAGGAGGAGAAAATGTGAAGTTGAATACAAGCCATTTCTAGAAATTTAGTCCCACTATAACCCTGACACTAGGGTTTGGCTTTTACAATACATCCTGCTCCACTTCAGAAGAATGAGACATTGTTTCACATGCCTGATATGTTCAGGTGTTGATTTTGAATGAATGTGTGAGAGTTGCATTTATCAGATTAGCTGAGTCTGCTTCTTCAGCAAAGATTCCCATCTGCTGCTCTCACCCCTGTACTGCCACTTTTACAGACCTGGTACTTTTGGGGGGAATGGCATATCATGGCTTTACAGGCTGTGAGACAAGTATTTACACCACACATAAGCTCAGAAGGAAGTTACCAAGTATGACTGCAGGCCTGTGGCTCACGCTGGCTCAGCTTGTCTGAGCGTGGAAAGCTAAGCAGGGTCAGGCCTGGATATTACTTGGATGGGTTTCCTGCACTGAACGGGGGTTGGATCCAATAGCCTTGTAGGCTCCTTCCTGCTCTTATGATCTATGAAATCTATTAAATCAACCCTCTTTATATTTGCAGGGCTGCTGCATTGGAGTTTAAAGGGAACTTCCTTTGCAGTCAGGTTCCAAGCATTTGGTGGGTGGGGCCCCCACTTCTGAATTGCCAAAAAAGAGGAAATTCATCACTAAATTCATCACAAAAGAGGGTCGCGATTGGCATAACATTTGCATATGTTAATGTATATGTATGGATGCAAACTTAGAAATAATTATTAAAATCTACATAGAAAGACAGTACATCTCACTCTAGTGTGGAAGACTGTGACCAGGTGACTTTCACCTACCTGTTCAGTCTGCCGTCCAAGTGCTCACTGTTGATTGGCCGCAGTTCTCATGGTTCTTTATCTTTAAACCAGAATTGGACAGGACAGCCCTTCAAATAGAGCAGTGTTCTCTGGCTGGGGCATGCTGGGAGTTGTAGGCCAAAAACATCTGGGGACCCAAGGTTGGAGAACACTGAAACAGAGGATGCCTTCAAAAAGAGGCAGATCCTTTTGCAACCCTTCAAAGAGAGGACTGTCCTCTATAAATGAAGATACCTGGCCACCTTGGTGGAGGCGAAAGAAAGCCTACACTTAACAGGCGCCTGGAAATCCATCCTTCCCCAAGCCCAGGTTGCAACCCCTTTGCCATAGGGGGGGAAAACTGAGGCTAAATAACTTGTAGAACATGCTTGAGAATATCTATGGAAATGTGTTTCCTTGTATCTTTGTGCCTATTGCCCAGATCTTGTGATGTTGTTTTCTGCAACCGATCAGAAGCAGTGTTAGAGCAGAACAAGAAATATTCTGAACAGTGAGTTGCTGCCCCAGGCCCTTATTTGGAAGAGACATAGTGTGTTTGTGGCAGTATAGTTAGGATTTGTTGCTTGAGAATCAAATAAGGGCATGTTGCTGTACGCCAGAGGGAGTATGCTATTATAAACTACCCAGAGAGCTTCGGCTATTGGGCGGTATAGAAATGAAATGGATGGATGGATGGATGGATGGATGGATGGATGGATGGACAGACGGATGGATGGATTTGTGCTTCCCTATGTGACCTGCTCTCTCAAGAACTACCAGTCCCAGAATTCCTTATGAATAGGGAAGATGGAGGTATAATGCACCATAATAAACAGGGACACTGATCCCAGGGACAGTGGGGGACAGTGCTGCTGTTGGTATGATCTGCAGGCCTAAGATATACATGAGTAAATGTTTAGTTCACACAGACACACCAACCTGCCATATCTGGCTATAATGTTGTGAAATGTTGCATCTGAAAAGTCTACTTTTTGAAAAGTATATGGACTACTCCTACTTATCTTATTAAATGAGATTTACAAAATAATAATAATAATAATTTTTAAAATCAGCAACTAATTTTCAGTGAAGTGTGCATAGCTCCACAGATATTGTTCTTCCACACTGCCAAGGCTGTGGCAGAGGCTGAAAGACATTTCAGCAAGTTAGCTGGCACTCATCAAAAACAGCAGGCGTTCTACTGTGGCGCAAGAATAGCCAAGCCACCCAGCCCTGTTATCTAACAAGTGTGAATTTACAAGAGAAATTTACTTGGGGGGAGATCATTCATGATTTTTCAATGATCAAGGCGAGAAAAATAAAGCTATGAAGTGAATTGCAGCGCAATCCTATGGCCACTAGAAAGCTTCTTGACAGCCATAGGATTTTTTGCTCCGACACTGGAGCTGGGATTCCGTGCTCGGAGCACCCGCCCTCCCCTTCGCAGCCAGTGAGGAAATAACCGCTCCAGCTGCTTCTCCAAGGTCGCAAACGTGACTTCAGAGAAGGGGTTTAGCGGGTGTTTTGGGGGGCGGGGAGGGGAGGAAACTGGTGCTACCATGATATACAAGGTATCCTGGTAGCACCTCAGCATCCTTCCCTCCTGCTCTGAAGCACCACAATTAGACGGCTGAAATCAGTCGTTTAAGTGCTTTGCAGGAGTGGAGGAGCAGAGAGGCGACCTTCGCCTCCGCATGCCTCCCACCCTGTATAGCATGCCCATAATCCTGCAAGTTCGGAGGGTTACAGGCATCCCGACTGGATTGTGCCCTTGGTCTATTTATAAAATGTTTGCAGCAGCATTGGTCCATTAGAGTAAAGAGGGAAAAAAATCAAAACATGAACAGGATAATACCTTTATTAGGAGTTAAGACCAACCAAAAAGTTACAAAATGGTCAGCAAGTTTTGTGGAGCTCTTCTTTAGGTGGCACATTATGTTAAGCAAAAATAGCAAAAGAGATGTGTGTGGTTGGGGGCATGGTGGCAAAGCACTAGTTTGGGTCTTGATGTAATTTCAGAAATGTGGGGGGGGAAGGTAATTTCAGAATTAAAACAAAAACATTTCTTTCATGACTCATGAGACTGAATGTATGGGATGGGATCAATTCATGGTATGTGTATAGAAGGAGGCCCATGTTACAAGTTTGTGCTGGGCCCCAAAAAACGGTGCTTGGGCCCTCCTTGCAGTGCTATTTTTTCTGGTAGGCCCACAGGGTTATCTGCCAAAGTGGAGCAGGTATTAAGCCGGGAGGCCTTGCAGGACATAATGCTTGACCTCTTCCTGTGATAAAAATAGTGCCTAATGTAGAGTCGGAACTTGTCGTGGAGGGAGGCATAGATGAATGGATTAAAGCACGCAGAACTCATTGCAATCACATGGCAGGTCACTTGAATGACATTCACATATCTCTTGTCTAGGATAGCAAACTCCTCATCCATATCTCTGATCAGATTAACCACCTGAAGAGGAAGCCAGCAAAAAGCAAAACACATGACTGAGATCACGAGGATCCGGAAGGTCTTTTGCTTTTTTTTAGTCCATCTCTCTTGATTGTGGCATGCAGCTCCTGGGACGTTCCTCTTCCGAAGGTGATAAGAAATGGCACAGTAGGAGACAGACACGGCAGAAAGCGGGAGCATGTAGGACAAGAGGAGCATCAAGCAAGAGTACAGTCGCCTCTCTGTCTCGCGGTGTTTCCAGAATTCTTCACAGATTATCATGTTGTGACCAATGCTGTTGAGATCCAGGTAATGGGTGTGGATGGACGTAGGTACTGAGACCACAATGGACAGCAACCAAATGAAGGCCACAATATAGACACAGGACTTGCACCGTATCCTTTTGCGGATGGGGTAAGCAACCACAATGTATCGGTCTACCGCAATAGCTGTGAGGGACAGGACGGAAACAAACACAGTGGCCACTTGCATGAGGGTGACAAAGTAACACATGAACATCCCAAACAGCCATCCACGGATCTCAAATGCATACGAGGCTGTCAGCGGGACGCAGAAAATGCACATGATCAGATCAGCTGCTGCCAGGTTTCCAATGAGGAAATTAGTGGTGCTATGCAACTTTTTGGTGAAACCGATGAGGAGGAGGAGGAGGAAATTTCCTGTGCAGGCCACAGTCACCAGGATGGCATAGAGAGGAATGAAGAGGGGCTTCAATTCAAAGAGGAGGTCCAGACCTGTGAAAACGGGAGCTGAGCTGTTTGAGCAGGAGTCATTTGGTAGCTGGCAGCATCCCGCCATCTTGGCTTTAGGCCGTGATGATGCTTATGTAACCTTGTTGGGGTTTTAAGCATAAAAGGAAAAAAGGAATGCTGGTTAGACAGGAAAAAACGAATTGCTATGGGGCCAATTCATGGCCAATCTATCTGGGAATTGAATTCCTTATTCGCCTGATTGAACATTACCTGAAGAATGGGAGAAGTGACCTAAACATGTAGATAAGAGTGTGGTGTGGAAATGCCAACTCTGTGCTTTGTTGAGCTGTGGGTAACAAAATGTCTTGTTCTTACTTATAAAGCTTCCTGAAACCTTCAACCTCATTTTTCTATCACGCTAAGAATCTCCTGCTCTGTATAAAGAGGCTTCCCTAACCTGGTGCCCTCCAGATGATTTGGACTTCAACTCCCATCAACCCAAGCCAACATGGGAGTTGTAGTCCAAAACATCTGGAGGGCACCAGGTTGGGGAAGACTGCTTTATAACGTGTCCCTTGGAACTCCTTGTCAGGTCATATTCCATTCCACCTTTCTAATTCTATTTTTTTCTATAAGCCCCTTTTCTCCTGTCTAGCCCTTAAGGAGTTCACATTTGCAACTCTATATGTGTTCTTAACTTCTCTCTCTCCCTGTGCTTCCTTTCTGCTTGGCTGATTCTAGATTGGGAAATCAATTTTAGGTTGAGAATTGTTTCGTATTTTATGTTTGAACGATGTTAGGCACCACAGCAGGCCATATATATTTATATATGTCAGGATTACTCTCTTGATTGCAAATCATAATGTGAGATCCTTTCACACCTTCTTCTTAAGGTCATATGTCATTTTATCCTCCCAATAACCTGGGGGAAATGTAGCGCTTTAATGGTACTAAATGCCCTTTCCTTCGTTCATTGAACATTCTGAGCACTTATCATTATATCATCTCCAGGCCACTGACATGACTTTAATTTCCCTTTTGCCATTCAGGACATGAATCTGATTTACTATTTGCTATGCACTTAGTATGGATATTTAAAGGTCCTGCATCTTTTATAATTGGGAGCCGGCAAAATTAGCACAAGCTAACTAGGTACCAATTCAATTTGTCTATGTCTTAAGTAAAGTCTGTGGATGATGTAGACAGAAGTGAGGGATATGTGGCCCTCCTGTTGTTGTAGGACTACAACCCCCTTCATACCTGACCATTGACTATGCTGGCTGGGGCTGATGGGAGTTGTAATCCTACAGGATCTGGAGGCCACAGGTGCCCCAACCCTGATGTAAACTCCACACCCATTACCTGGGTCTCAGCATATGGTATATGAAGTGCGACAGGTTGTTGTGACCGGAGAGAACTTTTCAGTGGCAGCCCCCTGCCTTTGGAATGTCCTCCCCAGGGAAGCTCACCTGGTGCCTACGCTGACGTAATTTAGGCACCAGGCAAATATGTTTTTCTTTTCCTAGGCTTTTAAATGAATGTCTATTCCTCCTGGATTTTTTTCCTGGTTTTTATAGACAGTTGAGTAGAGCTGCCATTTGTGCTATCTTATTTTTGTACATTTCTGTATTATTTATTGTATGGTTTATATTTTTATTACTGTATCTGTACTCTTTGCCACCCTGGTAACTTGGGAATTGGAGGGTACAGGATACAAATTTATTAAATAAATAAAATAAATTAAAACAAATAAATAAGCAAACAAACAGCAGATTCAGGATGTTGGTGAAGCATTAACTAACCTGCACTTCCAATTTCTCCATGGCTTTGGTATCATGTTCAGATGCTCCATGATCACCTCAAATTCCTGCAACAAAATCTTCTTCTTATCCTCACTTTTCAAACCTCTTCACAGTCTCACCTTTTCCATCTCTCTCTTGTTCCATATTGTGGAGAAAGCCCAAATACAAGTCTGCACTCACACACACACAATTTTCCCCTAAGGGAGGGGGCGAGGGAGGAGGGATGAGATCACCGGAGAAGCAACCAGACAAGTCGTCAGCCCCAACAAAGGAGGGCCTCGGTGAAGATCCACAAAAGTCCAGGAAGGACCATCAAGGACCATCAAACTAGCAGGGCAGTCTCAAAGAGCTGCAAAGTACCACTACGTCACCTTCTTCCCGGGCAGGAATAAGCCCACCTGAAACGAAGGGGCAGGCATAAGCCCCCACCTGACCTGGAGGGCGGGGAGAGCGGGAAATCTGGGGTAGAAAACCCCTCTCCCTTCCGGTAGAGGGTTGTTGGGAACCACGGGTACTTCGGGGCCAGATGCCACCTCAAAGCAAGCAGTCCGAGTACACCATTCTCATCCACGGATCGCCAACCCGGAGCTAGGCTGAAACTGACTAGGCGTATAGTCTTTGGTCTGAGGAAATCGACTAGATTCAGTCCGCCAGCCTGGGAGCCTGTTCATTGGGTAAGGCAGGGGTCAACTAAGGTTGTGTTGACAGTATAGTATTCCTGAAGGGCTGTTAGTTCCGTTCTGTGTTATTGTATAAACAAATAAAAGCCTTATTTGGGCATTTAAAGGGCTGCGGTTTCCTTTTGTGTGCAAAAGCCTCGCGGGTGGTCTCTAGAGCTCGGACGGGCTGTAATTCAGTGCCGATTAACCCGTTAAGCGCCGAACTCATGCAAAGGATCCTGTTGGTGATCCTTCACACATATCTTGAACGTCTCCTGCTCTCTAAAACTACTCTTCCTGTTTCCACTTTCTACTTCATGTGCCCAGAAGTCCCTTCTCAGCAAAACACCTACAGAATGCCACCTCCCTCTCTCAGGTCAAACACTTCCTTAAAGCTCACCTGTAACATGAAGCTTTTGGCTTCACTCCTTAGTCATCATCTAAGTTTGTGTTGGTCCATGCTGACCTGTGTAGACATAAACAAATGGCAGTAGACATCAATAATTCCAATAGCATTATTTGAAAGGATTTAATGAGAATTAGATTGAATTTACAAAGGCTGTTTCCCCCAAAATGCTACCTTCCATTTTCAGTTAATGTTAGCAGCTATTCTATTGCTTGGTATCCCTGTACTATAAAATGAACCTTACAATATGTAAAATAAACACATGCACACCATCTTCATCCCATTTAAGCTTTTGATTGCATTCTTCTCATCTCATCTGTCCCACTTACGCATTTCAGTCGCAGTCCTGTGCACAGGTGTATGTACCTAGTTTCATAATTAGAGTTGGGAAGGGATCTTGGAAGTCATCTGGTCCAACCCACTGCTCAATACAGGAATCTTGCAACCACAGCATCCCTGACAGATGGCCATCCAACTTCTGCTTAAATATCTCCTGAAAAGGAGATCCCGCTACCTCCTGAAGCAAACAGCTCTTATCGTTAGGACGTTTCTCCTCACATTTAGCTGAAATCTGCTTCCTTGCCATTTCCATCCATTAGTTCTAGTCAAGCCCTCTGGAGCAATAGAAAACAAGTCTGCTCCATTTTAATTCTCAGTTATTTCCTTTGGACTTAGGGCGCAATCCTATGCATGGCTGGCTGGGGCATGCTGGGAATTGTAGAGCTTTTTTTCCTGTCTAAACATGCATAGGATTGTGCCCTTACAGAGCAATCCTATGGCCCCTAGACAGCATCTAGAGGGCCATAGGATCATTCAGATTCCCAGCTCCAAGGTCAGAAAACAGCCCCAACCTTGGAGCTGGGGACCTGCGATCACAGTGCGCCCCCCCTCTCACAGCCAGTGTGGAAAGAACCACTCCAGCAGCTGTGTCTCCGAGGTCGGAAGAGTGATCTCAGAGATGATGTTTAGGGGGCGTTCCGGGGAGTGGGAAGGGGAGAAGACTGGCACTGCCAAGATATGACATATCCTGGTGGTGCCTCAGCCTCCTTCCTTCCTGCTCCAAAGCACCACAGTTAGACAGCCGGAATTGGCTGTGTAGCAGCTTTGCAGAGTGGGAGGAGTGCGGAGATGACTTTCGCCTCCGCACTCTTCCCGCCCTGCATAGGATGCACATAATCCTCTGAGTTCGGAGGGTTATGGGCAGCCTCATTGGATTGTGCCCTTAGAGAAGTAAATATCTTGGACTTCCCATTTCTCTTGGAAAGGAACTGGTTTCTTCATATGTTGACACAGAGCTCTAATGTATTGGGGGTATATTGCGCAAGGTAAGAATTGTTTGGACATAACATTTATGAACTTACCTGCTATGTCTGGAGAGGGTAAAGAGTCACATTGTAAACAATAATATCATGTGTCCTTTTGCTTTAATTTGTCATGAAAGATATTTGTATTTTATTTTATGTATTTTATTTATAGCTGATCCTTGCACCGCTGTCAGAGGAATCAGGCTGTCAAACAAAAGCGAAACTTACTCATTCCCTTGAGTGGTTTGGGAGTTGAATACTTACATAACCACAGTTGTATGCAGCCTTTCCCAAGCATAGTTGTTGGGCTATAGCTCCAGTCATCTCTGACCATCGGCCATGCTAGGTGGGGATGATGGCACTTGTAGTTCAACAAGATCTCAGGACCCAAGGTTGAGAAAAGCTGGCATAAGGGGTTTCATGGGGGAGTTTGGAAGGATTCTGAAAAGTGTGTGTGTGTGTATTTTTCTCTGTGTACAGTGATGAGGAGAACGGAGTAAGAGAGAGAAAGAGACTGGGGTGGGGGGGAATGAGTTGGCTGGCAGAGGGGTGGGGTAGAGAAAAAGAGTTTTCTGTACATATACAGGCCTGTGGCTCACACTGGCTCAGCCTGTCTGAGCATGGAAAGCTAAGCAGGGTCAGGCCTGGTTATTACTTGGATGGGGAGACCCCCTCCTCTAGTTTCCTGCATTGAACAGGGGGTTGGACTCGATGGCCTAGTAGGCCCCTTCCAACTCTATGAGTCTATGAAAGCCTAAGCCTTCTGTGAAATACGTAGGTTTCTGTTGGCATCCAAAACTGTGGTTTCAAAGGAATTGTTTAGTATGTTGTGGGTCAGACCCCACCTCTGCCTTCTACACAGAAAGGAAAGCTGAGGCAAAGAGGCCACTAACTTGACCAAGGTAAGGCAACAAAACTCTCTCTCTCTCTCTCTCTCTCTCTCTCTCTCTCTCTCTCTCTCTCCTCTCTTCCCAGTAAGTAAAAGTAAGGCAGGCTGTGTCCACCACTGCTCAATGAGCTCACTGCATGTCCTTGCTCCAAGGAGTGTCAGTGAGAGACTATTAGATTAGCAACCTTTTTGGGCCCATGGGCATATCTGGCAATTTGAGATACTGTCCTGGGCACCACCACAAAATGGCTGCCATGGCAGGTGTGGCTGTTTTCCAACCTCATCCCCTCTTATAATTGCTTGCTTCTCGTTTTACAGGAGTGACATTGAAAATGGGTTCTGGTGATACTCAATTCAAATTAAGCTCAGATTGATGGCTGGTCCAGAAGGTGAAGAACACCTGCAGCCAGGATTTCATGTTGTACATTTTCTCTCCCCCTCCCAACTTTGCAGCGATCATTGTAGCCATAGCCCCCACTGCTTGGTTTGGTTTGGTTCATGGGGTGGGGGGCAAATGAGTGGTTTGGTATCATTTTTCAAAGTGAGATTTAAAAAAAATTCTTGGGTTTCTTTTTCTTCTCTGTGAAGTGACCATTATTATTTTGACACTGCAAACTACTTAACATTTCTCATTTCTATGCAAAGTGGTGTTATAGAACTTCTAGTCAGATAAGATTGCAAGAAATATGCAGTTATCATCCCTAGGAAATAGATGGAGAGTCCAGTCCATACCTTTGAGATGAGCTCTTAAAATGTGAGATTATACTGCACACAATTGGTGGATTTGAGAGTAAAACTACTTCTAGAAGGATTTTTTTTAGGGAAAGGGGGGAAATTACATTCAGGTCATGTTTCTACGTACAGTAAAAATGAGGAGTAGGGATGGCTTCCTCCTTTTTGTGAAAAACATGATCACAACAAAAATGGCAGTATACCTTTACTAAAGGACCAGTTTTATCACAATGCTCAAAATATTAGAGATTATATGATTATATACATGGGGGTTGTAATCAATGTTAGTCCTACTTAGAGTAGACCCATTAAAATGAATGGGCTTAAGTTGCTCAGTGAGGGCCAGAAAATTGGCGGGAGTTGCCCACCCCTGCTTTAAGGTGCCACAGGACTCTGCTGTTTTTATGCTTCTGGCTATTGGAGGAAGATGGTTTCTGTGGAGAAAGGAGCCTTTGGGGGTTCCTACACACACACACACACACACACACACCCTCATGTGTGAATCGGCTGGGGTGTGTGTGTGTGCATAGTTCCTCTCGAATGGATGGCGCCTGGAAGTCCAGAGGAGCCAGGCTGAAAGCTTTCATATGTAAATGTAGTTCAAACCCAGTAAGTCATGAGTTCCCCTCCCTGCCTGGCCAGGTGAAGTTCATCTTGATTGGCTAAGAGGCAGCAGAGCTACAGGGAGGGGGGGGGGAAGGTATATTTTTCAAAGCGTGGGTTTTGGTCTTTGTCTGTCTTTGGGTCACCGCATGGTTGCTGTTGGAGTAATGGCGGCAGGCCAAGCAGAGGTCCGAGCCTTCGGGAGGAGGCCTCTGGATTCGACCCCAGGTAGCTCCTGGTGAAATTAGCTGAATGGGGGCTCTGGTAAAGGCAGGCGCTGTGGAGGGCTATCCATCTCGGACCTTCGGGTAGATGGAATAGTTCCCCCCGGGCGGCAGGGCTGTGCTGGATCTAACCCTGGAAGGAAGAGGACTGACCCTCAGGTAACCGGTGTGTGCCTGAGAGATAAGGAATCAGGTTTTATTATTTTGCAGCTCTATTTCTGTGTACCAAAGTGTCTCTCTCTCTCTTTTGTGTGCTTCCCCTCATTTCCCACCTTTTGTTGTAAAATGCTACCAGAATAAACCTTTTCTTGGTTTTACCCCACATGGGTGTTGTAGTTGCTCTGTGGCTTCAGTATCTAAATCCAGGTTACAGAATTAAAGGCAAGTCCCTGAACAGAGATTCAAGTAGGGTTGCAAGGAGCTGAGGCTTGGCAATCTGGTACCTTGAGATCTCTGGGGGTCTTGGTTCCTTTGGGGTAGGTAAGGGTGGGGTGGTGGCGGGCCAGCCAGCCCCCCTTCCTCCACATGGTGGCAAGCGCTGGGATTCAAAGCTGAACCACAGAGTGTGTGCACGTGGGCAAATTGGGAAGATTGGAGAGACTTTGGCACATGGGCACATGTTATTTTTTTAGAAATTTAAGTGTGAGATTGAGCCTCAGGGAAAACATTCAGATTGCTGGCAGTCGGTGGAAGCCTAGCGCCAGCGGGGAGCATTGAAGGCAAGAAATCTCAACTATGGAGTGAGTTCCAGTCAGCCTGCATGCCCAGCAAGTGAGCAGAGGGCAGCAAGTGAGCAGAGGGCAGCAAGTGTGAGATTGAGCCTTAGGAAAAACATTCAGATTGCTGGCAGTCTGTCCTAGCTGCCAGCGGGGAGCGTTGAAGGCAAGAAATCTTGGTGTCTGTGGACTGGTGGAAAAAGAAGCTGCCATGCTAGACAATGGGATGGGGTTATACCGGCAGAAAAGGCAGGGCGAGTTCCCTTTTCCAGGCGTGGAGAGGCCAAGGGGACAAGCAAAAGAAACACCTCAGGAGGATTCGTCCCAAACTCCTAGGCAGAGGCTGAGAGTAGCAGTTGCCAGTGAGTAAGCGGAAGAAGATCCTACCATCCCCATCACGTGCAAGAAGTCTGCGGGTGAGCAGATGGCGGCTGCGTGATCCCAAAGTTTGGGGGGCTGGAGGAGCCCGGGAGGAGAAGAAGAGGTGGTGTGTGCACGTGTGTTTCAGGAGGAGGGAGAAGATCAGAAAACCTCTCCTGAGAGAATGGTGAGCAAAACGTTGAATTTTGGGACAGCGTTTGATGAATGATTTTGGTTGTGCTGTGTGCCCCAGAGAAATTGTCGAGACTGTGGGGAGGGAGGGCACAGTCCTGCCCTACATCTCTCCCACGGGAGAAGGACTCAGATTTTAAACTTGGATTGTCCAGTTGCTCTTGGGGGGGGGGGGCATGGTGAATGGCCAGGCTGGGCAGCAGCAAGCAAAGGGGGGAGGCATGGTTTCAAGCTTTGAAAGAGACTGCTCCCCTGCTAAAAAGAGACTTTGTCCCCTGTGCTGCCGAAGTGGAGGGCTGAAAGAAGCAGAAAGACAAAGGGGATTTCCCTCCTAGCTGGCAGAGAAACACGGACAGAAGAATTTCCCTCCAGGTGTCTCCAGCGAGAAGAAAAGAGGACTGAGATTGGGGGTTGATTAAAGCCAATAAAAGTTGGGAAATTGTTCCTGAAGGGGAGGGGACGGGTGATTCAAGTGTATTTGTGTTATCTAAATTGTTGCTGGGGGGGGGGGGACGGGTGATCCCAGTGTAAGCAGTTGAACTATTGTGTCTTGCCCCCAAATGAAAAAGTTAGTCCCAACTGTCTCAAGTCAATTTGAAATGATGAATGATGATAATAATAATTGCTGCATTTGTTCAAAGGGCCTCAAGGGGCAAGGAAGATTTGCCAGAGAAAAAATCAGTCAGAGGCCAGAGAACAAAGCAGAGAGGTTAAAAGGAATGTTTGCCAGCCTGTGTGTTCTAGAAGCTTGGGCGGAGCCTCCATGGCTCAGCATTTGATTCTGAGGGAGACAGTCATCCCATGCAAGTTTGGGTGGTGAGCTAAAGGAGCCAAGCCCAAGAGGCTGGAAGATTGCCAGGCTGTGTGTTCTAGAAGGTGCCTTTGGGAAAAGGGGGTGGTGGGAAGCCACCAGCGAACCTTTAGAACAGTCATCCCATTCAAGTCATTGGGTAGAAAGTGCCAAAAGCAAACCTTTGGGAAAAGAGGGTGGTGGGAAGCCACCAGCGAACCTTTGGAACAGTCATCCCATTCAAGTCATTGGGTAGAAAGTGCCACCAGCGAACCTTTGGGAAAAGGGGTGATGGTATTCACATCGTTAGGTACAGAGTGGCAGAAGCAAGCCTTTAAAAGCAAACAAAGGCGAATTGAAGAGTCACATTTCAGTCAGCAATCTGCCCCTACAGGCTGTGTGAGAAACAGCAACCCTAAAAAGTTTTTTTTTTTTAAGTTGGGGTTCCCATATGATGTTTCTTGTGTATGCAAAACTGTGTAATGCAAACCTGTAAACTGCTGATTGAGGGTTATTGATTGTTGTTTTGCTGTTTTGATGTTTAAGGAGCTTTAGCAAACCTGTAAACTTCTGATTGATGGTTATTGATTGTTGTTTTGCTGTGTTGATGTCTAAGAAGCTTTAAGATGTTTAAGCTGTGTTAAGATTGTGGCTAATGTGTTTTGATGCTTTTCTGTTTTGTTCTGTTTTTGTGTGTGTGGGAAGGAGAAGAGGTGTGCTAGTGGTAGAAGGCTAGCAGGGGGTTTTTCTTTTAAGTTAGTTTAAAATGAAATGAGAGGGTTGACCCCTCAGGTTTCATTTTTTTTAAAAGGGAGCGTGTGGAGAAAGGAGCCTTTGGGGGTTCCTACACACACACACACACACACACACCCTCATGTGTGAATCGGCTGGGGGTGTGTGTGCATAGTTCCTCTCGAATGGATGGCGCCTGGAAGTCCAGAGGAGCCAGGCTGAAAGCTTTCATATGTAAATGTAGTTCAAACCCAGTAAGTCATGAGTTCCCCTCCCTGCCTGGCCAGGTGAAGTTCATCTTGATTGGCTAAGAGGCAGCAGAGCTACAGGGAGGAGGGGAGGGGGGGGAAGGTATATTTTCCAAAGCGTGGGTTTTGGTCTTTGTCTGTCTTTGGGTCACCGCATGGTTGCTGTTGGAGTAATGGCGGCAGGCCAAGCAGAGGTCCGAGCCTTCGGGAGGAGGCCTCTGGATTCGACCCCAGGTA
This sequence comes from Shinisaurus crocodilurus, assembly GCA_021292165.1. Taxonomy (NCBI): domain Eukaryota; kingdom Metazoa; phylum Chordata; class Lepidosauria; order Squamata; family Shinisauridae; genus Shinisaurus; species Shinisaurus crocodilurus. The sequence continues at coordinate 254,520,766 of CM037876.1, read as the reverse complement.
GCTCCTGGTGAAATTAGCTGAATGGGGGCTCTGGTAAAGGTAGGCGCTGTGGAGGGCTATCCATCTCGGACCTTTGGGTAGATGGAATAGTTCCCCCCGGGCGGCAGAGCTGTGCTGGATCTAACCCTGGAAGGAAGAGGACTGACCCTCAGGTAACCGGTGTGTGCCTGAGAGATAAGGAATCAGGTTTTATTATTTTGCAGCTCTATTTCTGTGTACCAAAGCGTCTCTCTCTCTCTCTCTTGTGTGCTTCCCTCATTTCCTACCTTTTGTTGTAAAATGCTACCAGAATAAACCTTTTCTTGGTTTTACCCCACATGGGTGTTGTAGTTGCTCTGTGGCTTCAGTATCTAAATCCAGGTTACAGAATTAAAGGCAAGTCCCTGAACAGAGATTCAAGTAGGGTTGCAAGGAGCTGAGGCTTGGCAATCTGGTACCTTGAGATCTCTGGGGGTCTTGGTTCCTTTGGGGTAGGTAAGGGTGGGGTGATGGCGGGCCAGCCAGCCCCCCCTTCCTCCACAGTTTCCATAATCACTTTCTGCCACCAGTAGCTGTTGCATGTGACCCTATCTTTGGAGATGAGCAACCTCAGGTGCTTTTCTTGATCTTCAGCAATTCAAGGAGATCTGGGAGTCTACTGTCAGATAGGTAGGCAAACATTGTCTTCAACATGACCAATAAATCAAGGACACGCCGATCTTGATAGAATGAATTCACAATCTGGAGAAAGGATTCCATTTCCTACTTTTAAAACATTGTGATCTGAGTGCTGCCATGAAAATCCTCACAACAGAAATACAGCAGAAATGCTGTAAATTGGGAACTAGCACCACAAATGAAGGACAACTCTGTATATGTTGTGTGGCGGGGATTGAGTGAAAAGACTCCTATAGGATGGTGAAATATGGCTCACCTTAGAGCAGGGGTGGGCAACTACTGGGACTCGGGGGGGGGGCAATTCCTCCCTGCAGGAACCCACCAGGGACTGCTCCCCCTGCCCCCCACTGCTGCCAGACCACTGAATATGCTGCTAAAATTTGGTGGTGCAGCAGCAAAAACAAAACCCTGTGCTTTTGCAGTAAAACAATGCAGATGGGTGTGTGTGTGTACGTCGTGGGGGGGGGGGGCTAGCAGTGGTAGGCAAAAAGTAGATCTCCAGACGTTTTGGACTTCAACTCCCAGCATTCCTGGCCATTGGCCATGCTGGCAGGGGTTTCTGGGGTTTGAAGTCCACAACATCTACCTTCTGCCTACTCTCATTCTGAAGTAACATCGCACTCCCGGGAGGTCCAAGGAAGTACAATATTGCTTTAAGCGTGATATTGCTTTAAAACAAGGTGCGCGCTCCTCACAAATTTGCCCGGCAGTGGCGAGGGGGGGAGGACTGCACAAAAGGCCTGAGGGTCCTGCATGCAGGTCACTTGTTGCCCACCCCTGCCTTAGAGCCATCAATACAGGAAGAGTACACATTTTTCTCTGTGGAAAATAGCTTGTAAAATCCAGGGTTTAGATTCCATGCAATAAATTCCATGCCATTTTCTTAACTGAACTATACTGACCAGAATCGATGCCCGGCACTGAAATTTGGGTGTGTGCGTAAGCTTCAAAAGAACGTTGCCTGGAGAGGAAGATTAGCGTGGCGAGATGCAAAAGAGGGCGGGGCTCCTGCACCTTTAACTGTTGCGTAGAAGGGGGAATTTCAGCAGGTTTAGCTTACATGACACAGGAGAGTTGCAATCCTAAAGGCATCCAAGCATGCAGCGTTTATCTGACACTTTTCACCGGTTCAGTGTGCTCAGGACTGGGCGCCAGGACTGCACGGGACTCTAATCAGTAGCTTTCTGCCAAGAAACTAGAATTTGAAACAAAGCCGCAGCAGATCTCTTTGCAAGCACTTAACCTTGGGTATTCCCCCTCTCACCGCAAGGGGGAGCAAATTGTCTGCCAAAAGGAAAGCAGCGGGGGTAGTCAAACTTTTCTGCAAAGAATAGCGAGTGGCATTTACTATCTAAACTAAGCAGCCCCCCTCCCGCAACCTGGTGATCTCTAGATGTTTTGAACTGCAATTCCCATCATCCCCCAGCCAATCCATCTGGAAGGCACCAGGTTGGGGTAGGCTGATGCTGAGGATGAAAATGATTATGTATTACATGTGAGGTTTTTCTACTGGGAAAAGTTGGGGGGGGGAGGGTGTTACATGCATGGTGTGTGTGTGAGAGTGTTTTAAATGATTGGATACCCCCAACGCAGCGGTTTTCATTAAATAGGCAGAAATAGCATGGATTCCGCGGGGGATCCACTTGCCGGTTTCTACCACGTTACGCCAATTCCTAGTCCAGCACTAGAAGTGGGTGAAGCCATCCTGCACGGCGACGCATCAGAGGTGCTGCTGCCGGCTGTGAGAGTGTGAAGGGACTACAAATGGAAGCAGTTCCAGACAGAAGGGGTTGATTGGGGAGGGAGAAGCTGTCTCTGGGGGAAGCTCCTGGCAAAGTGTAGCGAAAGGCAGTAGGCAGAGTTTTCATACATCTGAGCAAGGCATCTGACTGAAGCACCTGCTTTCTTCGCTGTCATGCGTTCCATTCCATCTGTGTCTTTCTTCGCTGTTCCCCCTACATCCAGACTGGCCCCGCCCGCTCATTAGCGGATCTGGAGCAGGCGCCAATACACAGATGAGGTCTATAAGAACGCTTCAGCACAGCAGAGTGCAACCCAAAAGCATGTTTAGGCAGGAGGAACTCCGACTGAGCTTCATAAGACTTAGCAGCACTCCTCGCTGCTAAGTGTGCATTAGGCTTGCAGCCTTAGGATATTTCCCCACATGTGAGACTTAACATTTGCTTTTCTTTAAATCAGTCTGTGACACAAATGTTAAAACAAAACAACAACAACAACAAACAATGCGGGGTGCAATGTGCATTGAGTTTCTCTTCCACCTCACACCACCAACTTCCTTTCCCACATCAGCAGCAACAAGTATGAAATATAAGATGGTTTTTAAAAAATATATTGCTTGAAAATGCTAAAGAGAGCCTGCGTAGTCCTCTGATAGTGTGCTCCTGTACACTGCCGTGCAAGTTGTTGCAGGGAGGGAGTCATCCTTGTATCTGCATCCCCGGGGTGAATATAATGTGTGTTCTCTTTACTTCTGTTGTCTTGCATGCTCCAAAACATACAAAGGATCATAGAAACCCCCACAGCAGTTCTGCTCCACGTATTCCTCAAAAAGCTCACAGTACTTCACACATTACCAAATATTAGTATTTACCCAACACTGGCTGGGAATGATAGGAGTTGCAGTCCAATACATTTGGAGGGCACCAGGTTGGGGTAGGCTGAGTTATATATTTCATGTACCTGCTGGGACTGGCTGTGGATTCCTGCATATGCACAGTTTAAAAAAAAACAAAAAAACACCCTCACGAGTAGAATGACCACATATTACAATGCACATTTACTGTATATTTTGATATTGATCCTTATGTGGGATATTTTGCATATATGAGCTTTGAGGAATATGTGAAGCAGACCTCCTGTGGCAGCTTCTATGATCCTTTGTACATTTTGGAGCACATAAGGCAGCACACATTATATTTGTCCCAGGGGTGCAGATAAGAGAACGGTTCCCTGTAAAACCTTACTGTGAAGATGGGACTTGTAGTAGCTGAGACTTTAGAAGAAACCCTGTTAGATGTCCCTTCCTCCCCCCCCCCCATTGCTGTTTAGCTAACGGATTTTTACTGTAGTCTTTGGAATGTACTGGGAGGCTGTTTGGGAGCACCTGGGAGATAAGGGTGAGCTGCAGAGCTGAGAAGCAAGGTCAGGCGTTAATTGGGATGAAGTCATGAGAAAGTGTCTACAGCTGAGAAAGGGCGGGGGGCCCTCCTTCGACAGGAAGACAGGATTGGTGAACGCTGGGCGGGAAATTGGACCCTGGTGACAATAAAGGAGCTAGGGGGAAAGGCTTCAGGGTTCTTCCATGGGGGCGTGGATGCTGGGAAGTTCCATCTGGGCAGGTATGTCACTCTGACAGGGTAGCTAGGAAAAGCTAGGCCTGGTTTGACTTGCTTTGTTCCTGTAGACTCTTGGGGTTTGTTTTTATGTTCTTTTAGAGTCCCTTTTTATTCCCATTCCCTTTTCCTCACAACAACTACCTCACCCCCTTTTCCCCTTACCTTCTTTTAGCCCTTTCTTATAAGGGATTATTTTACGTATATTGGACACTTGGAGACCCTACACTGACTAATTTGTTATTTTTATTTTTAATAAAGTCTCCAACTTAATCTTGGCGTGTGTTCCTTTTTTGAAAGGTTGGGGCTGCTACACCAGTTTGGTATATGGGACCTTGGGAGGTGTGTGCCAGTCCAGGGAAACTTGGGACTGTGGCCTGCCCTGCAGAGTTGGTGTAGGATCAGCCTCCTTCACACTTACCTACAGCCTTCCCCAGCCTGGTGCACTCCAGATGTTTTGAACTACAACTCCCAGAATTCCTGACCATTGGCCATGCTGGCTGGGGCTGATGGGAGTTGCTTTTCAATGCATATGGGGGCACCAAGTTGGAGAAGGCTGATATAACCCAAGATAGGAGTGTCACGTGTTAAGATCTACACCTACATTTCCTAATAGATGGAATTGCCTTTTTCTAGTTTCTTTCTTTTGTAACTTGTGAAGTGGCCCTGAGTTGAAATTGCTCGCATTGATATAAACGTAGACATTGCCAACAGAAATGCCTACCTATAGAAAATCTACCCAGCCTACACACAGTCTTCAGGCAGGAATGGGCAGAAGGTAGATTGGAGTCTACTGGTAGATCTCTGGTTGATTTGCAGTAGATTCTGCAAGGATTTCTGCCTCCCAATTTTTTAACAACAGCAACAACAAACTGGCCTTATCTCCCTAAATTAGGCTGCTGACATGAAGAAAGCTTGGGGTGCACAGGAATGGACTTTGGTGTGGAAGGACAGAGTGCTCAGTTCTGTTCTGATATTGAAAACAAATCCCTGGGCTCAGTGTGTGCACTCAGAGGTACCCCATTCTTTCAATCTAGGAGTATGCCTTTTGCACCCAGCTCTGGTTGATGTGTCTTGGGTTTCTCATTAAAAAAAAATCAAACTAGATCTGACAAACCTGAATTCTGCCTACCCCTATCTTAAGGCACTGAAGGCTGCCACCTTTGAAGCAATGTTTTATAGTGACCTTAACCCCACTTGAGTTGTAGGTTGATGTGGCTGCAGGATTTATTTATTTATTTAGGTCATGTTTGCTAATGAAAAGTTTCTACAATTTATCACATTTATATCCTGCCTTTCCTCCAAAGAATCATGCATGATCCTTCTCCTCTCCATCATATCCTCACAACAACCCTGTGAGGTAGGTTAGATTGAGAGTCAGTGACTGGTCCAAAGTTACCCAGTGAGCTTAATAGCCAAGTGGGGACTAGAACGCAGATCTCCCAAGTCTCAGTCCAACACTCTAACCCAGGGCTCTCCAACCTTGGGTCCTCAGATGTTGCTGGACTACAGCTCCCAGAATCCCTTGCCATTAGCCATGCTGGGGACCCAAGGTTGGAGATCCCTGCTCTAACCACTGCGCAGCACTGGCTCTCTACCTGAAATGGTTCACCGGATCCTCTTTCAGGTGGGCAGCAACCTGTGAATGCTTTTCCCCCTTTAAATATGATGATCCAGGGTGAGTTCACTCAGACCTCCATTAGTAAAACCAAATCTTCAATTCCTCCCATATTGTTGCTGGACACATGATCTCAAAGGCATTTGCAAAAGGGATCGTGCTGCTGTCCCTGGAGCACGGGAGGGGCAGGTGCCTTCCCCTTCTGGTTCCCTGGGCGGGACAAAAGGCTACCTCTTGCCAGTCGCCCTCCTTTGTGACCAGAATACAGAAGGCTGCTCCGTACTTGCCATTCCCATGTCCAAAGGGAGCAGGCAGGCTGCTAACAGCAGCAGGACGAACGAGGGCACCGCACCTTTCCGGCTCGGCTGAATATTAACTAACAGGCACAGCACTCCCCCAGTCATGGGGGGCGGGGGAGCAGGAAACCGACATATAGATTGCCCAGTTTCAACTTGCTTACATGTGTGTAAACACTTCGGTGCAGTCTCTGCGCAGGACGGGAAGACATGCGAGTTTCTCCCCTACACAGAAGTGCTTTCTGTGGAGGGAAAGGGAAAGGCAGCCTTCCCTAACCTGGTGCCCTCTAGAGGTGTTGGACTGCAACACCCATCATCGCCGGCCAGCATGGGCTATGTGGGCTGGGAGTGATGGGTGTTGTAGTCCAAGACATGCTGGTATGTGTCACGTTGGAGGAGGACGATGTAAGGTGTGGTGCTGCTCAAAAGTCTGGGAGAATTCAAAATCACCCCTGCTGGTGCATGCTGTGTGTGTAGCAGCAGAGCGGCTTGTTCAGGAGGTGGTGTGGCGTAGTAGTCATAGTGGCTATACTAGGAATCAGGAAGTCCCCGGTTCGAATCTGGCCTCTGCCCCATGACCATGAACTCATTAGATAGCCTTAGGCACACCACTTATTCTCAGTCTCACTCTCCCTTGCCCCCTCTTGCAGTATCAATGATAATACTGGCTTACCTTACAGGGTTGTTGTAACAATTACGATGCATGTCACATGTTTTGAACACTTGAAAGCCCATACAAGTGTTAAATGTGGTTGTTGTTATTGCTGGGGGGGGGGGGCTTGGGAGGTTGACTGTGTGATCTTCCCACCTACCTACGCCGCCTCACCCCGAAATACACGAAGAAGCTGAAAGAGTTAGTGACCGCAAGAAGAGCTACTAAATCCTTCAGAGAGCCCTAGGAGAATTCACAGCACTTAATTTTGCTTGCTCGCTCTCTCTCTCTCTCTCTCTCTCTGGACTTGAGCAATCCACAATCACATCCTTCCTAGCGCTGCTGAGCCCTTACTTACCACATGCGTGAATGTCCCACACTCGAGTCCCCATATGGGCTGGGTTTTTGCCTGGCGGGTGACCAGGATTTCCTGCAGCCAGAGCCTCCGAGAGGAGCGGAGAAACGAAAGAAGAAATCTACGAAGCGCCTTTTTCGTTCCTCAGGCTGGTGGCTCCTGCTTCCTACGAACGGCTGTGGTTCGTTTTTTCTGCGAAGAAATGCTAGCAAAATTCACTTGCTGCTCCAAGCCGAGTCGGGAAAAGCTCGAAGTGGGATGAAAGCCCCGAGCGGTTTTTGGCAGGGGAAACTATCTTCTGCCACTAGATCTGTTTGTTTGGTGGAACTCCCCACTCTGGAGCTGCTATGAAGATGTGCTTCTTGACAGGCTCACGTTTCTGGTCTTTTTTGCCTGGCTTCTGGCTATTTCAGAGAAGGAGCTGTCCTCGCCTTGTGGTGCTGAAGCAAAGCGTGCGTTGGCGCTACCCTGCAAAGTGAGCTACAGAAACAAATCAGTCTCCTCCCCTGGCCACTTCCTTGGGGCTTGTATCTGAATTACCTCTGCTCTTCTCTCCATTCTCCGCCCACTTCATCCCTTTGCATCAAAATTCATTCTGCCCATATTGGAGAAGCAGGCTGTGTGTGTGTGTGTGTGTGTGTGTGTGTGTGTGTGAGAGAGAGAGAGAGAGAGAGAGAGCGAGCGCATTTAGTACTGATGAACGTGCTGTGCTGTGACTTCTTCCTCCTGTTGTTTTCCCAAGCAGCTGCACTAAGCAGGGTCAGGCCTGGTTGTTACTTGGATGGGAGACCCCTCCTCTCTAGTTTCCTGCATTGAGCAGGGGGTTGGACTCGATGGCCTTGTAGGCTCCTTCCAACTCTATGATCTATGAATCTATGATATTAAAGATGGACTGTTTCCCCACCCCCCACCCCACCCTAAATGAACGGACCACTGTCCTGTTAAAATGAAAAGCAGGACCACATTAAGAGTTACATGTGCATGCATCTCGCAGCGCGTCCTATGTTGCTGTGCAAGCATTTAGTGCTGTGAGCTGTGTGTCCCATGTGACAATCCACAAAGGACAACCAAGGAAGCCACAATGGGGTGGGGGATTCAGCATATGTACACCTTTAACATAAAGGGGGAGCCACTACCAGCATGTATAAGTAACAAGTTTGGCATTCCTCTTCTCAGAAGCTCTGACATTAATACGAGTGAACAAAACCGCAAGCACAACAACAGGGCCCTCATGTCAGAGCACGCCACAGCTGGAAATAGCGAGCTCCAAGGTCACAATTAACCACAACTGGGCAAGATGGGGCAGCAAGGAATCAACAGGTCGCAGTCTGTGGGTGGAATTTATTTTGGAGGGGAATGGGATGAGAAGGCAGCCTGTAAAAGCGAGGCTAGCATCAACGTGTGTGTGTTGCTAGGCCAACTTTGGAATAGAGATCCAGGGGGTAGAGTGGATTGCAGATTTTCCCTCTCTGGCCATGTGGCTCTGTGATATTTCTGAACAAACAATGATAAAGCTGCTCTCCCGGGTTCGGACGACACAACAAACAATTGTGACAACAAACCGTACAACAGACCATTGTTTCTTATTGTGGTTCCCGTGGCCAAAACAGAGCAAGTGTGGCGTAGTGGTGAGGGTGTTGGACTGGGACTCGGCAGATCCCCGCTGGGCCATGAAACTCACTGGGTGACTTTGGGCCAGTCACTGACTCTCAGCCTAACCTACCTCACAGGGTTGTTGTGAGGATAAAATGGAGAGGAGGGTGAGGATCATGTAAGCCGCCTTGGGTTCCTTGCAGGAAAAAAGGCGGGGTATAAATATAATAAATTAATAAATAAATAAACTGTTGTGACTCACCATGACTGGGTTCGGACGACATGACAAAGAAACAATGATAACAGATAACCATTGCTTATCGTGTCATGTGAACCCAGTCACTAAATGCTACCTCAACTTCTAGTCATTTTTTAAAATTTCAGAAATGGTGTCAGTGCTCGAGAAATACCTGGTGCTTTGTGCTACTTATTTCCATTTTCCCCCAAATGGCTTGGTAATTATTCCCGGATAAACGCATCACTAAGAAGCAGAAAGCTAAACCTACTTTGACCACCTTCTGAACATTCCTGATGATGAATGCAGAAAGATGCAACTGTCCAATTCTTTAGATGGGAGATTTTCTTTCTTTTTAATCCGAGGCAGCCTGAAGCTGTCATGGTAACAACTGTTCCCAGGAAAATCAATATGCTTTCAGTGCACCATGTTGATATGTTTCGGTTCTTTCCTGAGGCTAGGCTCTACAGGGAGGTTGTACACCCATTATACAGGCCTGTGGCTTATGCTGGCTCAGCTTGTCTGAGTGTGGAAAGCTAAGCAGGGTCAAGCCTGGTTGTTACTTGGATGGGAGACCCCTCCTCTAGTTTCCTGCATTGAGCAGGGGGTTGGACTCGATAGCCTTGTAGGCTCCTTCCAACTCTATGATCTATGAAATCTATGAAAAAATATAGCAGCAACCAGTGGAGGCTGGTGACTGTCGTGTCAGTGGGGCTCCTTATCCATTGCATCTTTTTGGTGAGCTTTAGAGGAACTATCCATGGTGCTCCATGGTGGTGAGCCCTTTGGGGATGGAGTTCAGCACCATGGATAGCTCCTATAAAGCTCAAAATAAAAGCTGCAATGGATAAGGAGCCCTACTGACACATAGAATCATAGAAAAGTAGAGTTGGAAGGGGCCTAACAGGCCATCGAGTCCAACCCCCCGCTCAATGCAGGAATCCAGGTCAAAGCATCCCTGTCAGATGGCTGTCCAGCTGCACCTTGAATGCCTCCAGAGTGGGAGAGTCCACCACCTCCCTAGGTAGTTGATTCCATTGTCTTATTGCTCTGACAGTCAGGAAATTTCCCCTGATGTTTAGGTGGAATCTGGGTTCCTGTAACTTGAGCCCATGATTCCGTGTCCTGCAAACTGGGATGATCCAGAAGAGATCCTGGCCCTCCTCTGTGTGACAACCCTTCAAGTACTGGAAGAGTGCGATCATATCTCCCCTCAGTCTCCTCTTCTGAAGGCTAAACATGCCCAGTTCTTTCAGTCTCTCCTCATAGGGCCTTGTTTCCAGTCCCTTTATCATCCTTGTTGCCCGCCTCTGAACCCTCTCCAGTTTGTCTACATCCTTCTTAAAGTGTGGTGCCCAGAACTGGACGCAGTACTCAAGATGAGGCCTAACCAGTGCCGAGTCACCGAGCCTCCCCTGGAAGCAACAATGCTAAGAACTTAGAACAAAAGACATGCTTTCTGTTTCAGCCACTAGATTTACAGCTGTGAATTTATTGGGAAGTCCTGAACTTTGTGTATTGCACACGAGGATGGATAACATTGTGTCTGTGAATAGCTGTCATCCAAGAACAAGTACACTGGGATTACAGCAAGCAAGCTAATATGAAAATAGCCTGATGCATGTAGAATTACAAGAAGAAGAAAATGCCCAGATAGGTTAGCATGTTCTCTTCTCTTCTCTTTCTTTCTTTTCCTTTTTTGGAAAGGGAAGCTGAAAGCAGGGAGAGTTCTCAGCTGATTCTGATCCAAATGCACACACCATGTTTTGAATCTGGAGCCTGATGCTAAGAAGAGGGACTGTATGTCAGGCCAGAAACTACCCCGACATTCGTCTGAGCCTGGCTACAGGGCATGGGTGCAGAACCTTTGTCAGACCAAGGGCCAAACTCCATGTTGGAGAAGTTCTTGGGCACCACATTCCAGTGATGGGCAGGGCCAAAGGCAAAAGTGGTGGAGCCAAAAAAACAAAAATACCAGCATATTTTACCTTAAGGCTTGTACTGCCGGTAACTAAGCCTTAGGAGAGACATTTCAGCCTTTTAGAATGGGGAAAAAACTGCCCAAACACCGGGAAAAATGAAAGTGGAGGCTGGTGGCTCCAGTGCCGGTATATTCACTCCGGTGCTGAACCCTAGCCCCAAAATAGGTTCAGCACCATGGGTAGCTGTCGGAAGTTTGCTGTTGCCCCACGTAGCAGAGTTAGGATGAGTTGTGTGCAATCACAGAGAATAACGAGGAGACGTGAGCTCGTCAGTAGAAACTTTTACTGAGGTTTTTCACGCATAGATCCATTCCAATATACAGCTATACATCACAGTGCAAGGCTCCCCATGCACGGCACAAAAAGCATCGAGTCAAAGACTGGTGGGGAGAGAATATTACAGCATATAACTCCTCCCCACTGAACACTCTGTTTATGACCTTGGGCACACTGCCCGACTTTAACAAGTTTCACTCCCTAACAGAACTTCTGTTCACAGGTGCTCTGCTAGAGTCCTTTCTGCTCAAGGACACAATTACATACTCTGACACCCCTCCTTGACCGCAGACAGAAAGGGTTTTTATTTTCCTTTATTAAAGATCACCATTCCTAGTTCTGAACATAGTTCTATGAATCTTGGCCCAGGCAGTGGCTTAGTAAACATATCTGCTACATTTTGTTCTGTTGGACAATATATCAATTCAATTGTCTTTTTCTGCACATAGTCCCGAACATTGCAGTACTTCACAGCTATATGTTTTGTGAGCCCCTTTAAATATTCAGATTTTGCCAAAGCAGAGCAGGCTTGATTATCACAGTACACGTGAACCGGTAATGCTACTTGTAAGCCTAGATCTTTTAAAACCTGAATGAACCATGTAATTTCATCACATGCTTGTGATAATGCAGTGTATTCAGCCTCACAACTTGAGCCAGCCACACTGGACTGCTTCTTTGATTTCCAACTTATGAGTGAATCACCAACCTTTATTACTATACCACTAACAGATTTCCGTGTGAGTGTACAGCTTCCCCAGTCAGAATCCACCCATACCTGTGGAACTTCAGCCTTCTTTGAATCCAATTTAAGACACACGTCTAAAGAACCTTTTAAATACCGTAACACTCTTTTTGCGGCATTCCAAGCTGTTACTGTGGGCTGTGCTGCATATCTACCCAAAATTCCAGCGCTTAAGGCCAAATCTGGCCTAGACCACTGTGCAAGATAAAGTATACTGCCAACCAATGATTGATAACGTTCTTTGTCAGAGAAAAGTTCCTCTGACTCAGAAGAATGCAAAAAATCAGTTGTCATTGGTGTTTGTACACTTTTGCAATCAGCCATTCCATAAGATTCTAACAATTGGAGTATTTTATGCTTTTGGCTCAATAATATGTTACCTTTGTCATCTTTGAACACTTGAACCCCCAGATAATGGGACACTTCACCTAATGACTTTAAGAGAAAACTCTCTCCCAGTTGTCTGGCCAATTCGTGAATTTGATCAATGTTGCTAGATAAACAAAGTATATCATCAACAAAAGCAAGTAACATCATATAACTAGAACCTGAACCTCTAGTGTAAAGACACGGATCAGCAATGCCCTGCTGAAAATGCAACTGGACTGGATTAATTTGTCATTGAGACACCTGTTCCATGCACGGGCAGATTGTTTTAATCCATACACTGCCCTGTGCAGTTTCCATACTACCCCAGCTTTTTCATCAAATCCAGGGGCAGGATGCATATAAATTTCCTCTGTAAGATCTGCATTCAGATATGCAGTGGTAATATCAAAATGGTGAATTATGAGACCTTGCTGTGCAGCCAATGAGAGAACAAGTCTCATACTATCACTTTTTGCAGTTGGGGCAAAAACCTCATCATAATTCAAACCCTTAATTTGATGAAACCCTTGAGCCACAAGTCTTGCTTTATAATTTTGTTCCCCATTTAGAGAGATTTTCCTTTTAAACACCCAGCGACTGCCCGTCACTTTTACACCAGGTGGTGCTACACATGGTGTATAAACCTCATTGCGCTGAAATGAAGCCATTTCAGCCTGCATGGCATCTTGCCATTTCTGTTTTTCTGGACCTGGTAATTCTTGTACTTGTGCATATGTTTCTGGTTCACTAAATGTGACATTACACACTCGAATCCCAGTCACTACAAATCTCTCTGGTGGTACACCTTTTGTTGCTCGTTGAGATCTGCGAACGGCAGATTCAACATTCTCAGTTTGGCTGTCTTCCCCCCCACTCCCCCCTAGCCCCTCCTCATCTGAGCTAGTGGGGGTGGAATGTGTGTGTGTGTGGCTTCTCGAGCTGCCTTCTCCGCTGCTTTCACTTTCCGCCTCTTGCTGAGCTGCTGGCTCAGACTTATCATGGACAGGAAAAAGAACTTCAGGATTGGCATGAACTCTTTCCCATCCCTCCTCAACAAAAGTTGCATCTTGTGAGATAACAACCCTGTTATTTCTACAGAAAAACCTCCATGACTTTGAACCCTCTGTCCCAGAGTAACCCACAAAACGCAGTCGTTGAGCTTTTGGTTCTCCTTTTCTCCTTTGTGCCTTGGGGATGTGAACGTATGCAAAACTCCCCCAGACTCTCAAATGTTTTAAGTTAGGAGGTTAACCAAACAACCTTGTGTAAGGGATGTCATTTATAGCTATTGTCCAAGTTCTATTACACAAGTAATTTGCTGCTAAGAATGACTCTCCCCAGAATCTTGAATTAGATTCCAAACCAGCATCTTTTAACAGACAGTCCTTGATTTTCTGTAATTCACCAATATGCCTCTCAACAGTTCCGTTCTGCCATGGAGAATATGCACAGGACTTCCTGTGCACAATACCTTGGTTACTGAGAAATTGCTGGAACTGATGATTCATGAACTCAATTCCCAAATCTGTTTGCAATTGCAGCACATTTTGCTTAAACTGTCTCTGGACATAAGTCAGCCAACTTTTGAAAACAGAATATACTTGATCCTTTTTCTTAAGTAAATAAACCCAACCAAACCTAGTTTTGTCATCTAGGATCAAAAAAGCATATCTTGCCTCTCCCCAGCTCGGAGGGAAAGGGCCACATAAATCTGCATGCACTAACCCAAACAGTGTATCAGTCTGCCTGTCAGATTTACGGTTTATAGGCTGGATACGGGACTTCATAGAATCATAGAATCATAGAAAAGTAGAGTTGGAAGGGGCCCACAAGGCCATCGAGTCCAACCCCCTGCTCAATGCAGGAATCTAGGTCAAAGCATCTCTGACAGATGTCTGTCCAGCTGCACCTTGAATGCCTCCAGAGTGGGAGAGCCCACCACCTCCCTAGGTAGTTGATTCCATTGTCTTATTGCTCTGACAGTCAGGAAATTTTTCCTGATGTTTAGGTGGAATCTAGGTTCCTGTAACTTGAGCCCATTATTCCGTGTCCTGCAAACTGGGATGACCGAGAAGAGATCTTTGCCCTCCTCTGTGTGACATCCCTTCAAATACTGGAAGAGTGCGATCATATCTCCCCTCAGTCTCCTCTTCTGAAGGCTAAACATGCCCAGTTCTTTCAGTCTCTCCTCATAGGGCCTTGTTTCCAGTCCCTTTATCATCCTTGTTGCCCTCCTCTGAACCCTCTCCAGTTTGTCTATGTCCTTCTTAAAGTGAGGTGCCCAGAACTGGACGCAGTACTCAAGATGAGGCCTAACCAGTGCCGAGTAAAGGGGAATGATCACTTCCCGCGATTTGGAAGCTATACTTCTATTAATACAGCCCAAAATTGCATTTGCCTTCTTTGCAGCCACGTCACATTGCTGGCTCATATTCAGTTTGTGATCTACCACAATTCCAAGATCCTTCTCACTTGTAGTATTGTTGAGCCAAGTGTCCCCCATTCTGTAACTCTGCATTTGGTTTCCTCTCCCTAGGTGCAGCACTTGGCATTTATCCCTATTAAATTTCATTCTGTTGTTTTCGGCCCAGCGCTCCAGCCTATCGAGGTCACTTTGAATTTTGTTTCTGTCTTCCAGAGTATTAGCTGTTCCACCCAACTTTGTGTCATCTGCAAATTTGATAAGCATTCCCTGTACCTCCTGATCCAAGTCATTAATAAAAATGTTGAAGAGCACCGGGCCCAGGACCGAGCCCTGTGGTACCCCGCTCGTTACCTCTCCCCAGTTTGAGAAGGAACCATTGATAAGCACTCTTTGAGTCCGATTCTTTAGCCAATTGTGGATCCACCTGATAGTTGTTCCATCTAGCCCACTCTTAGCTAGCTTACTAATCAGGATATCATGAGGCACTTTGTCGAAAGCTTTGCTGAAGTCCAGGTATATAATGTCCACAGCATTCCCACAGTCCACAAGGGAGGTTACCCGATCAAAAAATGAGATCAGATTAGTCTGACAGGATTTGTTCTTGACAAATCCATGCTGGCTTCTAGTAATCACTGCATTGTTTTCAAGGTGCTTGCAGACTGACTTCTTTATAATCTGCTCCAAAATCTTCCCGGGGATTGATGTCAGACTGACTGGCCTTTTTGAAGATGGGAACAACATTTGCCCTCCTCCAGTCATCTGGCACTTCACCTGTCCTCCATGATTTCTCAAAGATAATAGACAGTGGTTCTGAGAGTTCTTCTGCCAGTTCCTTTATTACTCTAGGATGCAGCTCATCAGGCCCTGGAGATTTAAACTCGTTCAGAGTAATCAGGTGCTCCTTGACCATTTGCCTATCAATCTCAAGCTGCAATTCTGCCCCTTCAGTCTGCACTTCAGGTTTGCCAGGGGGGTCATAGACCCTCTTTTGGGAGAAGACCGAGCCGAAGTAGGAATTGAACACTTCTGCCTTTTCTTTGTCTTCTGTTATCAATTTGCCATCCTCATTGCGTAGTTGAACCACCAGTTCTTTCTTCTGTCTTTTACTGTGCATGTATCTGAAGAAAGCTTTTTTGTTGCTTTTAGCATTCCTCGCTAACCTTAGCTCATTCTCAGCTTTAGCCTTCCTGACACTATTCCTGCAGTTCTGTGCTACCTGCCTGTACTCTTCCCCTGTAGCCTGTCCTTCCTTCCACTTCCTATACGTGTCCTTTTTGTTTTCAGGTCATCTTTGAGTTTATTGTGAAGCCACATTGGCTTCTTCTGTTGCCCTCTGCCTTTTCTCCTTGTGGGAATTGTTTGCAATTGTGCCTTTAAAATTTCCTTTTTTAAAAACTCCCACCCCTCCTGGGCTCCCTTTCTCGTGAGAGTCACTTGCCATGGGATCTTACTAATCATTGTTCTGAGTTTGTTAAAATTGGCTTTCCTAAAATCCAGGGTACGTGTTTGGCTACACTCAGCTTTTGCTTCTGTTAGAATCAAGAACTCAAGTATAACATGGTCACTTTCCCCCAGAGTTCCCGAAACTGCCACTTTATCCACTAACTCGTCTCTGTTGGTTAGAATCAGGTCAAGGATAGCCGATCCTCTAGTTCCTTCCTCCACTTTCTGTAGGAGGAAGTTATCAGCAGCACAGCTCAGGAATTTCTTGGAGGGGCCATGTTTGGCTGAATAAGTCTCCCAACAGATATCAGGGAAATTGAAGTCCCCCATTACTACCACATCGTGCCTCCTTGAAACAATGGCAATTTGCTTTTCAAAAGTTCCATCCTCGTCTTCTCCTTGATTGGGTGGTCGGTAGTAGACTCCAACCGCCATGTTCGCTTTATTCTTTGCCCCCTTTATTTTAACCCAGATGCTCTCAATGGGGCTGCCAAGCTCCTCTTCCTGTATCTCTGTGCAGAGATACGTATTTTTAACATACAGTGCAACTCCACCTCCCTTTCTGTTGCTTCTGTTCCTTTTGAACAAGTTATACCCTTCAATTGCTGTATTCCAGTCATGGGAGTCATCCCACCAGGTTTCAGTTATCCCTATCAAGTCGTACTTGCCCTCATGTATCAAGAGTTCAAGTTCGTCTTGTTTATTGCCCATACTCCTGGCATTAGTATAGAGACATTGAAGATTATGTGCTTTATAGTCCGACTTTCCCCCTACATTTTGTGGTAGACTATCAATGGGCACCGCTGGAGCTGTTCTCTCCATTGTGGCATAGAGGCCTTCTTCCATTGGTACCCCCCGAGTTTATGTCTCCCTCCCCTGTTGGATTCAGTTTAAAGCCCTCCTGATTAAGTTCCTCATGCTGTGGCCAAACACATTCTTCCCAGTCCTTGTGAGGTGCAACCCATCCTTTGCCAGCAGTCCATCTTCCAGGAAGTGTAGCCCGTGGTCCCAGAATCCAAATCCCTCACGTCGGCTCCACCTTCGTAGCCAGTCATTCACTCGGAGTATTTTTCTTTCCCTTTCTATGCCTCTTCCAAGTACTGGAAGGATGGATGAGAAAACTATCTGGGCCCCGAAGTTCTTGAGTTCCCTTCCCAGCTCTTCAAAGTCTGCCGTGATTTCTTTGTAACTCCGCTTGGCAGTATCATTTGTACCCACGTGGAAGAGAAGAAAGGGGTATGTGTCGGTGGGCTGCATGAGCCTCGGCAGCTGCTCTGTCACATCCTTAATCCGTGCCCCAGGGAGACAGCACACCTGGCGAGTCCATGGGTCTTCGCGATATACTTTGGCTTCGATCCCCCGCAGGAGGGAGTCTCCCACTACGAGTACTCTTCTCTTCCTCTTGCTGTAGGCCTTGGTTTGATTGCCTCCACTTGACTGACCCTCAGCCTCTTGCTCGCTGTCACGTTGGGTGCCCGATAATCCGTCCTCTGCAGGCTGTCCTCTGCTCTCGTCCTCAAGTACATGGAAGCGGTTCCATAGCTCCACTGCTTCCACAGGCGCAGAGTGTCTTGTAGTTCTTCTGCTCCTAACAGTCACCCTTTTCCAGGGGGTTCCCCCTGCGTTATTTTCCCTTGCCTCTGCAGTCTCCGACTCCGCCTCTTCCTGCCGTTGCCCTTCTGGCTCCTGTACTGTGCTTTGGTGCTGTAGATCCACCGTTCTGTCTAAGAACTCCTCACTTTCTCTTATGCTCCTGAGGGTTGACACTTGCTGCTCCAGTCCTCTGACCTTTTCTTCCAACAGTGTGACCAGCTTGCACTTGTTGCACGTGTAGGCTTTGCTGCTTTGCACACACCACAGTTCAAATATTTGTTGCATTTGTTTGGTTGTAAGCCTTCACATTCCTTAGACATCTTTTGAATAGTGCTAAAATTTATGTGCCCGAGCCGTCTATGGAAAAGGTGCGCACAGCGAGAATGTGGGGGGGCATTCACGCTTGCTACAGCAGGGATGTCTCCTCCCTCAGTATCTTGGTTTTGTAACACATACAGACCATTGATTAACTCTCCTGAGGCAATTATTTTCCCTGCCTTTGACACAATACCACCTTCTTGTGAAAAACTGACATTATAACCATTTGCAATCAAGGACGATACACTTAGCAGTGAGTAATCTAAAGTAGGTACAAATAACACACCCTGCATTACATTGCTACGACAATTAATTTTACAAGTCCCCTCCCCCAAGATAGGCGATTTATGGCCATCTGCCAACGCTATAGTCTTACTGTTTTTGTCCTTGGAGCCAGGAGTAAACTTGACAAATTGTTCATGTGAGTTGCAAATAGTTCTTGAACTTCCACTGTCCAGAATCCAAGAGTCCGTGCCGAGTTTTCTGTCCAACTCCACAGCAGCCGAGAATAGAGTAGATTTCTCCCCCCTCCGTTCCGACTGCATTTCTTTCTTCTCCCGGTCAGGCTTTGAAGTTAATCTGACTCGACAATCTCGCCGAATATGTCCCGGTTTATTACAACGATAACATCTCCTTACGATGACCATAGCTCTTTCTGTTCCGTCTTCTCCAGCCTTCTGAGGTGTTATTTTTCCTTTGGTTGTGTCATTTCCACGTTTTCCCATACGGCCAGATGCAAGTTTGTTTTTAGCTGCTTCTTCCAGCTCTAACAGCCTTTTTGCCTCAGCTTCAATCAGACGTCCTGACAGGTACTCCATTGTAAGCTGATCCTCTGGCATGGCCTCAAGACTGGCCACCAAAATGTCCCAAGAAGAATCAAGAGAAGAAATAACAATCTGGACCTGCTGGATTTCTTCTAATTGCTGGCCCCTTTCAGCAAATTGAGCCAGTAATCCAGTGATCACTTGCAAGTGTTCAGATACTTTTTCTCCCTCTTGTAACTTTTTATTATACAGCTGTCGTGCCAGTGCTATTTTAGTTCCAGCTGTGGTACGTACATGTATCCGCCTCAGTGTTGTCCAGCATTCTGCAGCTGTCTGAAGCCGTCTGACATGCATTAATTGTGAATCTTCAAGCCCCAAAACAATTAAAGAGTGGGCTCTGTCCATCAGTCTCCGTTCCGCAGGACTAGGCGCTGCCGGAGGAGCATTCACTCCCACCTCCCATAAATCCTCTCTTTTCAGCAACATTCTCATTTTAAACTCCCATGAGAGATAGTTGCGGTTGTTAAGTCTTTCAACATACACACCGAGAGGTTGCTGAGGTGCTGCCATGTCTTCAATATTGGGAGCAGGTTGTATCAGCTGTTCCTCACCTTCTTCCTCCTCTTCCTCAGACGTTATTCCATCTGTCTCGTCCTCCAGCTTTTTCCCGTGAGCCAGCTTTCCGGAGATATGAATGCAGCTAAACCACTGCTCCTCCAACTGTCCCACAAAGCAAAAAGGACTATCCTCGGTTGCAATGCACACCTCCTCACCAGGAAACACAGCGTTGCGCAGCTGAAGAATCTGGGCCCATGACCTGTCGGAAGTTTGCTGTTGCCCCACGTAGCAGAGTTAGGATGAGTTGTGTGCAATCACAGAGAATAACGAGGAGACGTGAGCTCGTCAGTAGAAACTTTTACTGAGGTTTTTCACGCATAGATCCATTCCAATATACAGCTATACATCACAGTGCAAGGCTCCCCATGCACGGCACAAAAAGCATCGAGTCAAAGACTGGTGGGGAGAGAATATTACAGCATATAACTCCTCCCCACTGAACACTCTGTTTATGACCTTGGGCACACTGCCCGACTTTAACAAGTTTCACTCCCTAACAGAACTTCTGTTCACAGGTGCTCTGCTATAGTCCTTTCTGCTCAAGGACACAATTACATACTCTGACAGTAGCTCCTTTAAAGTTCAGACTAAAGCCCGGAGTGGATGCACCACCCCACTGCCATTGGAGCCACCAGACACTGCTGGAAACCATGAAAGCATTACTGGTCAGGGAAAGGGGCCATCTGGGGACCCCCCAGAGGACCAGACTGAGACCCCAGGCTGGAGGCTCCCCACCCTTGCCTTATTGACTGGCTTCGCACAACAACTTAAGCCACAGCGGTTACATAGCCACCATGGCGTAGCGCGCTGTATGAACCCAGTCAGTGTACTTAGCCATGGCTTTGAAGCCACCCTTCAAAGCTATTGCTTGTTCTAGGGCAGGGCTCTCCAGCCTTGGGTCCCCAGATGTTGCTGGCCTACAGCTCCCAGCATACCCAGCCAGCACGTCTAATGGCAAG
The DNA here is from genome assembly GCA_021292165.1 of Shinisaurus crocodilurus. Classification (NCBI taxonomy): domain Eukaryota; kingdom Metazoa; phylum Chordata; class Lepidosauria; order Squamata; family Shinisauridae; genus Shinisaurus; species Shinisaurus crocodilurus. The sequence goes on along the minus strand of CM037876.1, from coordinate 254,500,515 downwards.
GGATTCTGGGAGCTGTAGTCCAGCAACATCTGGGGACCCAAGGTTGGAAAGCCCTGCTCTAGGGTTTACTGTAGCCACAATGGCTTGTCGTGTTGTCCAAACCCAGACAACGTGACCCACCATGACTACAGAGAACACACTACAGAGCTGCTTGGCCAGAGTGGCATAAAAGGCTTGCCACTCTGGTCAAGTGGCTCTAGCTGAGTGCCAATGACAGCAACCCGCTTGCTCACAAGCAATCCTGCTCTGCTGGCATCAGCAGGAGCATGGGGTGGGGAAGTCGGAGTGGTGGGGAGGGAGGGAGCTATGTTCTGCTGGGCTTCCTCTTGATGAGGCCCAGCAGAACGCGTCCCCCCTTTCTTGGTGTGGCCGCCACTCAGCTGAATGGCGGCTGTGCCAAGCAAGAGGGGACGAGGTGCATTCTGCTGGGCCTCATCAAGAGGAAGCCCAGCACAACGCTGCTTGTCCCTGCTGTCAGGATCTGCTCAGCTGGGAAGCGCTGCAGCTCCATCTGGTGGCCACTTTTCAGAAGGCAGCCTGGCCTACGCTGCAGTACTTGCAGGGTTCAAACCCAGACCTCCAGGTGTTCCCAGGCTTGCTAATGCAGACCAGCTGGGAGCTGCAGAAAGCCCTACATAAGGGCTTCCTCTTCCCTCAAGCCTTTGCCGTAGCAACATGAGTCATTGTGGTGTCTGCAGCTGGTTCCTGACTCTGGTGACTAACTTGGATCCTCATTTTGTCCTTTTTTGATCTGTATCTGCTCTTGGCCTTTGTTTCTTGCCTCTGGCCCCACCTTGCCTGGTATATGCCTGACTTCCGCTCATCTCTGGACTTTGCTCACACCTCTGGCCCTGTTCTGCTGTGTATGTATTTGACCATTATCTGCTCTGGAGTCTGCTCTGGCCTCCATCTGCCTCCATCACCCCTGGCCCTGGCATTCCAGCTTAGGACCCTTGCCACTCATGCCCTGGGACTGACACCTGCTGCTGCCAGTCCCAACAGAGAGGGGCTGCCAAGCATCCTCTTTCTGCTAGGATCAACAGCAGGGAGCCTCTGACAGCTGCCCCCAACTGCTGATTGGGCACTTTTAGGCAGCTGTCATCCCTGTCCCCATTCTGTTCCCCTCACTGCTCCCACAGTGTCCCCTGGGATACCAGTGGGAGGACTGAGTGGGGAAGAGGGGGAGGTGCCTCAGGACCCCTGTTGTGCCCTATGATTTGTTAGGCACAGCAGGGGCCCCAGGCTAACTTTAAGCCCTGTGTGGTTTATAAGCCATGCCGGGCTTAAAGTGTCATGCAAACCCACCCATTGTCTGCTTGCATTTCTTTTGCCAGAGTTTGTATTCCTTTTTGTTGTCCTCATTTGGACAAGACTTGCATTTTCTTGCCTCTGTTAGCATCCTTGACTGACTGATAACCATATTGTCATTCTCTCAGGCTTGGTGGTACTTTTCCTGATCTGCAGCATACATTCTAGCTGAGCTTCTATCACTGCAGTTTTAAAGAAGTCTCAAGCATTCCTGAGAGGGTCAACCATTTTGCCTTTCCCTTTGTACTTCCTCTTCACAATAGCCGTATGTTGAAGACTGTTCAATTCAGTTCTGCAAAGGTAAGCCCTGTCTCACTAACTTTTAGTTAAGAGTGTCGATATGGATATGAGTGATCTGGCACACACTGTATACTTGGTATTTCATAGAGCTTTTGGCCAAGTCTCTCACCAAGACTCCTGAACAAACTTAGCAGTCTTGGCATAAGGAGACAGATCCTCTCATGGATCAGTAACTGATTAAAGAACAGGAAGTAGAGTGCAGGAATAAATGGACAGTTCTAACAATGGTGGGGTGTAAGATATGAGTTCCTCAAGGATCTGTATTAGGACCAGTGCTTTTTAACTTGCTCATAAATTATCTGGAATAGGGATGGGCAGTGAAGTGATCAAGTCTGAAGATGACATCCTATTTTTCAGGGTGGTTGAAACAAAAAGGGATTGTGAGGAGCTCCAGTAGGATGTTCCCAAACTGGGGGAGTAAGCATTAAAATAACAAACGTGGTTCAATGTAAGCAAGTGTAAAGTGATGCATCTGGGGGGGGGGGAGAAATCTTGATTTCACATATACACCGCTGAGGGCTGAGTTGGTGGTGACTGACTAGGAAAGGGATATTTGGGTCATGGTGGGTAGGGCAGCTCAATGGAAATGTTGTCCTGTGTGAAGCAGCTGTGAAAGGAGCAATTTCCGTGTTAGGGATCATCAAGAAAAGGATCAGAAATAAAGCTGCCAAGATCATACTCCCCTTATACAAATCTTTGGTGCAACTACATGTGGAATACTGTCTACAGTTTTGGTCACTGCACCTCAAATGGATATTGTAGAACTAGGAAAGGTGCAGAAAAGGGCAACCAAAATGATCAAGGAGGTGGAGCAACTCTCCCATGAAGAAAGGTTATGTGTGGGACATTTTAGCTTAGAAAAAAAGGCAAGGGCTGGTATAATAACTTGGAGGAAATAATGGCAAGTTTAGAGGACTTCCTACCTAAGCAAGTATTTCCAGTTGAATCTTTAACTCATGGGTGCAGAACCTGAGGCCCTCCAGATGTTGTTGGACCCATCATCTCTGACCATCTGCCATGCTGGCTGGGGTTGATGGAAGTGGGAGTCAACAACATCTGGACAGCTTCAGGTTCCCCAATCCTGCCCTAATGCTCCATAATTTGTAGCAGATCAACAGATTATGAATAGTGCACATTCATCTCTCAGAAAACAATGACATAATCCAGCCAAAGTTAAGCACTCCTATATGGTGACTTCCGCCATGCCCCTTCCTTGATTAGCTTCCGCCATGCATTAAAAACTTGGCTTTTCAGGCGGGAATATGGGGTGAGTTAGGATTTTTAAGTTTTGTACTGTTTTTAATTGTGTTTTACACTCTGTTTTGTTTTTTCTTGTATTTTATTGGACTGTACATCGCTCAGAGTGGCCGGATGACTGGCCAGATGGGTGATTCAAAAATATAATAAATTTCAGCAGAAAAGTATGTGCTTAATCCTCCAATTGAACTCAGTGGGGCCTTATTGTGCCCAGTCTGCATTTGAATTATTTTCCTGGCTGTTCCTTGTTTATGATATACAGTATTTGAAATTAATATCTAATAGAGAAGGGCAAGGAATGGGAGGTTGAACAATACCTTTAAATAATATACCCTCTTCCTTAAACAAATGCTGCTGGAAAATTCTTTTTTCTTCAGATTAAATATAAGAAGTGGCAATGGATAAAACAAGAGGCATGTGGAAATCCATGTTTGTGTTTACTGCTCAACTTTCTGCCCATCAAAATGCCAAAATGAAAAGAGGTAATTATATAGGTAATTTGCACAGCCTTTATAAGTTAATGGTTACTATGACAATCTATATTATTTAAAAGCCCTGTCCATTTCAGATCTCCTTTTTTCATACAGTAACACTGTGGGATGAAATGATGGCTTTGTAGGTACCCTGCCTTGTAAAATGTCAATTACTCTCGTGCTTTCTTTTGTTAAAAAAAGAACACAAACAACATACTGTGTTTCTGTGCAGGCTTCATTCATAGGCGATTATTATTATTATTATTATTATTATTATTATTATTATTATTATTTTAATGAACTGGCAGTAGGTATTGATCAGAATCTGTCAATTAGAAATATTTATTCTCAAGTAGGATGCTTCTCTTTAGGACTATTTCCTTCTGAAATCTTTCATCCTAAATTAAAAATTTAATATCTTCGTATAAAATGGATACAGAGGAGCTTATCTGTGTTTTTGTTTGTAATCAGCAGGAAATTCTTTCAGATAGAAACCGTTATTGGGAATACCAGAGAAAGGAGATAAAAGGATTAGCCACAAGTTACCAGGACCCATCTGTTTGAAAGGCAGTCAGGGTTACTTACACAGTAGGAGGGCAATCATATTTAATTAACTGTCATTTGCTGGCAAGAACCTTTTGCTAATCTTGAGCATCATTGAATGCCAATGGCAGAAATATATGTCCATTTCAAAGTCATTTGAAATGACAAATGGAAAATGAATTCTTACTGATAATGGGCCCTCATTGTTAATATACACCTTGCTGATCGGTCCCTCCTCCCACCACCACCTATATTAAATCTATTAACATTTATATTACGGGTAGAGAAGCAGATCCTGTTGCAATCCAGTTTTTTGGGTGGTACGCATAAGAGTGCTGCAGTTGTTCCTTGCAGGTGTGAGATGAGAGCTTCCAAGCTGAACAGAAGAATGGGCTTCCCCATTCTTCCCTGAAGAACCATCTCCATGTGCACAAAGGGATCCAAATGAATAGCTGACTCATCCATTGAAGCTATAGGGAGCACCTGGCTTACACTGGAACTTCCTGTGAACATGGGAGCGTGCATGGAGTTCTGAAGAACTCAGGGCAGTGCACCGGTATATCTTACAGAAGTCAGTGGAGTTTACTACCTGGTGAGCACAGTCAGGATCATGTCCCTAGGTTAAATGTACCATTTTTATTTATTTCATTTCTATCCTGTCTTTCCACTAAAAATAGTGCTCACAGCACCATCTCTGATCAGGTGCTTTTCCTACTGTCCTTGACATCCTTCTCATTGTTCATGTGCTTTGAGTCTTCTCCAGGATTCATCAGGTGGAAATGGGTTTTCTTTCCCCAGGTCTTTTAATTCAGAATATTGTGTTTTATTGCTGCAGCTGCTTAGTGTAACTGCCATTTGATTGCTGTTTGATTTGTTTTTTTTATTTAACAAATACATTTTAATTCCACTTTTTGGCTGAAAAAAGTTACCATGATGGCTAACAATTCATTAAAAACAATAAAATAAAAAAACAAATACAATAAACACAGACATAAAATTTTAAAACAACAGAACAGCAAAAATGAACACCAAAACTTGATAAAATACAGGGCGAGCAAGATGAAGCAGTTGTTAAAGCAACATCTAGGCAATACCTTCCTTAGGACCAACCAAAATTCTACAGAATTGCACAAGCCTTTGAGTTCTCCAGAACTCTTCATCAGGCCAGGTAGCACTAAAAGCAGGGGATCGGATAAGAAACAGAAAAGTCAAACGTTTTGGCAGGTGTTGTGGCTATGAGGCCTGCAGTTTAGATAGACCCAGCGACAAAATGGAGATTTGCGGTCTGAATGAATTAGTCAGTGGTAGGTGTTGGAGGTATCCAATTTATGCCTAGCAATGCATTTTGGGATAGAAAAACAATAGCTGATCTCCATTTCTGAGAACACAAAGCCCAGAGATAAGCCATTGCTTCTCTGGGCAGGTTCACATGACACTTTAAGACCACAGAGGCTCTGCAGCTTCTGTCAGCTTAAAGTTGCCTGGGACCCCAGCAGTGCCCGACTAATGATTGGGCACAGGGGGGGTCCAGAGGCACCGCCTCTCCCTCCATCAGTCCTCCCGCCAGTATCACTGCGCAGGAGCACTGAGAAGAGGAAGCCCCGCTCAGTTCTCCTTCCCTCCTGGCCTAGTGAGCAACTATCTTGCTAGTCCTGAAGGGAGGGGGAGAGATTCTCTTTGCCAGCGCCACATGCATGTGCGGCGCTGACAGAGAATCAGTGCCCCCCCCCCTGCCTCCAGGACTCCCGAGACCATCTTGGTAGTCCTGGAGTTGGGGCACTGATGCTCTCTGACAGCACCACGCACACGTGCAGCACTGGCAGAGAGAATCAGTCCCCCTTCCTCGCCAGATTAGTGAGACTCTCACTTGCTAGTCTTGCAAGAAGGGGGAACTGATTCTCTCTGCCAGTGCTGCACATATGCATGGCACTGACAGAGAATCTGCCCAGTGCCCACCCACACTCCTGCCCCCTGCTCTCGCTTGGTGTGGCACCTGCAGTCACCGCTCTGGGGGCAGGCTGGGGGTCTCCCATTGTGGCAGACTGAACCTGGTCTGCTGCGCGGGTTCGGTACCTTAAGGTTAACCGGCACCGAAGTTGTGCCCTGCACGTGGCTTCCCAAGGCTTTATTTCTAGCCGCGAGTGATATTGACATGAAATCCCAAAGAGATACAAGGAAACTGCAATCTGGTCAGTTTCAAAAAAGGTTTAATGGAGCCGAACTAATTGACTACAGGAATTTCACAGTATAAAAATAGCAGTCAATACAGATAGAGGAACGGAAGTATTCAATTTGCTTTCTAGCTAGGCGTAGCTCGAATGCAGAGAATTACCTGACATCAGAGAATCTGACTCTAAGATCTAGCGTAGCGGTTTGCTTTGCTGGCCGCTGGGCACCCTACCCGGGGTTGGAAGTTGCTTGGCCCTAGCCGGAGCTAGTGACCTGATCCGTGCAAGCCTGCACTGTGTTCCCAACAACCCTTTGTCCTTCGGCACGTATCTTTTCTACCCTCCCTCGCCCCCTCCCCGCCCTTGATGATCAGGTGGGCTGGTCCCGCCCCACGGGGTGGTGGCGCCTTTCGGGTGCTGGCATCTCTTGGGTACTTTGCAGCTCTTTGAGACTGCGCCCCCCCCACCTCCGGAATGTTATGCTGCTCCGTTGAGGGAAGTGTAAATGTGCCCCATTGAAGGTATGCAGATGTGGCTTATGTGTAACCGGTCTGCCCAGAACTGTGCCTCCTGTGCCCCGGGTGGGGATTATGCAGATTGAGGGGTGACAGCGGAAAGGGGAAAACATGTCAGGGTTCAATGTGTCAGGGTTGAGCAGTGTGCTCCAGCTTTCTCTCCACAGCCATGCACCTCTTCCTCCCCAAGCAGGCTTAGGGAGGAGGAGGAGCCACCACCACTACAGTCCTTTCGGGGGGAAAGGACTGTGGGGGGGGGGACAGGATGCAAGCACCCTGCCGTGCTTGCTCGAGAGCAAGTGTGGCCGGGCACCTGGAGCTCCACCACTGCCACAGTCCTTTCGGACTTCCCCCTGTGCTCCTGCCAATACAGGACCGCGGCAGGATTTCAGGGGGAAGCCAATGACAGCTCCACCAAGTGTTGCTTGGGCACTTGGGTGGCTGTCATTGGCCAGAGCCCCTTGGCCAGAGTGGCAGCCCTTGTTTGCTGCTCTGGCCAAGGGGCTCTGTGCCTTTTTGGCTTGTCAGTAGGTTAGCGTGTCGCCTGGGTTTGGATGACACGCTAAGCCTACTTGTGCTTTCTTAACCCTAGAACAAGCCATGGCTTAGCAGGGTGGTTAAGGAGACTCTCTTTAACCACCATGACTAACCCTTCCTGGGTTTGCATTACATGCTAAGCCTCAGTAGTAAGCCTTAACCTACTGAGGCTTAGCATGTCGTGCAAACCCAGTCAGTGTCTCTCAAAATGCATTGTTAGATGCATTGCAACACCTACCACTTTAAACCACTTTTGGAAACTATCTTGGAGGAAAAAATATTGACAAAGCAAGGTAAAACTATATATAGCTAGTTACATAGAGAGTGTGTTTGCATATATGTGTAATAAACTGTTTAAAATAATTAAGGACATGATTCAGCCACAATCAAATTATAATTAAAGTTTTTAATTTAAAAATTGACCATTTAAAACATTAAGGACATGAGTCCACCAGTTAAATGTTCCAGTCCCATTGGCTGACTGAAATGGGGGAGCAAGCCTTGAGCAAGCCCTGTTCACCTCAATTGGCTTACCTCTGAGTGTACGTGACTTCCCAAACCTGGTGCCCTCCAGATGTTTTTGACTATAACTCCCATCAGTCCCAGCTAGCGTGGCCAATAATCAGGAATGCTGGGAGGTTGTAGTCCAAAACATTTGGAAGGCACGAGATTCAGGAAGGCTGATGTGTAGTAGCACTGCACTGTTATTTATATGCTTCCGATTGCTACACGCCTTGAGCCTTTTGGGAAAGGGCAAATAAAGATATCCAAATAAATAAAGATTTGTATTATGTGCTTCTGTACGCTGGAGTGACTCACAGGAGCACTTTATAGAAATTGCAGCTTGGGAAGCAGCTTTTTATGGTACAGGAGCCCACAAACTAGCAATCCCAGTGGAAACTGAAAGGAGCACATTTGTATATCTTCAAGCAAATGTGCCAAGAATATCAGATAGAAGATATTATGCAAATACAGAATTCATAGATTATAGAGTTGGAAGGGGCCTACAAGGCCATCAAGTCCAACCCCCTGCTCAATGCAGTAAACTACATTAATGGCCACTGTTAACCAGGCCAGCTTATGCTTTAATTACATGCATTTATAAGTGTTTTGATATTTGGATTTCTTTCTTATTAACACATGCATTGCTGGGGTAGGGGTTGAGAAATTACAGCAGAGAGCTCCACATGCTTTAAAAGCATTTCATGATTGGATGCTGTAAAGGCAGTTACATCTGTTGAGGGCAAGTAAATGCATCCAAACTGAATGTTTCTATTTCCACTTTGGGATAGTCCAAGACCGTTATCACCACTCCATTAATCAACCTGGTGCCCTCCAGTTGTATTGGACTACCACTCCCAGTATCCCCCTGCCAGCAGGGGAGTAGTAGACCAAGACATCTGGAGGGCACCAGGTTGGGGAAGGCTGACCTAAGTACTAAGCAAATGCAGGAGATCGTTCATTCCCAGCACAATCCTATCAACTAAGTCCAACTGTTTTAAGCTGTCGCTTACTCCCTTAGTAAGCAAGCTTACGATTCCACCTTTGATATGCTAATCTGTGCTTACCCCCTTCATATAAAATGGTACATTTCTCACCAAATAAAACAAAAGTAAATGGAATCATTGGGTTGCATGCAATGTTAATCCTAACTAGAGTAGACCCATTAGTCATGCCTAACTTATGTCCCATTCATTTCCATGGGTCTACTCTAAGTAGTACTAACATTAGCTACATCCCAGAGAGTTGGAAGGGATCTTGGAGGTCATCTAGCCCAACACCCCCCACCCCACCCGCTCTATGCTCAATTCAGTATCCGCAATGCAGAGTGCAACTACAGCATCCCTGACAGATGGCCACCCAGACTCTGCTTAAATATCTCTAGCAAAGGCATTCCCACCACCTCCCAAGGCAGTCTGTTCCACAGTTGGACAGCTCCTACCTTTAGGACAGTGTTCTCCAACCTTGGGTCCCCAGATATTTTTGGCCTACAACTCCCAGCTACGCTGGCTGGGGCATGCTGGGAGTTGTAGGCCAAAAACATCTGGGGACCCAAGGTGGGAGAACACTGCTTTAGGATGTTCTTTCTAAGGTTTGGCCAGAATCGGCATCCCTGCAACTGCTTCCCATTCGTTCTCATCCTGCTCTCTGGAGCACCAGGTCTGCTCCATCTTCCACATGGCAGCCATTCCAATATTTGAAGACCGCTGTCATGGTTCCACCTAATCTAAAGCAGGGATGCTGAACCTCTTTCAGCCAGAAGGCCAAATTCCATTTTGGAGAAGTTCTCAGGGGCTGCATTCCAGTGGTGGGTGGAGCCAAAGGCAAAATGGGGCAACACCAAAAATGCCAGCATATTTTAGCTTAAAGCTTTTACTGCTGGTCATTAAGCCTTAGGAGAAGCTTCTCATCCTTTTTAGAATTGGGGGGTGGGATGGGCAAAAGCTGGGAAACCACCAGTCAGGATAAAGGGGGTGAGGCCAAAGGAAGGGGCTGCAGCTATCTGGGAAACCCTGGAGGGCTGGATTGGAACCCTAGGAGGAGCTGTCCCATGGGCATGAGGTTCTGCACCCCATCTAAATCTTCTCCAAGCTAAATGTACCCAGCTCTTTCAGCCACTTCCAAAAATATAGATGATGAATTGCATTAGTTTTACAAATATGAGTGCCATTTATGTTGATTTTTATTCCAGCAGTAATCAAAGCAAAAGCTTTCCAAATGCGCACACTCAATACAAGTTGAGTGGGCATAACTACACCAGCCTTCATCCAGCCCTCTGGAGCAGCACATGTAAAGCCGCCTAGTCCTCCTCTTGTCCGTGCTGGGCTGTAGGCACCAAGCTTGCAAGAACAGAGGTACAAGTCTCCACAGAAGAGCAATCAGTGGCCTGCTGTGCCAGTGCAATGTTATGTGCATTCTTGTGAATCAGCCCACAACAGGGAAAGGTAGGACCCCTTCTCCCTTTCCTCCAGGGCCTCCAAGATAAGCATCCAGTGAGCCAGGCCCCACACCCATATCCAGACCATGTGAAGGGATTATACATCTGCAGCCCCAAGAGATAGGCTATGACAGAGCATGACCAAGCATGGCCCATCCAGAGTCCAAAATCTGCCTCCCACACCCAGTTTTGTTTTCAGAATTCAGGAACCTTACATTTGTGTGTGAATCTGAAACAATGTTTTTATGAAGTTCAGTATAAATCAGAGGTGGGCAACTTGTGACTGTCCAGATGTTGTTGGACTACAACTCCCATCATCCCTCACCATTGGCTAGTCTGGGTTCAGTTGATGGGAATTGCAGTCCATTAAGATCTGGAGGACCACATGTTCCCCACCCCTGGTGTAGGTGATATTTGACCCTTCATAGGTTGCTGAAATTCAAATGGCTGGAGATGGGATAGAATATGTAGTTGGCGGGATTATGCGCCAGTTCCAATGATAGTGTGTTGGGGGGAATGTACATACATACACACACATATATACATATACACACACTTATTAAAGACATTGATTTGATTTGCCATAGATTTGGTCATAATTTCTTCAATGTAACTTGTAAAGTAAGTATGATTAAAATTTGTGATAAATTCATTGGGTTACTTAGAATGACAGATGCTGCTAACTGGAAAAGCATGACTGCACTATCCTTGATTGTCTAAAGAGAACTTGGCATACTGTGGAAATGATGAAACTGACCAATTTTGACTAAGTGTAAGGAGCCAACTGATACTTTTATTGGGAAATTGTCTCATTTCGGAAATAGTGGGATGGCAAACAGGATGATCTCATCTTTTATTTTATTTTTTTCTGTGATATAAAGAAAATTGTATTTTGTTATAGTCTTTTAAAATATCCATCATTTATGCAAAAATTGTATATGATCATCAACCCTGATAATGTATTTGAAGGGGGCGGTATACATTTTAAGAAAGTTTTAAAAAATCAATAAAAATAAATCACTTGGCTTCCTTAAAGTTTGGGGCTTTTTAGATTCTTACAAAGGGCAAAATAAAGGGGGGCACAAGGTTGCATCCAATGTTAATCTTATTTAGAGTAGACCCACTGAAATGAATGGGATTTAAGTTAGACTAATATTGCATGCAACCCATAGTCACGGAGGGACTTAGTAAGTGGAGAGAGGGAGAGCTTGCTGCCTGCCTCATAATCAGTCAGTCAGGCGATCACTCGTGACGGAGTAAGATTGTCTTCCAGGATAAAAAAGAAAATTTACAAAAAGGAGATTTTAAAAGGAGGAGAATTCTAAAGAAAATTGTGTAGACTCTAGCGATGGGTCCGTAAGTGACTGTGGAGGCCAATTCTAGATCCACACAGCTTCCCACAGTGAAGACACAGGTTACCAGATGGAAGATGGTCTTGTAAAGGATTCATTTGATGTGCTTTTCGCTTAGCACGTTTCTCCCTTTCACCTTGCACTCGAGCTTCTTCAAAGTCCATAGAACCTTTGTGAAAGGCCAACCTCCAGTTAGATCGTTCATGGGCCAGAGCTTCCCAGTTTTTGATGTTTATATTGCATTTTTTTAGATTAGCCTTAAGAACATCTTTAAACCTCTTATATTGACCACCGGTATTCCGCTTTCCATCCTTGAGTTGGGAATAAAGTAACTGCTTTGGGAGACGGCAGTCAGGCATTCGAACAACATGACCGGTCCACTGAAGTTGGCGTTGAAGGATCATTTTTTCAATGCTAGTAGTCTTTGCTTCTTCCAGTACACTGACATTTGTTCGCCTATCTTCCCAAGTAATTCGCAGGATTTTCCGGAGGCAACGTTGATGAAATCTTTCAAGGAGGTGGAAGTGACGTTTATAGATAGTCCATGTTTCGCAGGCATACAATAAAGTTGGTAATACAATGGCTTCATAAACCAGTGTTTTGGTCTTCTTACAAATATCCCGATCCTCGAACACTCTGTTTCATTCGAGAAAACGCGGCACTTGCGGAGCTCAGACGATGCTGGATTTCACTGTCGATGTTAGCTGTTACAGAAAGATAGCTGCCAAGATAGAGAAAATGATCGACATTTTCCAGTATTGTCTCGCCAAGCTGGATAGATGGCATCACCAAAGGGTTAGCTTGCACTTGCTGATGAGGTACTTTGGTTTTTTTGATGTTAAGTGAGAGACCAAGTTTTTCGTATGCTTCTGCAAAAGCATAATACAATGAAACTGATTGGCAGTAGACTCAGAGTCAGGACAGAGAAAAGGAAGTACTACTTCACACAATGCATAATTAACAGATGAAATTTTCTGTCTCTAGATATTGCTCTGGACATGGGTTTAGATGGACCTTTGAAAGGGAATTAGATATTTTTTTTGCTCTTAACCTAAAATAAGGCCTATGAATGGCCATTAACCATAATTGTTAAAAGGAACCTCCAGAGCAAATATGCCTCTGTTGCTAACAACACAGCGGCCTCTTGCCTTTGTTCCATTTCTGGCCCTCCCTGAAGCATCTGGCTGAACCCGGCCGACATTCAAAGTACAGAACCTCCATCAACACTGGGCCCACAGGGGAACTGACATTGTTTTAATGGACACTTCTCTGGTCTAGTGCAATTGCTGTCATTCGTTCTAATGTTATATTTTCAAATGGCACCAACTCATCATCCCAAATTAGTCCCACTTGACCTGTCAAAAAAGAGAGCTGTTCCTGCATGAATTTGGAAAATTAATGTTGTTCCATTTAAATTTAGCAGAAAATACTGTTAGAACTGTGCAATGAAATTATAGCTTGCAACCAGGCACTACAGAGTTGTATATAGTGCCAGGAAACGGGGATCTGGTTGTGTGCTCCTTTTGTCTTTTACTAAATGTGATGCACACAGAACAAAATAAAAGCAAATTCGTACCATTTTCCTAGGCAAGGCATGAAGATGGTTCTATTTTTGGTAGTATTTTAGACCATCACCATTTCCTGGGGACGCAAAGCCTCTTCCATGTCTCTGCCTGATTGATGTTACATGGCCACAACATTAATTTTGGGGCACACATGGGCTCATGCAGCAGTGCAGCACATCAGAGTGCCACAATCCACAGATGTCAGGGTTTCCACACAACTGCCAGAAGTAACTGAAAGCCCAAGATGAGAGCCTTCTCCATTGTCAATGTGAGAGTATCCTGGGGATAAATCGTCCTTGCCTTCGTCCAGGGCTGTGCCCCATGCTTGTGTGCTACATCCACGCAGACATGCGTTTCAATTGTGAGCCCCTGAAGTAAAGATTGGTCTCATAGGAGGCAGGCAGTAAGTCCAAATAGAAGTTTGAGCGTGCTCATACCCTGATGAATGACTATGGCTGGGGTGCAGAACCTCAGCCCTAGGGCCAAATCCTGCCCTCTAGAGTTCCTCAGATGGCCACACCCCCTTCCCCCCAGACCACCGATCACTTGGTGGTCTCCCAGCTTTTGTGCATTTCTGCCATCCCACCCACCATTGGAATGCATCCCCAGAAAACTTCCCTGAAATTGAATTTGGTCCTCAGGCTGAAAGAGGCTCAACACCCCTGGACCACAGGCATGAACCACATATCATGCTGTGTTTTGTAGATGTGTCATCTCCCTCCCCACGCAGGCAGCTGAGCTCCAGCAAATCCCAGGCATAGCACGGGGCTGTGGCAACCTCCTCCTGGGCTTCTATAGCTGATCCAAACAATGACATTAACTCTTGAGTTCCTCTGCGGTCATTCAAAGTGCTCTTTCCTTACCATTAAGTGGGTGGCTGGAACCTGGAGACCTCTCCCCATCCACTTCCGTTTGCATGATGGTTGTTCCTGCTGCCTATTGTAAACGTACTTGTTCGGAACCTTTCCCACTTCCCCCATGTCCTTCTATTTCTTTGTCAAGCCCTGATGTCTCCATTTGTTTGTTTGTTTTCCAGGCCATTTTACTTCAGCTGTTATTACAGTGTAGAGAGGGATCCTCCTTCCTCCCTGCTCTGTATGGTAGGCTCCAATGGTGCTAGAGCGAATGATGCTGCAGTACCATAAGCCTATGCGTGCGCAATGCGAGTAGTGCTCACTAAGGCAAAGGGGGAAAGTGGTGATTTGCCACCAAATTTCTGCTGCGGTGCCAAATTGCAGCAGCAAATAGCCGCTTTTTCCCATTGCCCTAGCAAGTGCTAGTTACGTCGCGCAAGCATTGGTTTGTACTGGCATTGGGGTGGGGAACCTCTTTCAGCATGAGGGCTGATTTCAATTTTGAGGAAGCTCTCGGGGGTCACATGCTAGTAGTGGATTGGGACCCCAAAAGGGCTGGATTCGAGCTCTGGGCCTGAGGTCCCCCACCCCTAGCAGAACATCAAGAGCATAATACACTGTAATAAGGTCACTTCTTTTTATTATGGAAGTTGAACTCCACAGGCGTGGAGGGCTTTTTGCTTGAGATTGCTCAGCTTGACATACATACTCACAATCAATGTATATTTAATGCCAGAGCCATCTTGAGGTTCCTTAATTTCAGTTTTGTAACTTCTTTTCTAGCTTCCTTTAAAAGGGCAAACACTTATCATCAAAATGTAAGTCGGTTCTGAAATTATAAGATATTCTATGATAATACAGAAGACTGCAAAGTGCCACAAAATCACAGCACATACTACTGCACAGGCATCTTTTTTTCTTTTCTTTTTTTGCTGGATTGAGGCAGAAGTCATTGAAAGGCAATTCTACAAATAGGCAATATAGAGACCACACCCCCAGTGCAACAGCAAAATATGCCCATTCACCATCCACAATGTATTATCAGAGCAGGAAACATCCAGAGTTCGGCTAAACATGAACTGAAGAAAAATAATAAAAATAAACTTCCCAAAGTTTTGAGACATTCTGTCTAATAAATTTGCTGGACTCTTATTTCCAGATAATTTCAGTAAAACACCTCTCTGCAATTTTGGAGAGGAGGCAACCATGGCATGCATTTCAAAAAACTTTGGAATTGCATATTCCTACCTTACTTACTTCAAGCGTGCTATGCCACATTTTCTCCAGACTTAAATTTCAATGCAAAAAAGGGTGACGGGGGTACCAAAGCATTGTACCAAAGCAATGCTTTGCTAACATCCGCAAACCCCTTATGTTTTTATGCTGGTTGTAATGGTGATCATAACCCCAACCAGCTGTTGCTTTGTCACTTTTTATAAAACCACCCTTCTACTTTCAGGGACCAATGCAGTGGTCATACAGTCACCCAAACCTAGCTACATAACAGCAACACTGATTGTAAACTAAGATATTCAGAGCAGGGTTTGGACAACACAATAAGCCACACTACAGAGCAAGCTTATAAGCCACCCTACCCAAAATGTGCCTGAGAGACAATCAGGTGCATCGTGGGTTGGGGGGGCCTTCCCTTCCCTCCCCCCTCAGTCCTCCTGTGGGTATCCCAGGGGACACCATGGGAGGAACAAGGTTTCTTCCCCCTCCCCACCAACGCCACGCGTCTTGGCTCCTAATTTTTAAAACTTTTTTTGGAGGAGACTGGAAAAGCCAGCTATCAAGCTGGCTTTCTTGCACCCCATGGAGGCATCCATGAAGTGCCCTTCTGAGGACCCCCCATGGTACCTTGGAGGGGCTGCCCATGGTTGCCTCCCTTTTTTTTTGTAGCGATAATGTGCACAATTACACTCATCTCATTCTCCCCTTTTTGCAGCACGATCCTCGGGGGGGGGGGATCAGGTGTCCCCACTGGCCACTCAGTTTTGAAAGGGTCCCCCCAGTGCCAGCATCCGGGGAACAGTCAAAACTAGAGGGGATTCCCAGTGACAGGAGCTCTGTGAGTGACAGGTTGGGGAAAATGTCATCTCAGCTTACTCCCAACAATGGAATCCCCCTAATTTTGCAGCTCATCAAGGTGAGACCCTGCAAATGCAAGGGGTCTCTTGAGGCATGCAATCACACACACCAAAAAAAGCAAGAACCCTGCTGGAAAGGGGTTGGGAAACTGAGTGGGTGGCCCCCAAAACACCCTTTTCAACATGATCTTTGGGTTTTTGAGGCAGGGTTCTTGTGCCCCTGGGCTGCCCTCACTTTTCATAGTGTGCATAATCCAGGGGCACATGAGTAAACCTCCAAAGATTCTACTGCTATGGGTTCTTCCTACACCCCCGCACCTTTTTTTTTTTTACACATACTTGGAAAGTGGGTTTTGCAAAGTGCTACAATGTTGATTTTTGACATGTACACTTTGTGTCTCCCAACAAGAGAGCAGGGAAGGCCATGGAGTAGGGGAGGTACAGACACTGAAGTCAGTGTATGTGGCTGGTGGGCAAACATTTTCACCCCGCTTTCCATGGACCCCCAAAAATCAGTGCAATGGGAGGCATATATCAACGAGGAGGGAGAAAACGTTGATGCAACACATCCTGCTATTTCAGCTCAGCACTCCTTTTATATGTTGTCTTATTTATTTCAACAAATTGCTACAGTTTTTCTTCCAGATGGTTTCACAATGCAATCAGCAACAAGAGGGTAAAGGGGAAAAAAAACCATGCATATGAATAGATATCTTCTGGCTAGAAAAATAAAAGATTTTTGGAAAGATCATGACATCAGTCCTTAGCTAACATGAATGATAAAGCAAAAAAAAGCAATTCCAGATCAGTTTTAAATTCAAGGTTATAAGCATTGCAGTTTCAGCTTCAAAACCTGTTCCTTTGTGAGGACAGAAGTAACAATTTTAACACAAAAGAGTGTTTTTGTTTTCCTAGGAGTGCTTCAGCTATCTAAGGCTGAAACTACGTATAACATGCAGTTATATGTTAACATCTTGCCCCAAAATCTTTTGGGTTTTTTTTAACAAAAATTAAAAGCCATGGTGATGGTAGCGGTGGCAGTGAACACAAAACTGCGCCACCATCTGCTATTCACTTCATAGGGGAGAAGATACATACAGGCACCCTTTGGGTTAAAAAGAGTTGAGGGAAAGATATGCATGATTGCAAGTCACATGTTGTTTCAGCCTTAGAAGTAGTTTCAGCCTGTTCCGCTAGAGCAGTGTTCTCCAGCCTTGGGTCCCCAGATGTTTTTGGCCTAAAAAACATCTGGGGACCCAAGGTTGGAGAACACTGCCCTAGAGATGTGTTGGACTACAACTCTCAGCACTCCTGACCATTAGCCTACGACTGATGGGAGTTGAAGCCCAAAACATATGGAGGACGCCAGGTTGGAGAAGGATGCATAGGGAATTATACATTTGAAGGAAAGGAATGTTAAAATATGTTTTCACATGCTGGAATTTGAAAGTACAGTGTTCTACACATTTGAAGGTAGGATTAGAGCCAGTTGACAAATTATGCCAAAGAGTATGGTATAAAGGATCAGCGCGCATACAAGCCCTTCAAATGCAGTACAACAAAATGCTCTGGGAATGACTTGGATATGAAGAGGCAATAAAAAACTAGAAAAACAAGGCGAAGGAACCAACTCTTAACTTGCATACCCTGCTCTGGTTCATCTCAACATCCAAAGTGTGCATCCGCTGCCTTTATGTCCAGTCATCTTAGCAGGTTACATATGTCTAACTTTACATCTATGACAATATATAACTTCAAACTGGAATAGCTGCTGTAAGATACAAAGTACAGTGGAGGCGGGGGTGGGAAATCTGAGGTCTACCTCAACCAAATATTGGCACTTCCCTCCTCTTGCTGTTTTAAACACAAACTCTGCCAGCCCCCAGTTTGGCGGAAAGGTCCAGATGTATTTCACTGTTCCACAGCCATAGACTCTTCTTCTTCAGTCTCTTGCTTCTCTACGTGAGCTTCAAGGGGAATCAGATACTGTATTTCCTCAGTGCTGACTGCCACTTTGTCAGGCTGTAGCCAACGCTTCAAATATTCCAGAGTGCTGAGAGAAGGTAGTAGAAAAGACAACTTAAAGGAGAAGGTAGCAGTAAAAAATTAGTATGTGCAATCCTATACGTGTTCAGACAGAAAAGTCCTACAGCTCTCAGCATTCCCCAGCCATCTGGGAGTTGTAGGACTTTTTTCTAAGGCTGTTCTATCTTCTATGTATAGCAGCGTTTCCCAACCTAGTGCCCTCAAGATGTGTTGGACTACAACTCCCAGAATCCCCCAGCCAGCATAGTTGGGGAAGACTGATCAATAGAAGGATCTTTCAAGTGTCAGATTGAGAGGCCCTGTTTCAAATCCCTATTCAGCCATGAAGTTCACTGGGAGACTGTGGGCTGGCCGGCCAGCCAGTTACTCACTCTCTCAGCAGACTTCCCTCCCAGGGTGGTTGTACATAAATAAACAAAATGTGCATGCTAGCAAGCAACCATAATCCTCAGTGGGAGGTGTTGAGGCTGCAGATCTATGCACATATACTCAGGAGTAAGTCCCTTTGAATTCAGTGGGGCTTAATTCTGAGTAGACATGTATAGGATTGCACCATGAGTCTCTCTGTTGGCCACCAGCAACTACCTCAAGAAAGCAGGACTGCCAGCAGCTGGTGAGCGTGCAGCCACAATTATTTTAGCACCCTTCTCTAACAACACATTCAAGGGGCTGTGTAAAATGTTCTGCAGTAGATCCAGCAAGGATTTCTGACTCCCAATTGTTTAGCAACAGCAGCAACAAAATTCCTCCCCCTGCTCCAAATTATACTGCTGAAATGAAGAAAACTTGGGGTAGACAGGATTGATTTTTTGTATGGAAGGACTGTCAGCTCCATTCAGTACTGGGAGTCAAAAGAAATTCCTGGGCTCAGAATTCTTTTAACTCCAACTGTATGTTTTTTTTACATCAGTCTGTGTTTGGTGGATCCTGGAGTTCTAGCACAAAAACAAAGATCAGTTTGCCTACCCCTGCCCTAAAGGACCATAGTTCAACATCTGCATGAAATAGGATCAGGAAAGAAGAAACACTGCTCTCGTTAGCCAAGGCAGTGCAGTTCTTCATTAGACTTCCCCAGCAAGAGGGACACAGCAATTGTGTAGCAAAATCAAACAGGAATTACAGAACTGGGCCTTGCAGTACAGAAGCTGCTGGCTTGTTCATTATTTCTGCTCTCTTGAACAAAAGCCTTCAAGGTGCGCAAAGTAGTTTGAAAATGGGCAAGCAGATTCTGCTCAATGCATGTGTGCTCACTTGTAGTTCACAGGCTCAGGGGCACATGCCAGTTTTAAAGCCAGAGAGAAAACAGAAGAGGTTAACATAATGAGCAATACACAGTCAGTGAAAATAACCCTTGGCCAGCCCCAAACTAAAAGGTCTTATGCTAACTTCAGAAAATGTTCAGGCTTTGACTAATCTCCAAGGGTAATGGAATTCAATGATGGAGCAGCTACTGAAGAATTTTTTATTTATTTATTTATAACATTCCTAATCTGCCCAATGACCAGTGTTCTCTGGACAGATTACAAACAGTTAAAAGATTAAAATGCCATAGAAATACAATACAAATATTTAAAAGAATAAAATACAATGCAAAACAACAAACAGCACAAGAACACCTCTAGTTTCAGCAGTCATGTGATACCATCCCTCTGAGACTGTACAACTTCAGTGTGCAGATGGAAGCATCACATGCTCCTCTATGTAAAACAGAGGTGGGCAACCTGTGGCCCACACGCAGCCCTTGGCCACTTTCCATGTGGCCCATGGAGCCCCGCCCACTAATCCCTGCTGCCCAGCTGAACAGGGGTGTGTGTGTATGTTTGCCTGTGAATGAATGGCTGGGTGCAAGTGAATGGGTGTGTATGGATTTGTGGCTATGAATGAGTGTGTCTTGGCCTCACCCTCTGCCACCCCACCCACCTCCACCTATGTGGCCCCCAAAGGGTTCCACAGCTCTCAGTGCAGCCTTTCAACCCAAAATTGCACATCCCTGATGTTAAAAAACAACAACGGATAAAACCACCACAGAGACCAGGGTAAACAGTTCCCCAATGAACTCATTTTCTACATGCAGGAGTTTTCTGTACAGGGCAGTCTGGCTCAGAGGGAAGAGGGCTTCAGAGGGAAGAGGCTCTCTTACCATCAGGCTAAATTTACCCAGTTGTTCCTTGTTTCTGAGAGGCTTACTCCCCAAATATAGAAACCTGGTTCAGCTGTGTACAGAGAGCATGTCCCAAGCAAGCATGTTAACATGGTACAGAAAAGGAAGAATTCTACCATGAGGTTTTGTGGAACAAAAGACCATTCAAACCTGATGTACAAAAGATTCCCTTCAGAGGAGGGCATCATTTATAGATTATGTTTGAACAGTATGCAGGGTTCAATCTGCTAAAGGCTTCGCCATCAGTCAAAACTAGCACTCTGGATTGGAGCTAGAAGGCTCTAACTTGCCTTTGTAGAACCTGGAGTACTGGTACAGTGGAGTACTGGTACACTGGTACAATGATACTGAAGGATCATCATTCCCAGACTGCCTGATAAAAGTTTTTTTTAAAGGAGAACAAACAATCTCTCCACACCACCTCATCCCTATTATCCCTCTATACAGATTATGATTTTGCAATTATTTTGGTTAACCAATCCGGGGGGAGGGGGGGAGGGGGGGGGGGGGGACAGCCACACCTTACCACCAATTTCTACACTGTATAGTCAAAATTATCAAAACAAACTGGAATCCCCACTTCATGCATTGAAAGGATCCAGAAAAATTCCATCCTTTCACCACTCTGACTGCAAACTTTTACTCCCTAATCTCAGATGTGTGGAGGTGAGATTTCAAGGAGGCTGTGGTTACTCAGTGGAGAAGAAATGCACTCTGCATGTGATTGGAAACACTTTCTACTGTATCTAGGGCTGCCTGAACACAGGCACTGAAAACAGTTCCTTGGGCCAAGTTGGAGCCCTGCCTTAAATTAAGTCCCAGAACATCCCATAATACAGAAGTGGGCAACTTGGGGCCAGCATAGCCAACGGTGAGAGATCATGGGAGCTGTAGGCTAAAATACCTGGAGGACCATAAGCTGCCCACTCCAGGCATTACACCTGACACTTCCCCCCATAATACTTGACACACTTCTATAAGACATATACTCTGAAGATCCTCACGGCACATTATTACCTCTCATCAGATTCCGTTCCCTCCATATAAAAGTCAGACTCAGACTTCTCCTGCAGAAACCTATCCCAGCATTCTTTCTTAGCCTGAGAAAGTGTGTGCAGCATATCTTTGGAGGTCACTTCCTGAGACAAACCCTTTATCCTCATTAATCTTCTCTCTAGGGAAAGAATAATAATTAAAAAAAATAGGAAGAATGCTTCCCTATGACAAAATGAAAACAAGTGACCAAGTTAAATTAAGGAATTTTCAATCTTCTAACCCTTTACAGTACTTGGCTTTTCATATAAATTGTAATCGCCATTTAATTAGGGGTGGAGAAAGTGTGATCCTCCAAATATTGGTGGACTGCAACTCCCATCAGCCCCAGACAGGATAATCAATGATGAGGGAAGTTGCAGTCCAACAATATCTGAAGGGCCCCACATCTCCCCACCCCTGATTTAAAGCATCCATTTTACCATTGTGCAATATTCAGAGATTATTGGAGACAATGACAATTATACCTTTCAGGGTTTTCTCAAGGAATACATTAGATAAAATTGGGCAGTCAAAGATTTTCTCTCTTTCTTTCATATTGTCTGTTAAGTCTCATGGGGCGCTGGTGAGTGAACACATTACTCTTACCATTCCAATATTCTTTTTTTTTTTAATGTAGAATCTTTCTCAGAAATGTCCAAAAATACATAGAAGAGATGGAGATGAAAAACTTATGCAAAAAAGCAACCAAGCTAGCTCACAGGAATACTTTCTTAGATCATTTGTCTGCTAATTTGTGGATCAGATCCATTGGCTTTAAATAGACTACTTTGGAGTAAATATGTTTTACAATATATCCTTGTTTTTTAGTGCTTCATGAAATGAATAGCTATCAGTAGCGATTAAGTTCATACAGGTGGGATCATTTTTTCCCCCAGTTGTAAATGAGTTACAGTAATAATTAGATGCTGTACACTTCTCTCAAAGGTTAGGGTATCCTTCCTCAACCTGGCACCCTCCAGACATTTTGGACTACAGCCCATAGCATCCCCAGCCAGCATGTTGGCTGGGATGATGGGGGTTATGCTCCCAACACATCTGGAGGGCTGGGGAATGCTTAGTTAAGGTATCAACTGCCTCAACTCCCCCAAATCAAGTGCTCCCAATATACTGACCTAAAGATGCCAAATAGACTTCTGAATCCTTTAGTGGTGCCCAAGGCTTCAAGTCTGCCTGGAAAGAGTTGTCCAGCACGTCATTCTGACCCTCCTCATGAACATAAGAATCTGCGAAGGAATCTGCAAATGCATTGCTTGACTCTTCATTCTGGTCTGGATGTGGCAGGGATGAGCAGATTTCAGCCCAGAGGTCCTGGCTGGAAATAGAGACTATGGAGTCGACACTTTCAATCATGATCATGATGGAGAAATCCTGAAAAAAAATATGTGACGGTGTGGCTTATGAGCTACATAGCACAGTGCACATATTTACACATTTCCTTCCACTTTTAGCCCACAAAGCTAACGTCTGCAGAATTTTAGTTCTCCAGGGATTTTTTAAAGAGAAGTTTTAACTTCTCAAGCGGCTACTCAGCACCTGCAAAAATCCAGACACACAAAAATGTTGGCCTAACTAGTATCTGGGTTGCTGCAGAGGTCAGTTTCTCTTTCTAGCTCCCAGAAAACCTTGCCGGCAGATTTGGGGACAAGGCTGGAGAGGGAAAGAGGAATCACTGAGACTCAGCCCCCTTCCTGTTCCACTGAGGAAAGCCTTCTGTCAGCAGAGGGAAACTAGTTGGATTCCATCCCATGTCTTTTACTAATTGTTATCGTCCCAAGGCTCATGTTGCTGACATAGATTGTATTAGTGATTTACATTTCAGTGTTTTGTCCGGGCCGGGCCGGGCCCGGGGAGGCTGCTGCTGCTGCTGCTGCTGCTGCTGCTATCCTGGACCTGGGCTATCCTAAGAACAGCGCTTTGCATTAAGCTCGAGAGGCGGGGACCGACGGACGGGCGGCCTTTAACGGCGGCCTTTGCAGGCGGCCGCCAGCGGGAATTCCTCTGCACCTAGATGGGACTTTCACGGTCCAGTCCGGGTCCGCGCGCCCCAACACGCCCCGACATCCTCCTGCCCCGTCTCTCCCCCTACCTTCGACAGCAAAAGCTGCTTTGCCCCCCGCCTTCGTCTTTAAGAGTCCGCAAAGGGCAAAGCCTCAGTTAGCAGGATAGTGGGAACCCGATTGTTGCCCCAAAACTGGCCAATCAGAGGGTGGGGCGGGGGCTCGGCCCTAGCTTTCCGCCACTACAGGCAGGAGGGAGACATCAGTCACCAGCAAGGCCAGTGGGCGAGCAGGGGGGCACAGTCTTACTGGTTCTCTAACTAAACTTCCGGTTCCCGATCGCCATTGGGCAGAATCATCCATGAGAGGGGCAAAGAGGGTGGAAATAGAATGCAATTTTTTTTTAAAAAAAAAAAATCCTGATATAAAGCAGGCGGGGTTAGAAAGGAAACAGAAACCCAGCCCGAGTGCTATTCTCATGAGCAACGAAGGAGCAGGAAAAATAACGTTGGAGAGGGAAGATAGAGAGCGGGCGTGATTATTTCAAAGCATAGGAATGAAAAGGAGCCTCTAACTTTGCCTCAGCTTCGCTTACTTTTATTCAGATCGAGGTAATTTCATCACCCTGTCCCCATATATGGAGATTCCTAACGGAGCCGGAAGTGAAACATATATATATATATATATAAGCTTGTCTCTTTAGAGGCGGCTCTGTGCAGTTAAGTACGACATCTTGAAGCCGGGCGGAAGTTGCCTGCCCGCGACTTCTCGCTTTTACGTAACAACATCAGAAACCGCGGTTTCTCTCCCCACTCCCTTACGTTCGAAGAACTAATAGGAAGCGGCAGCTGCCACGGGAGGTGCCGAGAGTGTTGGCATGTGAGTCCAGAAGGACTTGGAGCAACTGCGCAGGTGAGTCTGCCCTGTCACTCTTTGCTGGTGTGAGCCTTGAAGTGCTGTGCCTGGAACCGTGCCTGAGGAAGTGGGCAGTGGTAGCCTTGGCCTGAGTCACCTTCTTGGAACTAGTGGGCGAGTCTGCACGTCACGACAACCCACCCTGCGAATAAGCTACCCGCAGTGCGCTGTTCATGGAACAATGCACTGTGCTCCTGTCAGACAATCAGTCTCACCGTGGGTTGCCTCCCCTCCCGCTCCTTCCCCCTCGGTCCTCCCGCTGGTATCCCGGGGGACTTGATGGCTGAACCCGTCTTGTCTCCTCTCCCCACTCCGATTGGGACTCCTTTTTGGCCACCACCGCCACTTTTTACCTTTTTTAAAAAAAACTTTTTGCAGTGTCTCCCAGTGACAGCCCCTCCAAAGTGCCCAAGAGGCCCATTGGAGCTGCTGTCACTGGTTCGCCAACTTTTTTTTTTTAATTGTGCCAGAAATGTGTGCAACTTTTTAAAAAATATTATTTATTAGTTTTGGTCAGTATTTCAGAGGTGCGCAGGTGTGCACCTCCAACTACCCAAAATGCAAGTCTTGCCTGGTCAACGTCCTGCTAAGTGTCTCTTGTCAAAATGCAGGAGGCAACATCCATGGACTTTGACAAAGCAAGGCTGCAAATAGGTTAATTTTTACTTTGCTTTTCACTTGACAGCTGTCAAGTGGCAAGCTGTCAAGAGAAAAGCAAATTAACCTATTTGCAGCCTTGCTTTGTCAATGTCCATGGCTGTTGCCTCCTGCACTTTGACAGGAGACACTTAACAGGACATTAACCAGGCAAGACTAGTTACCCACGATGGGTTGCTGTATTGTACAAACCCAGTCAGTGTCTACTGCAGCCTTCCCTGACCAGGTGTCCTCCAGATGTGCTGGACTGCAACTCCCAGCATTCCCAGCCAGCATAGCCAATACTATGCTGGCTGGGAGTTGCAGTCCAGCACATCTGGAGGACACCAGGCTGGGGAAGGCTGGTCTACTGCTAGTTCTCGTTCCAGGGAAGAGGAGGAGGAGGAGGAGGAGGAGGCAGCAGCAGTGTTCAGCTTGGGAGTTGCCTGCCCCATGACATAAGATCATGAAGAGGGGGGTGGACAACTTGGCTGACAACACTTCTCCCACCATAGTTATGCGTAGGGCCAGGGGTGCAGAATCTCCTGCCTGAGGGCCTAATCCGACCCACAGGGCACCCCGATCAATCCCCTACAGCCAGCCTCTCCCAACCTTGTAGTCCAACACATCTGGAAGGCACAACTCCCAGCACCCCTGGCTGGGGATGCTGGGTCTTGTAGTCTAACACATCTGGACTACACACCAGGTTGGGGGAGGCTGATGTACACTAATAAAAGGAGAATGCCTCCTTGCTGCTATGAGAGAAAGAGGGCTGCTCCCCCTCCAAGCCTAATTAGCGCTCTTGATTTATTGTGTTTCATAGATTTCATAGATCATAGAGTTGGAAGGAGCCTACAAGGCCATCGAGTCCAACCCCCTGCTTAGTGCAGGAAACTAGAGGAGGGGTCTCCCATCCAAGTAATAACCAGGCCTGACCCTGCTTAGCTTTCCACACTCAGACAGGCTGAGCCAGCGTGAGCCACAGGCCTGTTCTCTCCACCTCTCTCCCCCCTGCCATACCATAGACATCCAGAATGCTGTGGCTGCTAGAAACTGAAAGCAGTGCCCCTTTCTTTGCAAATAAGTTCACAGAACTTGTTAGCATACTACCACCACCCCCAAATTACTAGCCCTCCCTGCCCAAATGTATCTCTATTTTTTTATTACTGTCAATGTGATAACATATGCCTTTACAATCAGCTCTCTTTTAATTTTGTTTCTGTGGAGAAAGGGGGCCTCTGGACTGGGGGCTCCTGCCACCCCAGTCCCTTTCCCAAGACCCCTTGATCCAGAGATCCAAGGTCCCAGACTGCCAGCCTCACCTCTGCAGTCTTGGCTTGGCTCTCTCAGGGACTTGCCCTCTCCATACCCTGGACTTAGAGCTGAACCAACAGAGCAACCACAACGCCATGTGGGGTAAAACCAGAAAGGTTTATTCAGGTAAACAGATTACAACAAAAGATGGGAAAGGAGGGAAGGAGACAAGGTACGGAGACACTTTGGTATAAACAGTAGAGCTAAAAACAACAAAACTGATTCCTTATCTCTCCCAGGCACTCACCGGTTACCTGAGGGTCCTAAGGTCTGGGATGGGTGGCCCTCTCCAGGGCTTGCCTTAGCCTGACCCTGCCACACGAGGAGACCACCACACCCACCCCAAGGTCTGGAATGGGTGGCCCTCTCCAGGGCTTGCCTTAGCCGCCGCCCTCATTCAGCTGATTTCACCAGGAGCCCCCTGGGGATGGATCCTGAGGTCAGTCCAGACCTCCGCACAGCTTGCTGCCCATGATCCAACAACACCCAGAAGCCACAGCTGGCCATAAAGATTCTTCCCCCCCCCATCTCTTTTCAGTAGCCCAGCTGCTTTCAGCCAATCAGGATTAACTTCACCTGGCCCAGGCAGAGGGGAGGGGTGACTCATGACTACAGGGCTTGGACTACATTTGCATGCTAAAGGGCCTAGCAGACATTGAGGCACCAGGGGCCATCAAGAGGAACTATGTACATTTTGCCCCTCCCAGCCTCTAGCCTGGACCACCTGGTTTACACATGAGGAGGTGTGTGTGTGTGTGTGTGTGTGTGTGTGTAGGCTTTTTCTTCACAGTTTCTTATTGTTGTATTGGTTTTTACTTGTCACCTTGGACACTTTGTGGAAAGGAGGGGTGTAAATGTTCATATATATTTATTTACTTACATCTATATATATAAAAGGTGTCCTGACTGACTGACTGAACGCCCAGCTCAGACCGTTTAATCTAGGAATGTGAAATTTTGAAGGGACATTGCTTTTATGACGTAGACCCCCACTAAGGAAGGATTTTGGGAAATTCTGTCCCTAAGGGGGTGAAAAAAGGGGGCAAAATCACCCCACTCTCATATCTGCAGTTCTGCAAATAGGCCTCACCTCATAATTGTTGCAAGAGCAAACTTGCTGCAGGAGCCAATAGCAGCAGTTATGCAAATAGCCCATAGGACACTTAGAATGTTCATATGAATTCCTGCAGGGACCAATAGGGCTGGGTATGCAAATTTCCCCTAGGCTATTTAGAATGTTCTCTGAGGGGGGTGAAAAGGGAAGGAAAGTTTTTACATGATGGGGTGAAAAGGGAGGGAAACTTTTTAAATGACTGACTGTTGTGTGGGGGGCATCGTCGCATAGGCTCCATCACGTTTAGACAGATCTACCCCAAACTTGGCATGCTCACTCTTCATCACCTGTAGACTCTCAGGATTAACCTGATTTTTCTTTACGAACAGATATTTCTGTCACAAAAGATTTCTGCTGCCAGCACCCATCCTAAACGTTACACTTTCAGTCAGAGACACTGCATCTTTTCCATACATATTTCTTTTAAAAACAATTATACCAAATCCTAAAATCCACGCGAGCACAGCCACGGCCCACGGGCAACAGCTAGTAACTTATATTTATTTATTTCGTTTTTATACCGCCCAATAGCCAAAGCTCTCTGGGCGGTTCACAGCAATTAACAAGACAGTCCCTGCCTGCAGGCTTACAATCTAAAAAGACATGACACACAAGGAAAAAGGAATGGGGAGGGCAGAAGGGGAAAAAATTAATTAATTCTTCTGGCAGGGCTGGTGGAATGGCCCTGCACTCCCTCTCATCTCCCTCCTCTCAGCCTGCTGGAATGGCTGGTGGTGGTGGCAGTTGAGGGAGGAGAAGCCTTCAGGAGGGCGGCCTTTCAGCAGGGCTGGTGGAATGGCCCTGCGCTCCCTCTCATCTCCCTCCTCTCAGCCTGCTGGAATGGCTGGTATATCCCATACCTTCACCATAGACTTATGTTTCAGAGTTGGCTAACAAAGTAGTAAGATTCAATGAATGTACAATAAACAAACAAAAAAAGGAAATACAAAAGGAGAGCCTACAATTGCCAAACTAAAACAGCAACAGTCCATTCAAATAGAGAAGTTATGATTTTACTGCCTAAGCTAAAAACAACAAATGTTAGCAGTCTATAAGCCTAGGCAAACAGGAAAACATTTAGGCCGGATGAGCCTCCCTGGGGAAAGCATTCCAAAGGCCAGGAGCCACCAATGAAAAGGCCTGCTCTCCAGTTGTCCACACCTGCCGCACTTCAGATGGCAGGTGCACCTGGAGAAAGGCTTCAGATGATTATTTCAGTAGATGGACTGCCATATCCCACATCAATCTGTCCAACAGGTATTTGTGTCCTAAGCCAGATAGAGCTTTAAAGGTTAAGACCAGCTCTTTGAATTGAGCTTGGAAACTTAACAGAGGACAGTGGAGTTGCTTCAATACAGGGAAGATATTTTCTCTTCTGGCTCTGTTAACAGACTTGTTGCAGTTTCCACGTTATCTTCAACAGCACCCTTACATAAAATGTGTTGCTGTAATCCAGCTATACTTGTATTGCAAAAATAATACTTGCTAAAATCATGTGGCACAAATGGCCACATGAAAAAATTCATGTGAACCAGTCTATTTATATTTTATTATTGGAAACAAATGTATTATCCATTATTTTCTCTCTCTTCTTTGCATCTGTGCATCTATTCTTAATCTTGGCTGATTCTGCTTGTGGCGATTTTGTTTCTGTAGAGTGTTACATGATCTTGCCCTACACAATCTTTTTCTCTTTGCTTCACCATGACTGGCTGGTCAGGCTTGGGAATCTCCTGTACATTTTTGTGTGATGAGCTGTACACTGCCTTTTGCTACTTTGCTCATGGGACTACTGCTGACAAGAACCATGGCTTGGACCTCAAGTGGGAAGACATATGCTGAACTGCTCAACAATCTTTACAGTAAGTACAGACAGTAGCCTACATCCAGGGCTCACTTTAAAAACAGCTATTGAAATATCTGGATATTGTGCATCATTAATCATATGACTCTTTTAAAAATAAGAATCCAGAGTTATACCAAAGAAAATAATATAACCATGTAATCCTAAATGAGTGGGAGTTACATGGCAGACGATCCACCTTTTTCAAAGGCCTGCTGGCTCGCTGCAGACTGGGGTTGGGGGTCCTTTAAAGGATACACGAGCCATGCTAGATCAGACCTATCTAGTCCAGCATGCTGTTTCCACAGTGGCCAGCCAGCTGCCTATGGGAAGCCCACAAACAGGACATGAGCACAATAGCTCCTTCCTGCTTATGTTCTGCAGCAAAGGGTATTGAGAGGAGTACTGCTTCTGATACTGGAGGTAATATATAGCCATCTTGACTAGTAGCCAATAGCATATCCTCCATGAACTTGTCTAATCTCCTTTTAAAGCTGTCCAAGTTGGCAACCATCACCACATCTTGTAGTAGTGAATTCCACCACTTCACTATGTGTTGAGTGAAGAAGTACTTCCTTTTGTCTGTCCTGAATCTCCATTGGATGACACCGGGTTCTAATATTATATATGAGGGAGAAATAGTAGAACCTGGGGTCATCCAAAGAAGCTGAATAGTGGGAGATTCAGTATATTACATTCAGTAAGCTGTCACACAGTTGGTGAAGGACTCCTTCCTTGGGACAGGACTGATCTCTGTTTAATTTTACACAAAGAAAAGCTATGGAAAGCATTTTTTCTTATGGACCAGAAATCCAGCCACAGATCTGAATACCAGCCTGTTGCCAAATTGGCCAAATAAGCTGGTCTCCATCTTGGAGTGGACATGAACTTATACATGTATTGTCTGTCTTATTGTCCTCTTTCTGTAGAAAATGGTGTGATTAAGTCTCAGCGTATCCATGATGTGTTGTTGGCCACAGACAGAGCACACTATATCAAGTATTTTCCATATATGGACTCTCCTCAGTCAATTGGTAAGAAATGTCATAGATTATTGCCAGTGAATAAAGAAGATATTGCACTGTATGTAGCCTTACTCTCTTGAAACCCCAGATTGGGGCCTCAGCATTGATTCAACTGAAATGGCCTAGAGATAGTAAGGCAGACTTAAAGCAGGACATTTTAAGTCTTTAGATTGCCGAGGAAGAC
Source organism: Shinisaurus crocodilurus (assembly GCA_021292165.1). Taxonomy (NCBI): domain Eukaryota; kingdom Metazoa; phylum Chordata; class Lepidosauria; order Squamata; family Shinisauridae; genus Shinisaurus; species Shinisaurus crocodilurus. The sequence continues at coordinate 254,470,324 of CM037876.1, read as the reverse complement.
TGAGTGTGGAATTTGTGACATGAAAAATATGTCAATAGAAAATGCTGAAATTATTGTAGTCCTTAACATGCAGAACAAACTTATCAATGGATTTCTTTCAGGTTACAAGGCTACAATCAGTGCACCTCACATGGTAAGACATACTTTCACATCTTTTACTTTTGTCCACATCTTTTAAACAGTCTGTGAGGACAGTCATACACTGATAGAGGACAGTAGCAGAAACACAAAGGCCACAAATGTATGAATTTCCCTTCTATTGAGTCAGACTATTGGTTCATCTAGCCCATTACTGCCAAGTCTGGTCCTGCTACCTGAGACCCTTTGAACTGGAGATGCCAGAGGACTGAACCTGGAACTTTATATATGCAAACTATGTGCACTAGCATTATGCATCCTCCCCCTTCCTTAGAATCATTTTATTTTATTACCAAGTTTTATTTTATTTTTGTTCAGCTGATGCTTAGCACAAAAACCTTGTGTGCCACATAAGTGGCATAAGTCAACAAGAAGCCTTGTTTGTGCCTTTTGTGGAATTAAAATGCCCTGAAACTTGTGCTGGGGGAATTTCTCAGCTGAAATTTCTCAGCTTTGTTTGCTCCTTGGCTCGTACTCCGAGAATAAGCGTAAGAGCACATGGACTAGGGATTTTGTAAATTTGGAGTGTAATTGAGGAGCTCGCACCCCTGAATCTTGAGTAGAACTGTGTATCTAAGCATGCCACTTTGTCACCTTTGGGCAAGAGGATCATGAAAAATGGCTGTAGTGAAAGTGTGAAATGCTGTTGCTTTTTTTCTACAGCATGCTCATGCCCTTGAGTTACTGAAGGACCAGCTAGTGGAAGGAGCAAAGGCACTGGATGTAGGATCAGGAAGTGGATACCTCACAGCTTGCTTTGCTAGGATGGTAAGCAGAATACAGCATGGATTTCTTTGGGGATCCTTAGTTTCAGTTTTAACACAGAATTTTAAAAAATGAACTGAAGAAGCCCCTCTCTAGAAAACTCTTGAAACTATTCCACCATCTGCCAGCCTGCCAAATAAATTGCCTAACACTGCAAAAAGGTAGGCTGAGGCTACAAATCCTGAAGTAAGTACCATTGAACATGGGGAGACTTATTTCTGGGTAGGCGTGCATAGGGATTGTACTATAAGGTGCTCTTTTTTGGAACTGTCTGATTAGCATATTCCATGATCATGAAGACTGCATGATGGGTACAATTGCAGAGACAATTGTGAATGGGCTATTCATTTGCTGGGTAACCAGTGTTGCTAGGCCTACCCTTCAGGCATTCTCAAACTGGCTATAGATGTAACTGGATAGAAAATGATCAGGCATTGTACAAGAACCCTCCTAAGAGAAACTCTGTTTTCTAAAAAAATAATGCATTTGTAGTAGTAACACCGGTTGAAGTGCATGTGGCTACTCCTACAGGTGGGTGCCACAGGGAAGGCAGTGGGCATTGAACACATTGAAGAGCTGGTTCATGAATCCATCAGAAATGTCAGAGAAGATGATCCAACTTTGCTGAGCTCTGGCCGAGTAAAACTTCTAGGTGAGTGCTCTGGTCTGAAACCTTTGAGCAAATTTCTGTACTCGTAAGCTGGAAGCCTTTCTCACTTGTGAAAACCTCCTTTCTTTAGCTGGGACAGTGTTGATCTAGCAATAACACTAAGGTAGGTTTCCTAAAGATACACAAGCAAGTTATTGCTAAAATTGCCTCACTGACACTTTGCTCAAATTTAAAGATCAAACTATTTTTTATGATAAACTGGACCGTTTCCCTTGGAGAACCCAGCCTCCCATATGAGCCCTTCCTCATATCCTGAAGTCATCTATGGAGTCCTGCTCAGATTACCTTCCTAATTCAAGGATAGACTGATGATGACAAGGAACAGAGCCTTTTATGTAGTGCAGGGGCAGGCAGGTTTTTTTTCTGTTGAGGGCTTCATTCCCCCATGGGTAACCTGTTGAGAGCTGCATGTTGGCAGTAAGCCAGCCTGAAGCCAGCCATGGGCAGGACTAGAGCCTACAGTGGGTGGGTCACCCCTTTTCTCTTTCTGCCACCCCTCTCTCTCTCTCTCTTTCTCTCTCTCTCGCCCATTTCCTTCCCACGCAGCAGGCTGCCAGAGAAGGGATGTATCGCATTTGCCAGAGGTCTGAATTAATCACATGCAGAGGGTTTTTTAAATTAGGCCGAGGGCCATGGGTTGTCCACCCCTGATGTGGTGGTACCCTTATTGTGGGCCTCTTACCCCAAAGAGGCCTGTCAGGCCAGCTCAGTTCTTATTTTAGAATGCTGGTAAAGACCCTTTTTTGTTTCAGTAAAAGGCCAGGTACTGGTGATCAACCAGCTGGCATGCATCTTCATTTTCTTATTTGTCAGAAAGGTATTTTGCTCTGCTGCTGTTGATTTTGGACTTTGTATGAATTTGTATATTTTAAACTGGTGATATTTTAGCATTGTTAGCCTCCCTGAGGGTTCCACAAAGCCATGTTTGGTGGGGTAGAAATTAAATACCGGTAATAATAATAATAATAATAATAATAATAATAATTTTGTTCCCTTTAAATTACATACAAATAGAACTAAATAACCAGTTGTGCCACCTGAAAATATACGTGGAAATGGTATTAACTGTGAAAGCTAAGTTGAGAATTAGGAAAAGAGGGATAAATACCGTATGTGGCCTTGGCTGACAACTGGCTAGATTAGATAATGACAAGATCTGCTGTACAAACCCAAGACTTATTCTTGTATCACTTCAGAAGCATTGGTGCTCCCATCCCAGCCACTATTTCTATTTTGGTTTTTTTTATTGCACCATATTTTGTAATAAAATTGGGATTTTATACATACTTAGAGGTAAATTCCATTGAAATCAGATATATTTGGAAACGGATACTAAGAAATAAAAAGTCTTGGGGTGTAACGTTTTTAAAAAAAACACTAAATAGCATTTTTTTACCCAACCCAGCAAATTCCTGTTTTCTTGGAAGCAAGCCTAGTTGATATCAATGGGGCGCATTCGCAAGTACATGTGCATAGAATAGCACCTGTAGGGCTGCAGTCCTATGCACACTTACTTGGGAATAAGCCCCATTAAACACATTGGTGCTTACTTCCAAGTAAACATGCATAGGATTGGGCTGTAGAAATTCTATTTGTGTAATGGCTATTGAGTATCCAAAACTCTAGCTAGCTTTCCCACCCACCATTTCTCCATTTATTCCCAGTTCCATTTAGCTTGGTAGGTATTATCAGAGAGCAGTGTTACTCCTTATTAGGCTTCTCACTGTGGTTTCCATATGCAGTTTTGGGATCCCCCAATGCTAACATAATCTGCATACAAGTCTCCCCGGCATGTAGGTTTCAAGTGAAAGGAGGGGCAAAGGAGAACTATTTAGGAGAAGCTGCCATCTGAACAACAACCTTCATTGTGCATTCTCTCTCCACAGTTGGGGATGGCAGGAAGGGGTACCCTGAAGAAGCCCCCTATGATGCCATCCATGTTGGAGCAGCTGCACCCACAGTGCCAAAGGCGGTAAGAAAGAAATGTGCCCATCTCTCTTGCCTCTCGGCTCTGGCTAGAACCTTCTTCGAGTACTTATTTACTGTGTCTGTTAAGTTCAGAAAACTATGAAAAATGTGTGACATTATCTTCTAATCATTATCATAAGAAAAGAGAACTAAAATGGAACAAAAAGGAAAGAATGCTTTACTTCCTGAGCCTTCTGATAAACAGTGGTCCTTTGGTGATCTGACTCTTACATTATCAGTACGAGATGCAAAGAGAATATTTCACTGTTGACACCTGTGGAGGAAGGGGGGGCTGGCTGGCCCGCCACACCCCCACCCTTTCCTACTCCAAAGGAACCAAGACCCCCAGAGATCTCAAGGTACCAGATTGCCAGCCTCAGCTGTCTGCAATCCTACTTGGATCTCTGTTGAGGGACTCGCCTTTAATTCTGTAACCTGGATTTAGTTACTGAAGCCACAGAGCAATCCACAACACCCTGTGGGGTAAAACCAGGACAAGGTTTATTCTGGTAGCATTTTACAACAAGATTAGGGAAATGAGAGAAGCACACAAAATAAAGAGAGAGACACTGTTTACTGTTAGTACACAGTAAAGCTGCAAAACAATAAAACCTGATTCCTTAATATCTCTCAGGCACACACCTGTTACCTGAGGGTGTTCTCTTCAAGGGTTAAATCCAGCACAGCCTCGCTGCCCGAGGGAGATTACCACACCTACCCGAAGGTCCGAGATGGGTAAAACTCCCACAAGGCTTGCCTTTACTAGAGCCCTCAATCCAGCTAATTTCACCAGGAGCTGCCTGGGGTCCTTGGCTTACCGCCATTACCACAGCTGGGTAGAACAAAGACCAAAACCCACGCTTTGGGAAATATACCTTTTCCCCCCCTCCCCTCCTCTGCTGCCTCTTAGCCAATCACCATGCACCTCACCTGGCCAGGTAGGGGGAAGGGAACTCATGACTCATGGCTTGAACTATTTACATATGAAAGCCCTAGGCCAGCTTCTCTAGGCATCTAGGCGCCGAGGCTTTCGTTTCCTCCCAGCCCCCTCAACTGGCCCCACTTGGTTTACACATGAGGAGGCGTGTGTGTGTGTGTGTGTGTGTGTATGCAGGAACCCCTAAGGGCCTCTTTCTCCACACGCTAACTATGCACACCCCACCCACCCCAGCCGGTTCACACATGAGGTGAGTGTGTGTGTGTGTGTGTGTGTGTGAACCCCCCAAAGGCTCTTTTCTTCACAAGACCTTTCTTAGAAACCGTCAGCAGTTGTTCTGGTCTAGTGCAGTTTCTGTAATAGATTGGATGTTTTGTTTGTTGTTCGGTTGTTCTGTGTATGTTGAAATTCAAATAAACAAGTTTATAAAAAAAAAAGAAAGAAACCGTCAGCAGGCAAAACCGTAGAACAAGTTGGGTTACAATGTCAAGTCTGCTGATTCTCTGGAAATGTTGTCTTATTTTTCTTGTAGTTCCTAGGGAACTGGATACCAATGTTTAGTTTGTCTTTCTTCACTTTTATGTGGAAGCAGCATTTCACATTTTTCAATGGAATAGATCCAGATTTACTCATACTTTCAGTAGTCCATTACAATAATTGGGACTGAAGTTAGTTGTGATTAACTTAAGACCTCTATTATTTCAATGGGTTTACATGAAGTATGACTAAATCTGGATCCAATCTCTTGTTTTAGTTTGCCTTGTCGAACCTGCTGATCTTTTGTGTGTGTGTGTGTGTGTGTGTCTTACCAGCTGCTGAATGAGCTGAAACCAGGAGGACGACTAATTCTGCCAGTTGGGCCAGAGGGTGGAAACCAAGTTATGATGCAGTATGACAAAACAAAAGATGGTCAGATTGTGGAAAAGCATCTGATGGGGGTGATATATGTTCCTCTGACAGACAAGGAGAAACAGTGGCCTCGGTAAAATGTTAATAAGCTCCTACCCTCCTGTGTTTTGTTCGATAAAAGCGTTCTTAAATAAAAGTTCACTTTTTGTAAAGTGAAAAAAAATCCAGCCCCTACTCTGCTGTGGGCATTGCTGTAATGAAACTATTATTAAAAACTATAACTGTCTTCCCTTAAAGTAGACAGAGGGGATGCCTTGGGAACCACAGAGCAAACTCAAAGCTTGAGTTCTTTGTAAGGCTATATTGCCAATACCTTACCTTCTTTAAATTAAGCTGAAATTGCAAGACTACCAAAATGATTGCATTTTTTTTTAATATTTTATTTATTTTTCAAAGCAATTATAACACAGAAAATATATTTAGCAAAATACAAAATTATCACACAAATATAACATAATCAACATACAATAAATCATAAAGTGCTCCCCCCCACCCTTCAAGGGACCAATTAATATACTTCTATCCTCTTGATCAAATAAAGTCTAAATTCCAAAAATATAACATATCCTGACAAGGCATGTTATCCTTCCCCTTTATTAATACATAGTCTAGTAATTGATTCCATATCTCCATAAAATTATTCTTCTTTAGCAATCCTTTTTTGCATTTGATACTACTAGTTAGTTTATCATTTAGGGCTATGTCCCAAACTTCCTTATACCAGTCTGTTATTAGGAAAACATGTTATTATTAGGCCGCAGTTAACAAGTTTACAATTAACTCCTTCGTATTTTGATCACAAATAAGCTTCTCAGTTATTGATAACAATGCTAATTTTGGACAGACCTCTAAATTAGTACCAATAATTTTCGATATTTCTGTAAAAACCTCTCGCCAAAACACCAATACATTTTTACAACTCCACCACATATGAGCATACCGGTATGTCCCTTTTTCCTGACATCCTCTCCAACATAATGCAGAACAATTATTATCTATTCTATTTAATCTTACTGGAGTTAAATACCATCTCCAAATTAGTTTATAAAAATTTTCCTTTATCCTAATTGACATCATTTTCACAATCCGTCTATCCCATATATTGTTCCACCCCACCTTCGAGGTCACCTCTTCAAATTCATTATCCCATACAGTCTTAAGCTGATCCTCTTGTTCTTTTGCTTTTTGGATCAATCTATATAAATCCCTTGTTATACCTCTTGTTGATGCATTACCTGGTAGGCCGTCTCTAGACATCATGACCATCTTTTCAAAATTAGTTAAATCTCTCTCGTACTCAGTTTTCCTTTTCCATTTCTTCGACCACTGTTCTAACTGTAGTAAATTTAACCACGATAATCTTCTTCTCCCAACAATTTCCATGATTTGATCTCTAGTCCCCATCTTTTCCACCCAATCGGTCAATCTAATAACCCTTTCTTCTCTTAGTTTACTCTCCAGCTCTAATCTTAAGTTTTCAGGAAAATCCATAAGAGCTACCACCGGAGTTAATGGAGATATCCCTGGTATAAATATGCTCTTCATAGTACCCCAAATCATTAACTAATTTCTTAGAAAAGGGTTGTCTATTTTTTATCAATTTATTATTATTTTTTTGAAAAAAAATATTCCCCAAAGTACTACGTAATTCACATGTTTCTAACTCCAACCACATTATTTCTTTAGGGCGTGCTATAATATCCACTATATGTCTTAATTGATTCGCTATATAATACCATTTTAAATTCGGCAGACCCAAACCCCCTACTTTTTGTGCTTTATACCATCTTGTTTTAGTAATCCTAGATTTTTTCCCTCCATTACAATATGTATTAATAATTAATTGCCAATCTTTAAGTTCCTTATCTGATATCGTACTTGGTATCATCCGAAATAAAAAATTTATCTTTGGCAAAATCTTCATTTTAATCAAAGCAATTCTACCAAACCAGGAAAGTCCAATTTTTTTATACTCCTCTATTTTATTCTTTACCTCATTCTTTAATTTCCTATAATTCTGATCTCCCAATTTATATCTTTTGGAATTACAATTCCTAAATATTTAATTACATTATTAATCTTATAATTACTTTTTTTTTTACACATTTCAATCTCTTCTCTTTTACTATAGTTAAACAACAAAAAATTAGATTTATCCCAATTAATCTGTAGCCCCGTTACTTCCCCGAACTCCTTTAAATGATTCTCCACTCTATCCATATTTTCCATAGGGTTTTCGATTGTCAAAAGAGTATCATCTGCAAAAAGATTTATTTTTATCTTCTCCCTAATCCCTATCCCACCTATATTTCTATCTTCTCTAAATACATTTGCTAAAATCTCCATTACCAATGCAAACAAAATAGGCGAAAGGGGACATCCTTGTCTAGTTCCTCGACCTAGGTAAATTTGCTCTGTTAAACCATCATTTACTACAACTGATGAAACATTTTTTGAATACAATTGATTAACTACTCCTCTAAATCTTTCTCCAAACCCCATAATTTTAATAAAATGATTGCATCTTGTTTGTGTATCGTTTGTGTTTGTTCATTTAATGCTGTGATCCCATGCACATTTGCAAGTATGCCCTATTAAATATAGCAGAACTTACTTTCCAGTAAGCATGCATGAGATTGGACTGCATACATATTTTCAAATGTGAGTGTACACATTCTGTAAGGATGCTCCTTAATTTCATTTTGGGATTTTCTGCTCTAAATCTTTTTTTCCCTAGACTGTAAGTGACAAGGCTTATTCCTGTACCTTTAAACTGTAACTAAGAATGATTTGGTTTGGACGCTCAATTCCTAGCTTACTAAACTATAATATAGTAGCCGGGAATGAGCAACGAGACTCTGTGCTCCCTCCTTGCCCCTCCCCTAACTTCCTTGCTGCTTACATCCTGGTTTCATTAAACCAAGGTTAGCTTTTATGTCCAAAATTGGGAACCATCATTTAATGTTGGTTTACTAACTAGAATCTTAAACTAAGTTCATGACAAGGAATGCCACTTTGACCTAGTTCGCAGGACACAACAACCCACCACGGGTAACCAGCCATGCTGGGTTGTCATGTCTTCTGGATCCAGCATGGTTTATGCAGGGTGGCTTATTTTTCATGAATAAGCCACCCTGAGAATCCATGGCTTGTTCTAGGGGTTGTTCGATCCACAGTGGGTTGTTGTGTTGTCCAAACCTGACAGGGCAATTTTATTGTGGGTTGTTGGGGATGGCTACAGAGCTGCCCAGCAAGAGCAGCAAAAAACCTGCCATTTACTTTAGCAAACTCGCCAGTGACTGCCCTTCCACCAATGCGGAAAAGGCACTTTGGAAGGACCATCACTCATTCTTCAGCTTCTTCTTTTTTAAATTACTTTTCGGCGCCTCCAAAAAGTGCAATTGGGGTTGTTGGGGGGGGGGTTTGGCCCCTGAATATTGCACAATTTTTAAAAATTATTTTTGTTGTTGTTGGTCCTTCACAGGTGCACAAGTATGCACTTTGGCTATCTGATACAAGGCAAGACTGCATGTAGGCTAATTTGTGCACAGTTGCCCAGGGACCAAGTGCCTAGCTGTCAGTGGAAAAGCACTGGTAAAGAGCAAAACAGAGAAAGAAGGTGCACCAAAAGCGGGTGGGGACATTATCACCCCCTTGGCAATGTAATCCTCTTGATTTTAAGCGTTGAACTGACAGTTCTCAGTGCAGTCCCTGCACCGTTTCAGCACTTCCTCGAGTCTGCAGCTACTCCAGAATGGGGAGATATTAACTAAACTCCCCACCCCCTGCAGTTACTGCAGGTGTGCAGATTTCCCCTTCATTTACTTCCCAGCCCTTAAATTGGTACACATTTCCTCTTCATTTACTTCCCAGCCATTAAATTTACATATATTTCTGCATTTTGTTTTGTTTTGTAGAACTGTCGGAACCGCAGTAACCACAGCAGTAAGTGCTCCAGAAAGGAGCCACGTAAATGGTGGGGCAGTTAATATCTCCCCTTTCTGGAGTAGCTGGAGACTCAGGGAAGTGCTGAAAAGGTGGAGGGCACTACATTGGTAAGTGGGTGATATTGCCACCACCCCTTTTGGTGCACCTACTTTCTCTGCTTTTTCCCTATTTACTGGTGTTTTTCAGTTGACAGCTAGGTAAATGACAGCTGGCAACTGTGCGTAAATTAGCCTATATGTAGTCTCGCCTTGTCCTCTGACAGCTGAAACAGATAAGGGAATTGACCAGGCAAGACTACACATATTGGATAGCACTTGCACACCTGCAAAGGGCCAACAATTTTTTTTTTAAAGCATAACTTTCAGGGACCGAAAAAGAATAACCCCAATAGCATGCTGGGGGGAAAAAGAGCGGTGAATGAAAAAAGGTAGCGATCGGAGCAGGGAGGGGGGGTGACAAGTTGTGTTCTACTCCGATCACTACCTTTTTCCGTTGGGTTGGGCTGGAGGACCAAGGAGTAAGGAGCGGGAGAACAACCCATGGTCCGCCCGATCGTCTGTTGGGCACACCATAGGTTGTTCAGTAAACCCAACCCTCTGTGGCTTATTCGCAGGGTTGCTTGGTGTGACGTGCGAACTTGCCCTTTATCTTTGGGAATATTTGCATCACTAGCTGTGTGAACACTGGATTTGGAGGAAGATGTTAATGTATGGTTAGTAACGGTCAATTCTCTCTCTCTAGGGGTGAGCTTTAAAAAGACTTAAATCACTTGTAAAGGATCTCTGGAAAGCCTGTGAACCACGTTTGGAAGGAATAGGCATTCATATGCTGTATATACAAACACATACAGCTCTGCTTTCTGAGTGGACCTTTTTGATACTGTCTCAAATACAAGTTTAAGAGAAACCTTTCTGCCAGCCCAACAATTTTCTCATTACCTCTAACCCCAAGAACTCTTGGAGTTGAGAGACAAAGCAGCTTGATAGGTTCAAGACTGACAACTAGTATTACTCCAACTGTCCTGTTTTATAGATTTGCATTCACAGGAGTAGAGGAAGAAATAATTGAGCTATGTATCTGTGCACTCTGTATAATAAGGAACCAATACTTATTTGGTCATCTGAAACTTGGAAAATATTTTCCAAGTAATTTACTACTACAGAAAACATACTGGAAATAAGCTGTATTTGTAACAACCTAATAAAATAATGAACTTGGATTTTGCTTTCCTTCTTTGTATTTACTGTTATGTTAATAAGACAGATAGCATCTTGCCATGGTGGTTTCATTCCACTACCCTGGCAGAAGTGAGAATATTGCTATCCCGGAAGACAATCTTACTCGGTCACGAGTGATCGCCTGATGATGATGATTGCTATATCTAATGGCCCATTCCCCTACAGCCCATATGTAGTCAGGTGTAAGCCTAAACTTTGCTGCTTTTTAATACTGGACAACTGAGGGACACCTTGTGCTGTGCCAGAAAGTGAAAGTATTAAGTGTTGCCAAAACTTGCGAATTCAGATAACCTGGTGCCCTAGCCCAATCAACACAACAGGTGAGGACACAAGGGGTTGGCTGCAGGAAAGTATTTATTTTGTGAAATAGGGAACCAGTTGCCTGAGGGGGGCTGAAAGACTGATTCCGTCTGCTCTTTGTTTCTAGAGACCTTTTATAGTTTTGACTTACATGTGTTTTGTCATGCGTATTGAGATAGTAGAATTTTCCTTTACATACAGGTTAGCCTTAATTTACACAGCTTTCTCTATGCAAGGGGGGAATCTACATTCCATTGAGAGGCCCATCCATGCAGCTCTGAGTGATTTATTGGCTGGGGGTATCTTATCAGTTCCTACCTAGCGGTTTTGCCTGTAAGTAGGGCTCCCCATATAGCTTAGCTTATACATACAGGGCTAAAAGTATGGGGGTTGACTTTACAACAAGAGTGTGATCCACCCTAAGCTTAATTCTCCCTGAGAGGCTTATACATTTCAATAGGACTTGCTTCTATGTAAGCATATTGTGAAGAAGGGACTCTGCCAACCGGTCCTTTACTCTAGACCAGAGATCTCAGGTGCAAGACTGCCAGCCTTAGCTCTGCAGTCTTGACTTGACTCTCTCAGGGACTTGCCCTTGTCTATACTCTGGATTTAGCGCTGAACCACAGAGAAACCACAAACGCCGTGTGGGGGAAACCAGGAAGGGTTATTCAGGTAAACAGATTACAACAAAAGGTGGGAAATGAGGGAAGGAGAAAGGTAGGAACTTTGGTACAAACACAGTAGAGCTACAAAATAACAAAGCTGGTTCCTTTCTATATATCTCCCAGGCACTCGCGTTTACCTGGGGGCTGGTTCTCTTCACCAGCTCCTCAGCACAAGCCCTACCACACGTGCAGACCACCACACCCACCCTAAGGTCTGGGATGGGTGGTCCTCTTCAGGGCTTACCTCAGCCTGGCCCTACCACACGTGGAGACCACCACACCCACCCTAAGGTCCGGGATGGATGGTCTTCTTCAGGGCTTACCATAGCCAAAGCCCTCATTTGCTAATTTCACCAGGAGCCACCTGGGGCTGGATCCTGAGGCCAGTCCGAAGACCTGGACCTCCGCGCAGCTTGCTGCCCATGATCAACAACCAAAACCAGAAGCCACAGCTGGCAATATAGATCCCCCCCCCATCTCTTTTCAGTAGCCCAGCTGCCTTTGGCCAATCGAGATGAACTTCATCTGGCCAGGCAGGGGAGGGGGGTGGTTCTTTGCTCATGACGAGGGGGCTTTCATTTGTGTGGAGGAAGAGGGGGGGGCTGGCTGGCCCGCCAGACTCCCAACCCTTTCCTCCCTGCAAAGGGAAACCCAGCACTTGCCACCATGTGGCCCAGAAGGGGGGGCTGGCTGACCCGCCACCACCCCACCCTTGCCTGCTGGCAAAGGAACCAAGACCCCCAGAGATCTCAAGGTACCAGGTTGCCAGCCTCAGCTGCCTGCAACCCTACTTGAATCTCTGTTCAGGGACTCGCCTTCAATTCTGTAACCTGGATTTAGATACTGAACCAACAGAGTACTACAAAACCCATGTGGGGTGAAACCACGACAAGGTTTATTTCTGGTAGCATCTTACAACAAGATTAGGGAAATGAGAGAAGCACACAAAATAGAGAAACACTTTAGTACACAGTAAAGCTATAAAACAACAAAGACCTGATTCCTTAAAATCTCTCAAGCACACACCTGTTACCTGAGGGTGTCTTCTTCAAAGGGTTAGATCCAGCACAGCCTTGCTGCCCGATGGAGAATTACCACACCTACCCGAAGGTCCAAGATGGGTAAACTCCTACAAGGCTTGCCTCTCTAGACCCTTCAAACCAGCCAATTTTACCAGAGGCTGACTGGGGTCGATTCTTGAGGGGGGCCCCCCCCTAAAGGCTCGGGCCCCTCGCTGGCCTGGCATGGCTCCAACCGCCAGGCAGGCACCCAAAAGACTGACCAGGAACAAAGGCTTCCACGTGGGGAAAAAGCTCATCCCCCTCCCCTTTTCTGTAGCCTTCTTTCTTCAGCCAATCAATTTGAATTTCACCTGGCCATGCAGGGGGAAAGGGAACTGTGAGTCATGGCTTGAACTATCTGCATGTGAATGCCTTCAGCCTGGCTCCTCCAGACTTCTAGACGCCAGGCCTCATCTTATGTTCCATCACCTTTTGCTTCCTCCCAGCCCCCACCTGGTTTACTCATGAGGAGGCGTGTGTGTGTGTGTGTGTGTGTATGTGTGTTTGTTTGTTCCTGCATGCATGCATGCAGGAACCCTAAAAACTCTTTTCTCTACACGCTAACTATGCACACCCCACCCCAGCCGGTTCACACATGAGGTGTGTGTGTGTACCCCCAAAGGCTCGTTTCTCCACACCCTTTCCTTTGGGAAAAGATGAAAAGAGGGGCTAACCCTCTCCTTTCATCTATACTAACAAAAACCACAGAGAAACGAGCTTGCGCTAGCTTCTTACCACTAGGCACCTCTTCTCTTTCACACACAGATAAAAACAGAACAGAACAAAAAGCATCAAACATCAAACACCTTAACTATAGTCTTAACATAGCTTTAACATCTTAATTCTTAAATCTTCTTAAAACATCAAAACAGCAAAACACAATCAATAACTATCAATCAGAAGTTTACAGATTTGCTAAAGCTCTTCAAACATCAAAACAGCAAAACACAATCAATAACTATCAATCAGAAGTTTACAGGTTTGCATACTCAAGAAACATCAATTACAATTCAAATGAGAACCCTCAACCCTTTGTTGCCTGTCTGGCACTCTTGTCTAAAAGAAACAAAACAAAACAGAACTTTTTTAGGGTTGCTGTTTCTCCCACAGCCTGTAGGGGGCAGATTATGGACTGAAATGTGACTCAATTCGCCCCTACCACTCTCAACAACCTGAATACCATCACCCACACCCTCCAAAGGCCCATGGGATGGCTTCCCACCACCCAACAACATGAATATACCACTCCCTTTTCCCAAAGGTTTGCAGTTGGCACTTTTTCCACAATAACTTGAATGGGATGGCTTCCCACCACCCCCCTTTTCCCAAAGGTTTGCATTTTCTAAAACACACAGCTTGACAATCTTCCAGCCTCTTGGGCTTGGCTCTTTTTGCCCACCACCCAAACTTGCACGGGATGACTTTCTCTCAGCATTGAATGCTTAGCTTTGGAGGCTCTACTCAGTTTCCTCAGAAACTGAGAACACACAGTCTGGCAATCTTGCTTTCGGCCACTAGAGGGCTTTCCCGCCTCTAAGTTCCCTGGCCTCTTGAGACCTTTTACATTCAAAATTTTTCATCATTTTCATTTTCAAATTGACCTTTGCACATAACAACAAACAGTTCAATTGCTTACACTGGGAGCACCTGGCCCTTGGGCCCCTTAGCAACAATCTAGATAACACAATTACATTTGGATCACGGATCATCCCCCCTCCCTTCGAGGAACAACTCAACAGTTTTCATTTGCTTTAATCACAATTAACCACCAATGTCTTCTTTTCTTCTCTGGAGACACCTGAAGAAAAAAATCTTTCTGTCTGGGCTTCTGTCAGCTAGAAGGGAAATCCCCTTCTCTCTCCGCCGCCCACACTGGTATCGCCTGCCCAGTAACAACACAAAGACAACTTGAATCACCTGTCCCCCCTCCCCCTCGAGGAACAAGTCAGAGTCCGCTGTTTTCCAAGTGGCAGCAGAAAATGTTTTTTGGGGGGATTCCTTTTTCTTCTGCTGATTCTCTGCCCGCTTCTTGCAGCACAGGACAAAGTCTCTTTTTTCTGGGGTTGTTTTTTTTTTTATGTCCACCCCCCCTCTGCTTGCTGCTGCCCAGCCTGGGCATTCACCATGCCCCCCCCCCAAGAGCAAATGGACAGTCTTAAGTTCAAAATCTTCAGTCCTTCTCCCGTGGGAGAGATGTAGGGCAGGACTGTGCCCTCCCCCCCCACCAAAGTCTGACTCTTCTGGGGCACACAGCACAACTAAAATTACTCATCAAAGGCTGTCCCAAAACTCAACGTTTTGCTCACCAGCCTCTTAAGAGAGGTTTCTTGGTCTTCTCTCCTTCCTCCTGGAACACACGTGCGCACGCCCACACTATTTTCTTCTTCTCTTCCCGGGCTCTCCCAGCCCCCAAACTTTGGGATCACACAGCCGCCATCTCACCCGCTTTTTGCACTGGATGGATCCTTGCTTCTCCTGGCAACCGCTGCTCCCAGCCTCTGGGACACGCACACGCAGACTTTTTTTCTTGCTTCTAGCCCTCTGCCAAGGGCCCCTCCAGTCCTGGTTCTCTTGGATCACACACTTGCTGCCCTCTGCTCACTTGCTGGGCACACAGGCTGTTCTGGAACTTTTTGGAGTTTTGCTTTCTCTGCTTACTCACGCCACAGTTGAGATTTCTTGCCTTAAATGCTCTCTGCTGGGCTCCTAGGCTCCCCAGACTGGGGTAGCCCCTTCCAGCAATCTGAATGTTTTTCTAAGGTTCAATCTCACACTTATTTCTAAAAAATAACAAACCTTCTACTATGTACTAAAACGTGTCTCAAATTTCTCTCATTTGCCCACGCGCACACACTCTGTGGTTCAGCTTCGAATCCCAGCGCTTGCCACCATGTGGAGGAAGAGGGGGGGGGCTGGCTGGCCCGCCAGACTCCCAACCCTTTCCTCCCTGCAAAGGGAACCCAGCACTTGCCACCATGTGGCCCAGAAGGGGGGGCTGGCTGACCCGCCACTACCCCACCCTTGCCTGCTGGCAAAGGAACCAAGACCCCCAGAGATCTCAAGGTACCAGATTGCCAGCCTCAGCTGTCTCTGCAATCCTACTTGAATCTCTGTTCAGGGACTCGCCTTTAATTCTGTAACCTGGATTTAGATACTGAACCAACAGAGTACTACAAAACCCATGTGGGGTGAAACCACGACAAGGTTTATTTCTGGTAGCATCTTACAACAAGATTAGGCAAATAAAAGAAGCACACAAAATAGAGAAACACTTTAGTACACAGTAAAGCTATAAAACAACAAAGACCTGATTCCTTAAAATCTCTCAAGCACACACCTGTTACCTGAGGGTGTCTTCTTCAAAGGGTTAGATCCAGCACAGCCTTGCTGCCCGATGGAGAATTACCACACCTACCCGAAGGTCCAAGATGGGTAAACTCCTACAAGGCTTGCCTCTCTAGACCCTTCAAACCAGCCAATTTTACCAGAGGCTGACTGGGGTCGATTCTTGAGGGGGGCCCCCCCCTAAAGGCTCGGGCCCCTCGCTGGCCTGGCATGGCTCCAACCGCCAGGCAGGCACCCAAAAGACTGACCAGGAACAAAGGCTTCCACGTGGGGAAAAAGCTCATCCCCCTCCCCTTTTCTGTAGCCTTCTTTCTTCAGCCAATCAATTTGAATTTCACCTGGCCATGCAGGGGGAAAGGGAACTGTGAGTCATGGCTTGAACTATCTGCATGTGAATGCCTTCAGCCTGGCTCCTCCAGACTTCTAGACGCCAGGCCTCATCTTATGTTCCATCACCTTTTGCTTCCTCCCAGCCCCCACCTGGTTTACTCATGAGGAGGCGTGTGTGTGTGTGTGTGTGTGTATGTGTGTTTGTTTGTTCCTGCATGCATGCATGCAGGAACCCTAAAAACTCTTTTCTCTACACGCTAACTATGCACACCCCACCCCAGCCGGTTCACACATGAGGTGTGTGTGTGTACCCCCAAAGGCTCGTTTCTCCACACCCTTTCCTTTGGGAAAAGATGAAAAGAGGGGCTAACCCTCTCCTTTCATCTATACTAACAAAAACCACAGAGAAACGAGCTTGCGCTAGCTTCTTACCACTAGGCACCTCTTCTCTTTCACACACAGATAAAAACAGAACAGAACAAAAAGCATCAAACATCAAACACCTTAACTATAGTCTTAACATAGCTTTAACATCTTAATTCTTAAAATCTTCTTAAAACATCAAAACAGCAAAACACAATCAATAACTATCAATCAGAAGTTTACAGATTTGCTAAAGCTCTTCAAACATCAAAACAGCAAAACACAATCAATAACTATCAATCAGAAGTTTACAGGTTTGCATACTCAAGAAACATCAATTACAATTCAAATGAGAACCCTCAACCCTTTGTTGCCTGTCTGGCACTCTTGTCTAAAAGAAACAAAACAAAACAGAACTTTTTTAGGGTTGCTGTTTCTCCCACAGCCTGTAGGGGGCAGATTATGGACTGAAATGTGACTCAATTCGCCCCTACCACTCTCAACAACCTGAATACCATCACCCACACCCTCCAAAGGCCCATGGGATGGCTTCCCACCACCCAACAACATGAATATACCACTCCCTTTTCCCAAAGGTTTGCAGTTGGCACTTTTTCCACAATAACTTGAATGGGATGGCTTCCCACCACCCCCCTTTTCCCAAAGGTTTGCATTTTCTAAAACACACAGCTTGACAATCTTCCAGCCTCTTGGGCTTGGCTCTTTTTGCCCACCACCCAAACTTGCACGGGATGACTTTCTCTCAGCATTGAATGCTTAGCTTTGGAGGCTCTACTCAGTTTCCTCAGAAACTGAGAACACACAGTCTGGCAATCTTGCTTTCGGCCACTAGAGGGCTTTCCCGCCTCTAAGTTCCCTGGCCTCTTGAGACCTTTTACATTCAAAATTTTTCATCATTTTCATTTTCAAATTGACCTTTGCACATAACAACAAACAGTTCAATTGCTTACACTGGGAGCACCTGGCCCTTGGGCCCCTTAGCAACAATCTAGATAACACAATTACATTTGGATCACGGATCATCCCCCCTCCCTTCGAGGAACAACTCAACAGTTTTCATTTGCTTTAATCACAATTAACCACCAATGTCTTCTTTTCTTCTCTGGAGACACCTGAAGAAAAAAATCTTTCTGTCTGGGCTTCTGTCAGCTAGAAGGGAAATCCCCTTCTCTCTCCGCCGCCCACACTGGTATCGCCTGCCCAGTAACAACACAAAGACAACTTGAATCACCTGTCCCCCCTCCCCCTCGAGGAACAAGTCAGAGTCCGCTGTTTTCCAAGTGGCAGCAGAAAATGTTTTTTGGGGGGATTCCTTTTTCTTCTGCTGATTCTCTGCCCGCTTCTTGCAGCACAGGACAAAGTCTCTTTTTTCTGGGGTTGTTTTTTTTTTTATGTCCACCCCCCCTCTGCTTGCTGCTGCCCAGCCTGGGCATTCACCATGCCCCCCCCCCAAGAGCAAATGGACAGTCTTAAGTTCAAAATCTTCAGTCCTTCTCCCGTGGGAGAGATGTAGGGCAGGACTGTGCCCTCCCCCCCCACCAAAGTCTGACTCTTCTGGGGCACACAGCACAACTAAAATTACTCATCAAAGGCTGTCCCAAAACTCAACGTTTTGCTCACCAGCCTCTTAAGAGAGGTTTCTTGGTCTTCTCTCCTTCCTCCTGGAACACACGTGCGCACGCCCACACTATTTTCTTCTTCTCTTCCCGGGCTCTCCCAGCCCCCAAACTTTGGGATCACACAGCCGCCATCTCACCCGCTTTTTGCACTGGATGGATCCTTGCTTCTCCTGGCAACCGCTGCTCCCAGCCTCTGGGACACGCACACGCAGACTTTTTTCTTGCTTCTAGCCCTCTGCCAAGGGCCCCTCCAGTCCTGGTTCTCTTGGATCACACACTTGCTGCCCTCTGCTCACTTGCTGGGCACACAGGCTGTTCTGGAACTTTTTGGAGTTTTGCTTTCTCTGCTTACTCACGCCACAGTTGAGATTTCTTGCCTTAAATGCTCTCTGCTGGGCTCCTAGGCTCCCCAGACTGGGGTAGCCCCTTCCAGCAATCTGAATGTTTTTCTAAGGTTCAATCTCACACTTATTTCTAAAAAATAACAAACCTTCTACTATGTACTAAAACGTGTCTCAAATTTCTCTCATTTGCCCACGCGCACACACTCTGTGGTTCAGCTTCGAATCCCAGCGCTTGCCACCATGTGGAGGAAGAGGGGGGGGGCTGGCTGGCCCGCCAGACTCCCAACCCTTTCCTCCCTGCAAAGGGAACCCAGCACTTGCCACCATGTGGCCCAGAAGGGGGGGCTGGCTGACCCGCCACTACCCCACCCTTGCCTGCTGGCAAAGGAACCAAGACCCCCAGAGATCTCAAGGTACCAGATTGCCAGCCTCAGCTGTCTCTGCAATCCTACTTGAATCTCTGTTCAGGGACTCGCCTTTAATTCTGTAACCTGGATTTAGATACTGAACCAACAGAGTACTACAAAACCCATGTGGGGTGAAACCACGACAAGGTTTATTTCTGGTAGCATCTTACAACAAGATTAGGCAAATAAAAGAAGCACACAAAATAGAGAAACACTTTAGTACACAGTAAAGCTATAAAACAACAAAGACCTGATTCCTTAAAATCTCTCAAGCACACACCTGTTACCTGAGGGTGTCTTCTTCAAAGGGTTAGATCCAGCACAGCCTTGCTGCCCGATGGAGAATTACCACACCTACCCGAAGGTCCAAGATGGGTAAACTCCTACAAGGCTTGCCTCTCTAGACCCTTCAAACCAGCCAATTTTACCAGAGGCTGACTGGGGTCGATTCTTGAGGGGGGCCCCCCCCTAAAGGCTCGGGCCCCTCGCTGGCCTGGCATGGCTCCAACCGCCAGGCAGGCACCCAAAAGACTGACCAGGAACAAAGG
Organism: Shinisaurus crocodilurus; assembly: GCA_021292165.1. Taxonomy (NCBI): domain Eukaryota; kingdom Metazoa; phylum Chordata; class Lepidosauria; order Squamata; family Shinisauridae; genus Shinisaurus; species Shinisaurus crocodilurus. Next base: position 254,450,745 of record CM037876.1, on the reverse strand, counting down.
CTTCCACGTGGGGAAAAAGCTCATCCCCCTCCCCTTTTCTGTAGCCTTCTTTCTTCAGCCAATCAATTTGAATTTCACCTGGCCATGCAGGGGGAAAGGGAACTGTGAGTCATGGCTTGAACTATCTGCATGTGAATGCCTTCAGCCTGGCTCCTCCAGACTTCTAGACGCCAGGCCTCATCTTATGTTCCATCACCTTTTGCTTCCTCCCAGCCCCCACCTGGTTTACTCATGAGGAGGCGTGTGTGTGTGTGTGTGTGTGTATGTGTGTTTGTTTGTTCCTGCATGCATGCATGCAGGAACCCTAAAAACTCTTTTCTCTACACGCTAACTATGCACACCCCACCCCAGCCGGTTCACACATGAGGTGTGTGTGTGTACCCCCAAAGGCTCGTTTCTCCACAATTTGCATGCCAAAGGGCCTGGTCACATAGTATCTAGCCTTTGAGGCTCCATGCCTCATCAGATAACTTATGTACATTTCGCCCCTCCCAGCCCTTAGCTGGGATTACCTGGTTTACACATGAGGAGGTGTGTGTGTGTGTGTGTGTAGGAAACTCTGAGGCTTTTTCTTCCACACACATTTTAGGACAGGAGTGGGGAGAAAGAAGGTAAATCAGGCTGTACTAGTAGATCTCTGGGTAATTTGCACTAGATCTATTTCTGAATTGTTTAACACAGCAACAAGAAGGCTCCACCACCCCTTCTAAATTAGCCTGCTGAAATGAAGAAAGCTGGGGTGGGACAGAACCAGGTGTGGATTTATGTGTGAACAGACTGCAAGCTCAATTCTGATACTGAAACCAAATTCTTGGGTCTGAGCCATGTACTCAGAGGTGCCGTTTTTTAAATTCTAGGTGTATGTCTGTCATGGGCCACTATTTTGCACGTGACTCCAGTTGGTAGACCTTGACGTTCTAGCAAAATACAAACTAGATGTCGAATGGGTTGGGTGCTACCGTAGTTTTTTTTTTTTTTTGTATTTTTAATGTATTTGTTTTTATTGTTTTAAGTTTTTGTTTTAATCTTGCGCTTACTACCGTTAGCTGCCTTGAGTGCTATTTTTTGGTGGAAAGGCGGGATATAAACCAAATTAAGAGATTTCGCTCCCCACAGACCGAAATTGCGCCCACAGACCCCGCTGGCCTTAGGAAGAGAAGGGGTCCAGATCTCCTGTCGCTTAGCTTATGCGTCACGGAGGCAGAGCGAGTGCGATTGGTTAAGGTGCCAGCCATCACGAAGGGGCCGGGAAGTTTGCAGATCATGCGGCTGCTTCTACGCCCGCCGGAGCAGTCCTGGTGGGTGTCGCTCTTGGCCGGCGCGGGAGCCTGGCGGCGCGGCTCACTAGCTGCTCCGGCCTCGCTCTTGGCCGGCAGAAGCATGGAGGAGAAGCCGGTCTCTGAGCCCAGCGAGCGGGGCAGCTCCCCTCCGCCGGCCAAGAGGCAGCGGCGGCTGCTGCTGCTGGCGGCGAGGCAGGAGAAGCGGGCCGGCCCGCCCGAGGAGGGCGAGAAGCGCTACGTGCCGCCTCCGAAGAAGCGGAATCCCGGCGTCAGCTTCAGCGAGGCTCACTTCGCCGAGACCAGCTACTACTTCGAGGGCGGCCTTCGCAAGGTGCGGCCCTACTACTACGACTTCCAGAACTACTGCAAGGGCCGCTGGGTGGGCAAGAGCCTCCTGCACGTCTTCGGCAGCGAGTTCCGCTCCCAGCCCCTCGAGTGCTACCAAGCCGCGGCCAACGCCGGCCGCCTCCGGCTCAACGAGCAGCCCGTGCGAGACCTCAACGTCATACTCAAGGTGAGGAGAGGGAAGACGCGAGATGTACGTGGCTGGGTCTACTACACCAGCCTTCCCTAAACCTGGTGTCCTCAGATGTGTTGGACTACAAATCCCAGCATCCCCAGCTCTGCTGGCTGGGCATGCTGGGAGTTGTAATCCAGCACACCTGGAGGGCGCCAGGTTGGGAAAGCCAGCAGGTGAAGTCCTAAAAGCTTATCCTGCTCTGTGTACCGGTTCAGGCTGTGTGGGTTGTATTTTGAACGTGCCCCAAACAGCCCAGTGATAACTCAGTGGCATGGAATGTTGGCAGACTGGGGTGGAGGTGTGTGGGAGAATGGTATGGGTGGTTGGAGGAGGAGGAGGAGGAGAAAAGGAAGAGAGATAAATCCAGAGGGTAGCTAGAACGATCTCACTGTCTGGATAGATCATTTTCTGGTTTACACAGATGCTATTTTAAAATGCCTCCAGACATGGAAATAAGAGCTGCCCATAGAGATCAATGGAAAAATCAAATATTTTAATGTAGCTGTGACATGGCACATGTCATGCCCACCCACCCCCCTCCAAAATAGAAAGAGAACTCCAAACTAGAGAAAGAAACTAGAGTGGCTGGAACCCTGAACAGAAGCATTCCATATTGGAACATTTTGTTGCAGAGTCCCACATCTGTCACACAAATACTAGTTGAATTCACTGCTTAAGGGGACAGTAAGGTGGTTGTTTTAAATTCTAAGACTCCAGATGGCTTTTAATTTCCTCTCCTTTTGAAAGCTTCTGTTGTTTTAGAACTAAGTTGAAGTAACTGACTTCAAAAGTGAAAACACAGATTGCAAACCCTTTCTTGTCCATAGAGATCATAGAAGTGGTGTGATATGTAAAGACCTTTGCCTGATAGAGGATAACAGATTTGTAAATACTACACCAAAATTCTCCTAGTATGTTTCTAGCTTCCCCACCCCAGTCTTAATATTGAAGTACTCCTTTTTATAAGTGGAGGTTTTTTGCCATAATTCTTTGCAAACAAGCTTCTCGAGAATTCCCTGCTCCTACTAAAGTACCATAATTACTTTGCTTGCAGAATAACGACTTTCTGAGGAATACAGTACATCGCCACGAACCTCCAGTCACAGCACAGACTATTGAGTTTCTGGAAGAAAATGATGACGTTGTGGTTGTAAACAAACCTTCGTCTTTACCAGTCCATCCATGTGGCAGATTTCGGCACAACACTGTCATTTTTATTTTGGGTAAAGAGCATAACCTGAAGGAGCTGCACACCATTCATCGGCTTGATCGGCTGACATCAGGTGTCCTCATATTTGCCAAGTCGGCAGAGGTGTCCAAGAGGATTGATGAGCAAATTCGACAGCGACAGGTGAAGATCAAAGGGTTTTTGTTGTTGCTCACATTGATAATCCACCCTTCCTCCAAGGAGCTCAGGGTGGCATACATTAGATGGAGATACTCCCCTCCCCTAAGGTAGGCTAGACAGAGAGAATGACTGCTTGCCCAATGGGCTTCATGGTCCAAGGACGGATTCAAACAGGTCTCTCCATTCCAAGACCAACACACTAACCACTATACCTCATTTTTCTTTTTCTTTTGTTTACTTTTTCTTTTTCTCGTTGTAGAAAACTACAGAATGAAACAGAGGATACAATAAAAATTGAATAAGGCACTCTAAATCTTCCTAGGATAGTGCTGTTTCAGACTCTTTGCAGACCCCGCACAATGTCCTTTGTGAGTACATGGGACTGCCGGTAGGCTCACAACTTTGCATAATTGCATATCCCAGGAGTAGGCAACCTGGTGCCCTCCAGATGTTTTGGACTACAACTCCCATAAGCCCCAGCCAGCATGGCCAATGGTCAGGGATAATGGACATTGCAATCTAAAACATCTGGGGGGCACCATGTTGTCTACCCTTGGTGTATTACAGCTTTCTACACAACTAAAAATTTATATTTTTTATGATGGTTCTTTGTTACTAATCTTTTTACATGTTATGTAATCAGCGCTTATAAGATGTTCTGCGCTGTATGAACATGACCTTGAATAATCTGAGTTTTTATTAAATGCGAAATATTTTTCAAACTTTTGGGGACTGCAAGGAAGGAACTGTTTGCATGTGGCTTGGAACCAGTGCACAATGTTACCGCCCTTAGGGATGTACACATACCTCTTGGGGTGCTCGCTGGGTGCTTGGTGAGCACCCCCACCACTCGATACCTCCCGCAGCAGTAGTGAGGCTCCTGGCGGACTTTCCAGAGCCCGGAAGTGACGCGACGGGTCCCGGCACTGTGCCTGGAAGTGATGCGACGGGACCCCAGCACTGCATTTTTCACTTAAATACCATAGAAAGCCACCTTAAAACGGCCGCGATTTGCTATTCATGGCCATTTTAAGGTGGTTTTCTATGGTATTTATGTGAAAAACGCAGTGCCGGGGTCCCGTCGCATCACTTCCAGGCACAGCGCCAGGACCTGTCGCGTCACTTCCGGGTCCCCGGCGCTGAGTTTTTCACGTAAATACCATAGAAAACCACCTTTAAAAGGCCGCAAATAGCAGCCATTTTAAGGTGGTTTTCTATGGTATTTACGTGAAAAAAGCAGTGCTGGGGACCCAGAAGTACCTCTCCCCAGCTCCTGTCCGGGGAGATGTGCCGAGCCGGGGAAAAGGTAAGTTCTGTGGGGCGAGCGGGGCGAGTTTGCCCCGCTTCCACCCCCCAATCAAGTCACGCATACATCCCTACCACCCATCCCCAAATTATCAACAGCCTTCTCCAGCCTGACCCTGATCAGCATTCAGCTGTGCTTGCAACCTGAATACAACCTTTTTCTCTGCTGCTGGGTGGATTATAGACTTCAAAGTGAAAGAAAGCTGATGTCCTCAGAAAGTTCCTTTATGCAAAAATATCATATGTTAACTGGAACCTTTGAAACGTATAGGCACCAGAGCTGGACAATGGAAGTAATTATTTATTGGGCTCTTAGGCTTCATGTACCTTCAGAACCTACCCTGGGATTGTGTACATGTCTCAGCAAAGTTGCTACATCTTAGCAGGTATAGGTCTAGTTAGCACCTGGATGGAAGACCTATCAACACTGCCTAGAGTTCCATGATAGAAGAAAGGTGAGCTATAAATGGAATAAACCAGAGTTTAGTACAGCCTTCCCCAGCTTGGTGCCCTCCAGATGTGTTGGACTACAACCCCCATCATTCCCAGCCAGTATGGCCATACTGGCTGGGAATGATGGGGGTTGTAGTCCAACACATCTGGAGGGCACCAAGCTGGGGAAGGCTGTACTAAACTCTGAATGTAAATTTGGTTTGTATCCTTAGCTGTTGACCAGCTTAGTATTGGTGTCTGTGACGCATTCTTGGCATCTGAAGAGCTTCAAAAGCCAGCCATAGATAACTTTGAGATTTGATCTCTGTTCATCTTCATGTTCTTAAGTTTTTTCCAGCCTCAGTACGGGTTTTAAAACAATACAAAGGCAGAGTAGCATGAGGAAGGAGGCCATGTTAAAGGTCAGCCTTCCCCAACCTGGTGCCATCTAGATGTGTTGGACTACAACTCCCATCATGATGGGAGTTGCAGTCCAATATATCTAGAGGGCACCAGGTTGGGGAAGGCTGGGTTAGTAGGTAACTAAGTCATCTCTTCTGCATTCTAGAATTGATGTTGATTTTCACTTTTCTTCTCCCGGGCCCCAATAGCTGGAGAAGGAATATGTATGCCGTGTGCTTGGAGAGTTTCCCGAAAATGAGGTGACCTGTGAAGAACCCATCCTGGTTGTATCCTACAAAGTGGGTGTGTGTCGAGTGGACCCCAAGGGCAAAGTGTGTAAAACGGTCTTCCGGAGGCTCAGTTACAATGGCAAGACTAGTGTGGTGAAGTGTTATCCTTACACAGGCCGTACCCATCAGATCCGCGTCCATCTACAATTTTTGGGACACCCAATTGTGAATGACCCTATCTACAACACTGACGCCTGGGGTCCTGCAAAGGGCAAAGGTGGCAATCTCAATAAAACAGATGAGGAACTGCTTCGAGCATTGGTGGAGGAACACCTTTCAAAACAGAGTCTGGGTATCTTGGACGTTGCCGAAGAAGACCTGAAACCCATTGTAGGAGATAATGTGCAGGAGACTCCAGGGAATTGTGCTAAGCCTGGACAGGTCACCCTTGTAAATGTCAATTCTGGCAATACTGAAGCATTGAAGGACGAAGGTGAGAGTGAAACTTTGGTGCGTTCCCAGGATTTTGTCTCCCAAGTACAGATGCGCACAACAGAGAGTGGAGAAATGTGTTCAAGTGAGCACCTGGATGAAAAGGATCCTCTATGTGGAGAATGCAAGATAGTGAGGCCCGACCCATCACCCAAAGATCTGGTGATGTATCTCCATGCCTTACGCTACAAGGGTGCAGACTTTGAATACTGCTGCAAGATGCCTGCCTGGGCACAGGATGATTGGGAAGAGAACTGGGACTTTTAAAATGTTTTGTAAAGATGTGTGTGAGTGAGAGAAAACCGTTTCCCCATCACTATGTTTTTATCATTGAGTGTACCTTAGTGGAGGAAGACTTCTTTTTTGATTAGTGTGAAGTAGCCCGTTCCAAAGGGGAAAAAAGCCTTGTAAGGTAGCTTTTCCATGGTCTGTTTTACATATTTTGTGTCTCTTTTTATTGCAAAGAAACTAGATAGTACTGTTTGAAGATGCAAAGTTTCTTATCAGACCAGACTGTTCTTAATTTGAATTATCATTTCTAAAGTACCTAACATTTGCTAAGCACCTTACAGGGATTAAAAACAGATCCTTCCTTGCAAGCTTTTGGTAGAATGGTTTGTAAATAATGAATGTGGTTGATTTGCTTAACATCTGCAGTTGGCAATCAGAGTGTTAGCTTTTCATTTACATTTCCGCTTTGTATCTGTAGGAGAGCTGTTAGGATGTTAAGGTCTCTGTAAACAACTTGTTATTTCTGATATTTTGGTACTTCATTTTACTTTGTTTTTTAATTGTTTATTTCTGCCTGCATCAGTATATTGAACTCTCCTCAGTCCTATTCACAAATGAATACTTATTTCATATCCTCACTGGTGGCCATTTTCAATGGGTTTGGTCACATGCATATTCAACACCAATAGTGTGCAGGACAGGGGAGAAAACATGGAAGAGGCATGGTTCCTGCCCAAATGGTTTATAATTGAGTTTAGTTCAGAAACAAAACAGCTACACTGCTCACAATCTACATAGCTATAGATCAATCTTTGTATTTCCATCCCTGTAGACAATTTTACCTGAACCTCTTGGGATTGAATGAAATTAACTGACTTGCAGTTAGACACATTTTCTTGTCTCTGCTGACCTTTTTAAATACTTTAGAACCTATTTTATATTGTAGGGCTTTTAATGATCTAGTGTCTCTCACTGGTGATATCTCCCTAGGCTACTATTTACCCATTGCTTTCTTGTATTAGGACATCTATTGCACTAGTTTGGCTAGATCAGTGTTCTCCAACCTTGGGTCCCCAGATGTTTTTGGCCTACAACTCCCAGCATGCCCCAGCCAGCTCCAAGGTTGGAGAACACTGATCTAGATTATTACTTAGAAGTGATGAATGTGCATGCTGTATGCAATGAAAGCCCTGTAATACCTAAAGGACAAAGTAATTCAGACATGGGGCCAATGGATTGACTCAGAGCAGTGAGTCCCCCCCCTTCAGGTCCAAAACTCTGGGATGTTCCAGATATTCCATAGCAGCAAACCTGTTTTTGCCACTAAGGGCGTAACCCAGCCATATGCTGAAATAAGCCACCTTCTATTTGGCTGAGGCAGGCCTCAAAGTCAATTATGCAAGCATGTGGTGTGGAGTACCATTGACACTAGTACAGATGACATGCCCAGGGTGCCTGCAAATCTGTAGAGCAGATCTGTCAATGTTGCACATTTCAAGACTTCCTTCCTAGCCAGTTTTACTGTGGCTGGCTGCTTGTTCAGAGGCTCTTGTTCCTTAAATGGCTCTGTATAACCATTCCAATAAATTAACTGTACAAAGGGGCTCATTAAACAGCTGTAACGATAGTTAACCTGTGGAGCAGAATTGCCTTGTGTGAGCTTTTCACTGCCTACTTAACGGCTTTAAAAAGAAAAATCTATGTAATGATAAGAACTATTCTGGCTTCTTGGAAACATAACATCAAATGGAATTCTACCATTTCCAGTATACACACATTAAAATGTCTCTTTATAATTATTTGGGCAAGGTCAGTATGCTTGAAAGTGCCTGAAGTGTGGGCCCTGCAAATGCATATTGTATCTGGATTTCTTTGCCTGAGGAAACCACAGAACCCAGGCACAATAACCATGCAAAGTGGGGAAGGAATCACATTTTCCTCAGGAACAAAGTATTGCAGTTTGAGTGCTTAAACATGTGAAATGCCAAGTAGTACTAATTCTGTAAAAATAAAATAATTTTTAAAAGTTGCCCAGATTCTACATGACAGTGGTGCAGTCATTGCGCAAAATGAGCAGAAAAAAGGTCTTTGCAGAGATGGGTTGAAACCAAAGAACACCCTCAGAGCTGGAGACTGGTTAAAGGGGGAGCAAAATAGGACACTTCTTACCAGTGATGGCGAACCTTTTTGAGCCCGAGTGCCCAAACTGCAACACAAAACCAACTTATTTACCTATTTCAAAGTGCCAACACTGCAATTAAACCTGAATACCGAGGTTTTCGTTTTAGAAAAACAACTCATACAGTTGTCTGAACTAATTAACATCTTTTGTCTTTAAAGAAAAACACAGTAACAGAGCTTTCAATGATACAAACAGTTTTTTGTTGGAAAAAAAAATCAACTCAAAAAATTATTATAGTACTACATTGTACACATAGCCTGAAGGGAATTTATACAAACTTTTAAAATAATTAGGCACATGTATTTTTGGATAAGGGATTCTCAACTTGTAATATGATTATATGCCAGACTGAAATTGTTTGGGGCAAGCTTTACTCCGGGTCCTTTCCCTGCTTCTACAGGTGTTGGATTAGTAAAAGTAAAAGTCAACCTGTACTAGGATGAGCAAGATAAACAAGAAAATAAACGTGGTTAACACATTTGAAACTGAGGAAGAGCAAGTGAAGGAATGTATGATAAAATGGGCTCAAAATTTTGGTTATAATATACTAATGACACAATGGGAAAATATGTGGTTAAAAGGTTTGAAATTTACTTTATGCTCTAGTCTTAAAGAGAATTTTTATAAGATGATGTATCGTTGGTACTTGTCGCCGGAGAAATTGGCTAGAATGTATAGCGGTGCATCAGATATATGTTGGAAATGTGAACAACGGGAAGGAACCTTTTATCATATGTGGTGGACATGTAAGAAAGCTAAAAGTTTTTGGGTTGAAATTCATTTATTAATGCAAAAGATTTTAAGGATTACTTTTCAATTGAAACCAGAGGCTTTTCTATTGGGAATAATGGACAGTCAGCTAGAAGGAAGATATGGAACTTTATTTTTATACATGACAACGGCAGCGAGACTACTATATGCACAGAAGTGGAAAGGTCCAGCAGTGCCTACGATAGAAGAATGGTTGGTCAAGATGCTGGAGCTGGCAGAGATGGCCAAACTTACATCACTAATTAGAGAAAGGACAACATCTGCATTTATTATTGAGTGGAAACCTCTAATTGACTTTTTGCAGAGACTGGAAAATAATGATTTGTTTGTTTGTGGATTTATGGAATAATAAGTGAATCTGGGACAATGGGAAGAAAGAGATTTCTCATTTGGATTATCGAGTAAGAAAAATTATTGTTACCTGTATTTGCTGTAGAAGAAAAATCGGAGGTCTATTTTGTTTTGTTAATTGTTATATGTTTGATATTATGTGTCTGTTTTATATAGAAATAAAAAAAAATTGGACAAGCAAATTGGACAAACACATTTTAAACACTTTATGTCTTGGACTGCAAACACTGCATTAGGTAAGAGTTTTCATTGGGCATGCTTTTGCACAATTAATGTGATTTTTGCTATTGCATGCATGCTGATAATTTGTCAAACCTTGGCTCATACTCCGTTAGTTTGAGAGCAACACATGCAGCACTCAGGTCCTGTTAGTGCTTTACATCCAAGCCATGCTCTGTGCATCATTCTTCAAAATCTTTTAAATGTGATAACAATGTAGAAAAGAATTCTGTAACAGGAATTCTAGAATAAAATCATTCTGTTCCACACTGTGAGAAAGAACAAGATCATTAGTGTTTTGCAGATCGGTCTTTTCGCGATCTGGTGACCAATGCCTCGAGTGCCCACAGAGATGGTCCCTGCGTGCCAGCTGTGGCACCCGTGCCATAGGTTCGCCATCACTGCTTCTTACAATGAAAAGAGAACTCTCCCTTTCTATTGGGAGAAATTTCTATTGAGATCAATGCTTTTTAATGCTTGCATAAATGAGCAGGAATGGAACTGACCAAGTTGATCGAGGATGTTTTATTCAGGACAATAAAATCAGAGTAGACTGAAGATCTCCAGAAGTTTCTATCTAGTCTGGGTGATTGGGAAAGGGAATGGCAGATGGCATTCAATGACCCAGTTTGCGTGATCACAGTGGCCCACTGTGGCTTGTTTAAGCCCTGGCAAGCCCCAGCACGTGCTGAGCGGTTTTTTAATAGTCAAATCACGGCCACAGTTTGTGTCATTTGAACCCAGGTGACCGGTTGTGCGAGGGTTAAACAACAGGCCATCGGTTTTGTGAGGGCTGTCTAGCCTTCAAACAACCCCTGCCACCTGGGTTTGCATGACACGGGAAGCCGGGTGCCATGCAAAAGTAGTGCCCCTAGGTGTCTGGCATGATGTGAAAGGCCCCATGGGTAAATGAAGCCATGGTGGGCTGTCATGTTGTACGAACCAGGTCAATATGTACTGCATATTGGTTACTAATTGGTTCTGGACATTGGATAAAATTGCTCAATGTGTTGTGGCAATGCAGTTTTTGTAAATACTAGGAAAGAGTATCAAAAATTATCATAATGTCATTACATCAGCCTATGTATGTTGCTATTTACCATACTGTAGACATTTCTGTTCACAACACTCCCTCAAAATGTAAAGGCTGACTGGGTTCAGACAACATGAAAACCCACACTCAAGGGTAGAGTAAAGGTTGAGTGTGGGTTGTTGAAATGTGGGTTATCGTGTTGTCTGAACCCAGCCACAATAACAAACTATGGTTAACCACAAAACTCATGAAGAGAACCCATGGTTTGTTGTTGGGTTGTGAACTGTGGGTTGTTCATGGTAACAAACCATGGGTTGTTATCGCAGCTGGGTTCAGATATCATGATAACCCGCAGTTCAACAATCCATGGTTCAACGACAACTGATATACAAACCTCGAGTGTGGGTTATTGTGTTGTCTGTACCCAGCAATTGAGAAGATACAGAAGGGGTAACCGAATTAATAAATAAATTGTATTGACTAGCTGCCTGTGCCATTGTAATAATCACATAAAATCACAATTAAAATGCATCAATCTTTGCAAAGAAAAACTTACAGAAACAAGTGACTGCCTTTTTAAACTAAGAAAATCAAATTTGGGGGGGGGGGATACCATATACATTTTTTAAAATAACATGATGGTAATACAGGGGAAATTAGGAAAATATATTCACGCAAAATATAAAAACTGGGTCATCAATAGAAATGGATAGGCAAGTATGTTGAGCTACTTCACCCACTTGATATTCAGTTTACGAAAATCATTGCTATAGGGTGTTGTGGCAACCTGTGCTAATGGGTCTTCAAAATTCTAGACATTAGCTGAAAGCACAACATCCTTTTCTGAGACATGCTTTGATTATCAGATGCTGGGAATTAACAACAAAGAATCTTACCATGCTCTTCCTGTGACTGGCCATTTCATACTGCCATTTCTCCAAAGGGAGCCCAGGGTGGTACACAACGCAATAAAAATACATCATTATATCAATAATTACAACCTCCAATGATATAGCTACTACAGCAGTATTACACAACAACGATGGATCCTAACATTTATGATCTCACATTGTAAGTTCTTAAAAGGATGGAAGGAGGGAAATACAGGTTATAAAGTTAGTTACAGGAGCCAAAGACTACTCTTTAATTTGTATAACATTTTTTGGCCCATTATTTGAATAGATTATGGTGCAATCCTACGGCCCTCCGACCTTGCCTGGGGAGCCATAGGATAGGTCGGACTCTCCGCTGTGACCTGTAACTCCGAGGTTACAGCGGGGAGTCCACCTGCGGAGCACCCTCCTGCCCACACACACCTTGCAGCCAGCACATTTCTTTCTGCGCCAGCTGGGAATGGAAGACAAGACCACCTTCATTTCCAGCATAGAGGGGGTTCCCCGAGGTGAGGAGGAACGAGGCAGCACTGTCTTCCCCTGAATCCAGGCAGTGCCTCCATCTCCTCATGAGGAGGGTAAAACATTTAGATGGCTGAAATCAGCCTTCTAAATGTTTTTGAGGGCAAAGGGAGCACAGCCGCAATCCTATCAGCCGCACTCCTTCCGCCTTCAATTGGATGCCCATAATCCTCTTGAGTTCGGAAGTTTGGGGCTGCCTGGGCGCAATCTTCACAGCTATGCTGGCTGGGGAATGCTGGGATTTGTAGGACTTTTTTTCTTGTCTAAATACTGTATGCATAGGATTGTACCCTTACTGTTTAAAATCTTGGGTTACCTAATCTTATTTGCAGGACTCCGATCTCTCATTTAAGATGAGAGCCAGTGTGGCGTAGTGGTGAGGGTGTTAGACTGGGACTCAGGAGATCCGGGTTCTAGTCCCCACTTGGCCATGAAACCCACTGGGTGACTTTGGGCCAGTCACTGACTCTCAGCCTAACCTACCTCACAGGGTTGTTGTGAGGATAAAATGGAGAGGAGGAGGAGGATTATGTAAACTGCCTTGGGTTCCTTGCAGGAAAAAGGCGGGGTATAAATATAATAAATAAAAATTAAGAAGAAAAGCAAAACCAAACCTCCAAGTTAATAATCAAAGCAATCGTACTGATGTGAACATGAGGGCAAATTTTGTTGGGGGGGAAATGAGCATGAGTTTCTACAATAGGAAATGTTGCTTGTCTGGTGGCAGGATCTGACCCTGGGGCCTGCAGTTGCTGATCCCTATTCTAATACTACAGCTTGTATGTTTGAGCATAGAACAGGAACATAGGAAGGTAGCTGCCTTAAATCAAGTCAGATGAATGGTCTGCCTAGTTCAGAGTTGTCTACACCGATTGCCAGTGGTTCTCCAGGGTTTCAGACAGGAATCTTAATCCAGCCCTACCTGGAGAAACCAGTGGATTAAAGCCTGGGCCTTTCGCATACAGAGCATGTACTCTACCACTGAACTACAGCCCTTCCCCAGCATTAGGTTCAAATTGTGAGAACATAGAAGCAGGTTGCTGGGATGTGCTTCTGCGGTTTTATTATTCCCCCCTTCTGTAGTAATTTTTTTTTCCTGAACTCTGTGCTATATAATACACAAGTGAAACTTCCTTGCACCAACAACATGTAGTGTGCTCATCTTTGAAGATCAGTGCAGAGCAGGAAGAGCATGAGGACAAACAGCATCAAGGTGAGTATACTGTAGACTAGAGAATGTCTATTTATTGAATCCACATATGGGAGAAAAAGAAAATCCATCATTATCACTATTGCAATAGTAACTGGAAAGTTAAGGCTACATCATGCATAAGTATTTCAGATTAGGGAATACTTTGAGTGATTGTGTAGATGAGTGTTCAGATGAGTGCCAGGCATCCAAAATACCTCTTAGACACGATTTAATAACAAAATACTGTTTCTCAATTTTCTGTCAAAGAATGCCCCTTTTCCGGTAACTTCCAGAGGGGCAGCCTTGTTAATCTATTGCAAACAACAAAGAGCTTGTGGCACCTTAAAATCTAACAAGCCTATTATGGAGTAAAGCTGTTGTGGACTGGAGTCCAGTCCACTTGATCAGATTCCATAATAAATGTGTTAGGGCACAATCCTATGCATGTTCAGACCCAGCATAGCTGGCTGGGGAATGATGGGAGTTGTAGGGCTTTTTTTCTGTCTAAACATGCATAGGATTGCGCCCTTCATCTTTAAGGCTGCAGTCCTATAGCTATTTCCCTGAGAGTAAGCCTAGTTTAACTCAATGGGCCTTCGTTCTGAATAACATATATGGGATTATGCTCCATGCTGTCGTTTCCTATGACACACAAAGTTACCCTCATTGTAAGGATAATTGCGTATGTCTGAGTGTGTGTCTCATGTATGAGAATGGGGGCATGAATGTGGTTGTGTGTGAATATGAATACGAAATGGTGTGTGTGTGATGATTTTCACAAAAATGAAGAGGTTTGTAAATCGGGTTTCCACCACCACGACCATCACTTGCATGATTACATTATTTTTACTGGTTGAAGATTCTAGTATGAGAAATCTGTGCAACTTTTTGATTCCAGTTTCCCACATTTGAGAAAGAAAAAATGTGTACTTACAAAGAGCAAGCCTATTCACCCAAGTTTGATCCAGGACAAAACTTCAATTGTTGTTACTTTTTAAAGATTTTTTAAATAAGCACTACAGCCTTTACAAAATAAACTCTGGACTCTAAGATTCAAAGCGAGCTGCCTGTGACCACTTAATTAACCACAACACCAGTTAAAGAGCAAGAAGAGGCATGTACATATTAAATAATGTCCACTTGGCAAATAAACATTAGAAACACCAATACGATATCGACATTCAGCTAAATAATTATGGATTTAAGAAAAAAGTTACGACGAGGATGGGATTCGAACCCACGCGTGCAGAGCACAATGGATTAGCAGTCCATCGCCTTAACCACTCGGCCACCTCGTCACAGAAACCTACGTTCTCTCCAAGCCTACAAGGAACTGTTCTAGCCATATTTTTTTTCTCTTATTGGTTTATTTATGTGAATAGGCAATCGCCTCTAAGCACTAACTTTATAGTATGTGCTACAACCAATGAACTGATAAACAATAAGCGTTCCGAGATCCCTGTGATTGTTTTCTCTCGTCTTTGCTATCCCTCTCCTTGTGATTGTGTCAGAGATAGCGCAGGCCTAACCGCTTGGAGGCCGCCATATTGTACGGAAAGAGGAAGCTGCCATGATGCAGAGACCAGCGTTCAGGCGCTTCTGTGCCGTAGTTGGCGGGCGAGGCGCATGCGCGCGACCTGGCGGTTAGTTTGAATCCAGTGGCAGTGGCGGCCGCCTTAGTGGACCGGTGACGACAGAGGCGGGCGGGTGGGGTTGTCCTCCTCAGCTGTGGGCCGCGGAGGGTAGTTCTGACAGCGAGCGGGATCCGAGTCTGTGCCCGAGCGGCGGGTGTTTGGTTGGGTCTCCCGACCAGGTGAGGCGGAGCGGCGGCGGATGACTTCCATGCCTGGGGCCCTGAAGGGATGCATGCCGCATACTCCTGGGCAGGTCCCCAGCTCGCCTCCGGGCTATCCACCCCACCGTGTTCGCCCTCGGCCTTTCTCGTGCTTCGACTCCCCCTTTGCAGCCCCATCCTGTGCAGGTTTATTCGGGAGTAGGCCTCCCGTGTTCAGCGAGGCTTACTTCCAAGTAGGGGACCGCGCTGGATGGTGGCCTCCGTCCCCAGCGGCGCTGTTCGTGAGGGCTCCACACTCGTCTGGTGTCTCCTTCGCTTCCCCTGCCTTTTCCTCCGCGTTGCAGTTTGCCCCAAGGCCAGTCTTTCAGCTCAAGTTACGGTGTTGGAGAGGAACACCAGACAGCTGCAGTTGCTCCGCATCTCCCGCCCGACGCTGCCGTGAACTCTCGCCCTCCCTGACCGCTGAGTCTATTGCATATTTGCTCGTCGGTAGTTAAGAACCATTAAATTCAGTGCTACTTAATCCCTTGTAAAGTTCTGCTGCTATCCTGTTGGAAGTGCAGTTGCTGGGTTTCGAGATCTAATTTCTCACATTGTGGTGTTTGGGTTGTATCCAAGGTTAGTCCTACTTAGAGCAGATCCATTGAAATGAATAAGACTTCGGTTAGACCAGCCTTCCCCGACTTGGCCGCTTCCAGATGTGTTGGACTGCATGCAGCTCCTACTCTCCTCCCAGCCAGCATGCTCAATGACCCTGCTGGGTGGGGATTATTATTATTATTATTATTATTATTATTATTATTATTATTTACAGTATCTGTATACCGCTCCATATCTAATAGATTCCAGAGCAGTGAACACTAAGGAGGCAAAAACAGATAAAAGAACCGAAGGGAGGGCACCAGGCTGGGGAAGGCAGCTAGTTGTACTGTGGCTTCACAGAGTTTTGAAAGACTAATGTCACTATTGTTGCAGGAAACCAAAGTCTTCCAAAATGGACAGGATTTATTCTGAAACAAGTGAGGAAAAGTAAGTTGAGCTTCCAACATAGGCCTTTTCTATGATGTCAGTTTATTTTTGTTTTTCATTGTGTGGTTTTACATTCTGATTGCTACCTCTGTATCACCTAGTGTGTCAGAAAACTTTAAGCGGTTTTAAACAAATTGTATGTTCTCTGTGACATTACTGAATGCTATTCAGCATAACGGCTGTATTTTCAGAAAAGTTCTGACTTAAAAAATATATATATTTTTTTAAATATGTTTACTGCTTTTCATTGTAGACAGCCTTGATCCTGTGTGGATGTAATAGCAGTGTCTGGTGGCAAATTGTGAGTTAATTAACCCATGAATTGCGGGAACGTGCGCATTATCCGAGCCGCTTCCTGTTCACTTTAACAACCCCCAAATTCCACATTTGAGGGTTGTTTCCGTGACGTCCAAATAGGGGCACTTGAGGTTGTTTGTGGGTTAAACAACCCCAAGTTAACCCAAGAACAAGCCACGAGTTAACTTGCGGTTGTTTAACCCACAAACAACCCTAAGTGCCCTTGTTCGGACATCTGGAAACAACCCTCAAATGTGGCATTCGAGGGTTGTTAAAGCAAACAGGAAGCGGCTTGTGTGTATATCGGGAGTGGTACACGTCCCTGCAATTTGTGGGTTAATTAACCCACAATTTGCTGCTGTGATGTTTGAACAGGGCCCTTGTGTAAGTAGTGTTGAGGAGGAATGGGATTTTGGCTTTCATGCCGAGTGTTCCTTTTTGCTTTTTTTTAGAGACCTCACGGATGTCACAAATAAAAGAAGAATTTCCTCAGTAAGTATAGACTGTGAATAAAATCTACATATTTATTCCTTGTAAAAGCAGGCAATGATTCCAAAGGAGATGTTACAATGTCTCTTAGACAAATTCATGGAGAATAAGGCTAGAAATGGTTACTAGTCACTATGGTGATATGATACCTCCAGAATCAGAGGAAGTATGGCTCTGTATAGCAGTCGCTGGGGAACATAAGCGGGAGGATGCTATTGCATTCATGTCCTACTTGTGGGTTTCCCACAGGGAGCTGGTTGGCCACTGTGAACAGAATGGAGGACTAGATGGACCTTGGTATGATCCAGTGTGACTCTTTTTATGTTCTTATGTATGTCATTTAGTCTTGCTCATATGAAAATAATAACAGAAATACTGCATTTATATTATGCCAGAAATAGAAGACCTTGATCATTATATATGTATTGTCCGCTTTCTTCCCATCTTGGGATTTTGTTTGCCTGACCTGCTAGCTAGGACAGTATTTCAGAGCAAAATAGTCAGAATATTCCATTGAACAACCAAGTCACGCCTCCCTTTACAAAGGTAGCCAGAAAAATCTGAGAATTCTGTGAAGCTAAATGCATTCAGCTACTATGGAGAATCTTGATATGAGCCTGAGGGCAGGGACTGTCTTATTATTAATCTTTGTAAGCCACTCCAGGAGCCTTTTCTGGCTGAAGAGCGGGGTATAAACGAAATAAATAAATAAAATAAATAAATTGGCTTTTTAAATTCTGAATTCCAAACTGTTATGTTGAACTATATTGAATACATATGCTAAGCTTCCTGCTTTATAAGCTATGATTTAAATCAAAGATACACTTTTTGAACAATCTGTAGACTTTACATGGGCCATTATCTTGTGGGACCATTTGTGCAAAGGCAAGGGAAGAATGCGTAGCCTCAGCCAGATTTTTCTCTGGAGTTCTTGCTACTGCAGCTTGTAGCCAAGCAGGCAAGCCACTGTTTAGTTTTAAGTGTTTTGTCATGTTAGCTATGAGAAAGAATGGCACAGCAGTGTACAAAGTTCATTTCCATACATACCAATGGTTTCTTTGGATCACAAACATAGCAAAGATTTTTGCTTACCGTAACACTGGTACATTCTGCTTCTCAGCTTGCGTGTTCATCTGCCCATCTGTCTTTGATTTGCAATGTTCAGGCTGTCATTCTTAGTTATAAATTATAGCGATAGGGTATGACTGAATATCTTGAGCCACAATCCAGAGAGCTGCTTTAAGTGTATACCTGCAAGTTCTGCCCTACACAAACGTTATTACTGTATACTGTTTTGAACAGCAGAATTTGTACTACAGACTTCTTTTTGAAATTGGCTTGCCATGTAGTCTGAAGTGATGCTTTGGGGCAAAGGGGAGTCCACGGGTGGAAAAAGCAAACACTGAAGCTAATGATGTGGTTCTCTGGATTATGATTTTCATTTGTAGGGTAAAATTATCTACTATACGTGATTATTAAAACAAGTTTTTTTCTGAGTTGCTTTTTTTGTTGGTAATGCGGAAATTATTTTCTCAACTATGCAAATTTCCTATTTAGATTTTAAAAGCTCCCCGAACTCCTCTTCGTGACCTAGGGAGTGGAAATGAATTAAATCAGGTAAACATTAAATCTAGGTGTTTTACAAAGGAGCCTGTTTCCAATCTGTGTCAATGGCCACAACCTCCCACTGGATTAAAATAAATAAATAATGGTAATTATATAAGAAGACAAATAACTTTTTGGCATATTTACATAGAAGCAATCCCAACTGAAATAAGTAGGACATACTTGCATATAAGTGTGTTTGGGAACGGTTTGCAACATTTCAGGAATATCTCTACAAGGTTTATTTCATATTACTACTTAGATTTTGTATTCTACCTCAGACATTGTTCCTTAAACTATATTTTACATCTTTTGAAATATGTCACTTTTTCATGAAGAACCAAGGTTCTTAGATTGCCATACTTAAAATTATTTTGCCATTTCACCCGTCAGTTGGTCGTGTGCTACATCTCCAGTGTTACATCTGCAGTATCTAGCATGGATCATATGCATAGAATTTTTTTTGCAGTTTATATATGTTCAAGTCGCATACATACATAACTCTTAAGTTCTTTTCCAGTGTTACACATGATATCAGACATCCTAGTTAGAAGCTTTCATATAAAATAATTTGCTGCTTATGAATTTCGTTTCTGTGTTATATTTTCAGGACTGCAATATTGAGAAACGTCAGAAAAACTCTAGGCGTGTTAGTTTTGCAGACACCATAAGGTGAGTTTGTTCTTGAAGTTGTACATCATCTAGAAATTCAGTGTTGAATCCAAAGAATCATTGTGTTGCTCCCTATGTGGTAAACAAGCTAACAAAAAGACTCTTGGCTGGTTATCTATAGTGAGATTCTTTTTCAAGCAACTAAGTACTTATTGGCTGTGATTTCTCTTGCAGAGAGAGATTAATCTATTACACTTGGTCTCTAGTGCTGCTTTTGGAGGCTATATGGTATATAGGGCAGGGGAGCGGGGAGGTTGCCTCTCCCTCCCTCCTAAAGGCAATCACCCTGCCCCATTCACAGAATTTTATGAGGTTCTAGACTGCAGTGTCTTCCATTTGTAACTCCCCTATATTTTCCCACCACTGCTTTTGTTTTTATCATAAAAATCAGTTAATGAGGGAAAGACAGAATAGCTGCACAATGCCTTTTAACTAGTAGTGCCAGGAGCCTTCTGTCTACAAGAACCCTTAGAATGCATAGCTCTAAGTTTGTGTGCTTCAGCTTGTAATGTTGACTTTTGTAGAAAAGTCCTAGCACAGTTATAGTTTTGATTAACAGTTTTGTTTGTTTAACAAAACATACAGGCAGATCTGTTATTAGAGATGTGAAGAAGTAGGGGAAAAGCCCAATATGCAGCGGAGTGAGCCTTTTACCGGTATTTGTTTTTTTACCTCCTGAGAAAAAAAAAGTCCTACACTCCCAGCATTCCCCTGTCAGCCATGCTGGCTGGGGAATGCTGAGAGTTGTAGGACTTTTTTCTGTCCAAACATTGCATAGATTGCGCCCTTAGTGGGTGTGATTATTCTACCACATATAATGTAGTAGTCCGTGTGCAGTTGGCTAGTAATATTAGAGCTACATTCTTGAGAACAAATACTGTTTCTTGACAACATGATAAGGTTTAAGGATACTGTATATCTATCATTATATGGGGTTTTATACTAAGTGCTTCATCACTGTTCTTTTAGTTTTGTTATATTATAAAAGCTAACCACCATATCTACGATAAACTTGAAAGCCGCTCTGGCCGGGTTCAGACAACATGACAACCTACTCTGAAAAACCATGGCTTATAAGCCACCATGGCTTATCATGTGTGAATCCAGTCATTGTGGGAAATCTGTCATATTTACACCACCTTGTCCCTGCTGTAAAATTAGGAAATTCAGTAATTAGATTCCTCCATGAAAATTCTGGGTTAAAATATGAAATTCCAAACTCACCTGTACATTCCAAATTCTGTAAAACCTATATCTAGAATAAAGAATTTACTTGTACTCTAAGATTGCATCTGGTTTTGGGAGGAATTTAAATATGTTTAGTTAAACAGGTAATCTAGGGTTGCCTACATACTTGTAACATATGTTGAGAGAACCTCTGAACGAGGGCATGTGCCACAGAATGCTATTGGGAGAGAATGTGTGCATATGTATAGGAGAGCTAAGCAATGGTATGGGGCTCTTTGGGTCCTTGGGTATGAAAAATGAAGAAATATTTTTTGCTACACAACAGATTTTTCTAAGTTAGTAAAATTGTCATTATGTGTATGTATTTTAGGGTCTTCCCACCAGATCCTCAAACCGCTGTGGAATTAAACTATGCAGGTGAGAATCTCTGTTTGTATTTATATTCTTAGTTGACCAGGGATGATAAAAGAAGTCTTACTATATTCACTACCATTGCCACATATGTTCATCAAAATGCTGATATTTCTTTCATAGTGTTTGTTTTTTATTTACTTTTAGAAACAGCAAGAGAAGTAAGAGATCAAGACCCATTTAATGAGTAAGTTGGAAATGAATTACCCAATTTAACAAAATATTCCATTTAAAATGCCCCCAAACCTGTTTTTAGCTGTATAATAGTATCACCAATATTGACTGCTTAATGTAGTGCTTTCTAAAGTTCTGATTAATAGGGCATCTTTTTTTATTAATTGAAATGTGGAACTCACTTGATTCTTGCACTCTAAAGGAATTTTTCTAGAATGTGTAAGTTGGCAATTGACACCCCCCTTTAAGGGCATATAATTCTGCTGCATCTGGAGTGATTGGATCATTGTATCTATTTCTTTTTCTCGTGGCACTTTAGTGTGCCTCCCAGTACACCGTTTATAAATTATTGGCTTAATGAAGGGATCTCCTGCAGAAGAAGCTTCATTACATGCCTTTGGAGTTAGTTGGAAGATTGATTTCATTGACAGGACATTTCCAAATGTATTGACATTCTTAACAGTATTTCTTTGTTATCGACACTCCAGGTTGCATACAGATATGGGGCTCATTCCAGCACTTGCAACTTTCTATAAATGCTTTTTGCTCATCTTGCTGAGCTAATCTTTGATATCAATTAAATTGTGATTTATTTATTTATTTATTTATTTAAAGAAATGAAGAGCCAGAGGTGGTCGAGTGTGAGATCACTGGTAAGTATGAAAGTAACAAATCTTGAAATATTCAAAGCTTCATTGATAGCTGTGAGCTAGACTAGAAGAGTCTGTTAAACAATTTCTGTGTAATTTGTTTGGTTTTATAAAAAGATCTTTACTACTAGGTAGCAATATAGAGTGTATTGAGCTTGTGGCAGTGAAGCCTCTGATCCCAATTGGTTATATGGTGACATAGAGAGTTTGATTACTCAGAGGACTAAACAGTTTGTAGTTCAGCTCCTGTGAAGGAGGAGACAATTGTCAGTTGGGTTAGGATTTAAATCTTACTTAGGCAGGCTGGGGATGAGGAACAAGTCCTGAGACAAAGAACCCAGATGAAAGGAGGCTGAAGGAAGAGGGCACAGTAGGCAATGAACTGAGAGAATAGCCTCTATTGTGCATAAGTCAAGAATGAGGCTTAAGGAAATGGGCAGAAGAAACTAGGGACTGAGTGAAGCTAGAAGGGGCTGTAAAATCAGGTACGGCTGATCTGTTGTTGAGGTGAGGGCAGGGGCTGGTCAAGAGACAGGGTAGCTAAAGGAAGTGGGACTAAGTTGGTATAGGAATCTGAGGAAACAATGGGCAGTGGTGACATGGCTTCTCTTCAGCTCCAAGGAGAAAGTAGAACTAGGGGCAAAACTACACATAGGGCTTCTGGATGTGAGGGGCTATGCACTATTGGCAGAAAGGAAATAGTCAGGAAAGAAGAATCCAAGGGACTTGGGGGTTACTAGACCTAGAGTCTGACAGAAGAATTCTTTGGTGTGTGGCTCCTACTGTCATTGCAGTACACTGATCTAACAACCCTTTCAGTTGCTACAAAAGCCAAGAAATAGTGTCCATGCTGGGGCTGGTAGTCATGTATTGATTTGAACAAACCAGCCAATCCTTTGACTGCACACTTCCAGTTTCAGTTTGGTTCTGTTAAAAGCTGCATGCTGTGCTGACCAGAAATACAAATTTACCTTTCTTACCTTTCTTAAAAGGAATGAATACGTTACTCCATGCCCCCATCCAGACACCTTCGCAACAAATGGAGGTAAAAATACAAGGCTTTCTTCCATCAACATGATCTAAGATATCAATGTGTGTACCATGTAATATAATAGTAAAGAAGATATGATTACCAGAGTAAGTACTCAAAAGGAAGTTCCCACATCTTCCATATACATGTCAGCTGGGCTGCTGGAGGACAAGAACTCTAAATTGGTAGCATATTCCTTTTAGAGTTGTTCATTGGCTTGGTTGAGGGTCCTCTCTTTTTGTTAATGTGAATGCCACTTTACAGCTTAATCTACTATATAAGGGCCGGTTTGCACGACCCAGACTGCGGGCGGGGGAGGCATCACGGGGCGATCCGCGGGGTGCCGCAGACGACCTGTGCCCTGCGCGCGTAGGTGGACCCCGGTGGAGCCGGCAGTCCCCGCACCGCAGTGCGGGCCTCCCAGCACTAGGGGGCGGGGCCTGGGATGCCCAGGGGGGGCGTTTGCCCCTACAAGATGGAGCGGCGGCCGCTCTGGGCTGCCGCCTCTGTGCGGTCCCCGCAGGACAGCCGCCCGCTGTTCACACGGCAGGGTGGCCACGTGCGGTAGGGGCTTACCCCTCTACTGACCATGGTCACTTTGCGTGCATGCCGCGCGCGGCCGTCCCGCAGGGGCACCCCCGGTCGGAGTTCGCACGACACGGGAACCACGGAGGACTTCTGCTCCCCTGCGGTTCCCGTGTCGTGCAAACACGCCCTAAATGTGAATGTTTGTACGTGTGTACGTATGTCCGCACGGGGGTTTGCGTGCCTCACATTGGCTCCTACCTGGTTGGACGGATCTGCCCCAAACTTGGCACGCATACTCTCCATCACCCAAGGACAAAGACTGGTGGGTTCAAATCTCCGAAAAATCCTTGCCGCGCCTGTACGGCCCAAAATAGATGAGAGCCAATGGCGTTGTTTGGAATGTTCACAGGGGCCATTCAGGAGCGGTTATGCAAATAGCTCCAATGGCACTTAGAATGTTAGTATGCACTGCCACCACAGGGGCCCAGTCAGAAGCGGATATGCAAATCTCTCCTACATCCAAAAAGAATGTTCATATGGACTGCAGCCGGGGCCTACGGGGGGGGGGGGGGGGAGCTAGAATTCCATTGTTGGATAGTCCTGGGAGGGGGTGGTGGCAAGCTGGTATTCTCTTGGTGGGTAGTCCTGAGGGGGAGGGGGCAAGCAGGGATTTCATTGTGTGGTCCCGGGGACACAGGGATTTCATTGTTGTGCAGTCCCGGGAATCAAAAAAGCAGTCCGCTACCTTAAGGAATTTCGAACAAATCGTGCCTATAGGAAAATGACGACCCGGGCAACGCCAGGTAAAAAAAGCTAGTGATACTATATAAGTAATCTTCTTTGATCCTTGTACTGCTGCACCAGTCTCAATGCTATGAAATCCAGACATCAGGTGAAAAATAAGGTCTATATTGTTTGTTTAACCCAGGGGTCTTCAAACTAAGGCCTGCGGGACACATCCGGCCCGCCTTGCCTTTTTATCCGGCCCGGCAGCTGCTCACGCAAAAAGGGCAAAGGCTGGAGGGGAGGCTGCTAAGAAGATAGAGGCACTGAGCCGAGCAGCCGGCTCCCAGAAGCAAGGCTCCTCTCTAGACAGAGGTCGATCATGGGAAATGAAGTCTCCACGTTCCTTCACTGTTCATTCCCCCCCCCCCCCAGGCAAGGAGCTGCTAAAGGACTACAAGTCCCAGAGAGCACCGGGACATTTAGCACCTCCCCGGTGGGAGCTGCGCCCAGCCGGCCATGTGTCTGGCGAAGGAAAAGAGGTGGGGACTGGGGATGCTTCTGGTCAGAGGAGTAAAAAGTCTCCGCAGCTGGGGCGGCTTGTCGTTTTGCAGGCCGGTTTCATACGCAGGGACAGCTTGTTGCATGTTTCCTTTCCAGGTAATCAGAGCCAGGGATAAAGATATTGTGCGATTAAGATCTCCCTTAATCCTGGCAGCAGTTTTGTGTGTTAGGTCGGTATGCGCAGGACTCTGGTAGGGAGCCTCTTGCTTGCTTTTCGAGAGCCTGGGGCAGATTGTCTCAGTGTGTGTGTGTGTGTGTCCCGCGCTCTGGTCAGCCCATAAAGCAGGGAAATCCTCTCCCTTGCATTGTTTCCCCCTCGGGATCCTCAATTTCTTCCAGTCACTGACTCTCAGCCTAACCTACCTCACAGGAGGAGGAATATGTAAGCCGCCTTGGGTTCCTTAATACAGTCATGCCTTGGATTGAGAGCATAATTCGTTCCGGAAACATGCTTGTAATCCAAAACACTCTTATATCAAAACGAAATCCCCCCAAAAAAATTTGTACAGAGATTTTTAATTTAAGCCGTACTACAGTACTTGTATTGCAAGACGACGCTTGTATATCAAGTCAAAAAAAATTAAATAAATATTAAAAATTTTGCTTGTCTTGCAAAACACTCTCAAACCAAGTTACTTGTAATCCAAGGTATTACTGTAAATAAATAAAAATAAAACACAGCTCACCAAACACCCTCAGCCCACAAACACCCGCAGTTTACCCCACACAAAGCACTCACACAGAGCAGCCAGACAAAAGCAAAACACTCCTATTTCTTATAATTTGTATGTAGCCTTTTATAATGTATTTCAATTTTAGACAGCAAAAAAGGTAGTACATTCTTATTTTTTAAAACCCACTTTTGCCATCGAAATAAAATTCCATCCTCCATTTAATCACTTATTAACATTATAATCATTAATTTATAATAACTTTCCATTTAAGAAAAAAAAAATTACCCCTATCAAGTAAAAAAAAAGGACCTGGGTCCTTTTTTTTTACTTGATCCATTCGTTCATATTTTTTTCAAACTATAGTCCGGCCCCCCAACAGTCTGAGGGACAATGATCTGGCCCCCTGTTTAAGAAGTTTGAGGACCCCTGGTTTAACCTGTCAGTAGGGTAAGCTGGCCTTATAGTTTCAGTATCTGTGAAACCTAAGTTAGATATAATTAGTAGTTTTATAGATATAATTAGTAGTACTTAGAAGTGCCAGTAACTTACCGTAATTGTTTTTGTTTTTATAGTGTCTTGATGCAAACACTGGTCAGGAATGGAACAAAATGGATAGAACACTCATATTTTCACAAGAAAATGAAATGGATGCGACATCTAGTCACACTATAATGATTGCCCATGACATTGGAATCTGTCAAGAAACTGACACGCCCAGGAAAATAGATTTCAAATCATTTTCAGCTGAGTTAAAATCAAAAAAAGAAGTTGCACAAGTGAATGAATTCAGCTTCTTCAGCTGCCCTACAATGGTGAATGAGACCTGTTTATCTCATCAGAAGACCAACACTGAAAACACACAGAAAATTAACTTTAATGACTTTTTGAAAAGTTTGAAGTCCACTAAACTGTTTCCCAGTCCCACGACTGATATTGTTCTTTCAGAGGCTCCAGAAAGAAATATGAGTTCTTCAGAGGATAATGTATATTCTCACTTGCAAGGGAAAAAATGCATCATTACTGCTGTTTTGGGAGAACTTGATAATGGAGAAAACTGTGTAATGCCTATTCTTTCTAATGAGAAGCCCATTGCATGTGCCTCAGAACAGTTAGGATGTGAGGAAGTGACTCTGGCTTGTAGAGAGGAAAGTATGGACACGATGACTGTCAATATGGAAAGAGTTTTCCCACTTGGAACTAGCTCACTTAATATGGTGAATGAACAAGAGAACCTCAGAAGTGATTACTCAGTCAAGAGTAACATGAACAGCTGTAGATTAAAGCCTTCTAGTTATCAACTTGGTGTTCAACAGAAACCAAGTATGTGTATTAATGAAATAACTGTAAGCAATAATGAAGATGTTGACAAAAAACATACTGTCAAGATAAGTAGTAGAGCTGCTTCACTGGCTTCTTATCATGGAACGAGTACAATACCTGTGTCCACTGGATCTGTCGCTTCTATTCCTGCTCTCCATAGTGATAAAACTACTTTCTCTAACTTCTATGCAGATATGGAGATGAGTAGGAATTGCACAGGCTTAATCTGGCAAGAAAATTTGAAGGGAATAGGCAATCCTATCCATGGAGCTTTTGAAAAACAGGGTAATGATGTCTCCAGGCTAACGGAAAAAACTTTGTTTAGTGAGGACCATATGGACATTACAGAACATCAAAGTTCTACAAATTCTTATATAAATAATATACAACGTTCTGGAATAGCTGCTCCAAAACAAGAGACTACTTATGATAATATGGGGCTCCTAAATCCAAGACTAAATCCTGGTTCTTGGACATCCTGCCTTTCTGAGTGGAAAGAAAATGCTCTGCTTGCTTCAGTGCCAAGTGAACAGTCAACTGTCTTCTCTGCAAGTCAGGTTGTCAAGAGTTATGGAAAGCAAGCAGAGGACATCACCCAATGGGCTCATGCAACAGCAGTAAGCAGTAAAATTAATAGAAAAAGTGGGCTTTCAAACAATACAGTATCCTTAATTCCTGAAGATAAAACTGATGTATTTGCTTTAAGTGATAACATGGAAATTACTAAACCCACAACCTATGCAATGGATAATTCTCTGCAAACTGCTGTATTCCAGGGTTTGCCACAGCAAGAAGTGAGAGCTGTTAAGAAAAGTATAAGTAGGTCAGATAGTGATAAGACTGTTGTATTTGCCCTGAGTGAAGACAATGAAATGGACCTTACCAAGAGCTGTACAGTGCCAGTAAACTACAATATGCAGCAGTGTGAGAGAACCCCTCAAGTGCTCTCCTTGCGACCTGTAGATAAAGCTGTTTATACATATGATATGGATGAGACTGAACCCGTGACAAGTGTAATAAATCAGTCTTTAGGAAATACTGGTGGCCAGACTGTTGAAAAACAAAGTAATGAGTCTGGTAGAAGGGCTCTCACTGGATCAACCAAAGACAGGACTGTTGTATATGCACGTAGTGATGAGAATGGAATGGAAATTACCAGGAGCCATACAGTGGCATTAAACCATGATGCTGTCATCCAAGATGAAGACATTCCTCTTACATCAATTGTGCCTTCAAATAAAACTGCCATGTTTACATTTAGTGAGGATATGGAGATAACTAAGCCTGTTGCACATGTAATTAATAAATCCTTGAGAAATGTAACTGACTCTCCTGCTGCCCCAGAGCAAAATATAAGAACTGGTAAGAAAAGAGTAACTGAATCAGTTAGTGACAAGACTGTAGTATTTTCCCTGAGTGAAGATAATGAAATGGAGCTTACGAGGAGCCTTACAGTGACAGTAGAGCAGGCTCGTCAAACACTATCCCTAATCCCTGCAGAGAAAACCAATATGCATTTATGTAACAATAACATGGCAATAACTAAAACCACATCTTTTGTTCCAGCAGATAAAACTCTGGTGTTTATGCATAATAATGACATGGAAATAACTAAACCCATAACATATATAAGCAATACTTCTCTGAAAGATAGTGGTTTCAAGGCTTTCCAACTGAAAAAAACAGAAATTGGCAAGATTCGATCTGAATCGGCTAATGAACAGACAACTGTGTGTTTGCCACACGAAGATAATGAGATGGAGATTACGAGGAGCCATACAGTGGCAGTAAACCATGATATTCTCCAACAAGTAAAGGTAGCTACTCAAGGACTGTTCTCAACACCTGTAGATAAAACCAATATGTCTGTGCACAGCAGTAAGGCAACAATAACTAAATCCACAGCGTTTGTTCCTGCAGATAAAACTGTGATGTTTATGTGCAATAATGACATGGAAATAACAAAGCCTGTATCAGATGCAATCCTGAAAAACAGCTGTTGCAAATCTTTGCCACAGAAAGGGAAAGAGACTTGGAGGATCACATTACCAGGATCAATTAAAGACAATACTACTGTTCTTGCACTACATGATGAAATGGAGATTACAAAGTGCCATACAGTGGCAGTTAACCATGATATTGTTTCCCAGTGTGAAAAAACTCCCCAAGTACTATTTTGTCAGGATAATATGGACATTACCGGATCTCATA
The DNA here is from genome assembly GCA_021292165.1 of Shinisaurus crocodilurus. Taxonomy (NCBI): domain Eukaryota; kingdom Metazoa; phylum Chordata; class Lepidosauria; order Squamata; family Shinisauridae; genus Shinisaurus; species Shinisaurus crocodilurus. Next base: position 254,421,982 of record CM037876.1, on the reverse strand, counting down.
CTGTTACTAAAAATACTAAAGAAACTTTGCATAAGGATGTGATGAAACTGGGAAAGTATGCTGAATGGGAACTGTCTTCAAACAAAATGGTAGCATTAGCTATGACTGATGATACAGAAGTCGCTAAAAGACATACAGTGCCAATTGGTAGCCAAACAGTCCTGCATTGCTCGCCACCTAGCCAAGTTAAGCACCTTTTTCCTCTCAATGAGACTGGCACATTCACATCTTACTGGGTTGGCACAGAAGTCACTAACTTGTCAACTAATACTACTGATAATGGGAACCTGGAGGAATCTGAGAAACAAGAAATGCTGAATAAACACATACAACAGAATTTGGGTAATGTGCTTACTCCTATGTGTGGTGGGGGAGTACAAGATACAGAAGTTACAAGAAATTGTACAGTTAAAATTTATGGCCCTAATAATTATGTAGCTGATGTTGAGAAACAGATACCAAACTCTTCCACAAACTCAATAGAAAAGTCATCTGAAAATGCAATTGGTGAGAACATGGAGATGACTAAAAACTACACAATAGGAATTGAACTTATGTATATGAATGATAAGAATGAATGTAGCTTGAATTCCCAGGCCAAATCTAGCTTTGATTTTCCTGCTTCAGTAGTTGCTTATGAAAACAAATGGGATATTGCCAAAGTTGATAAAGGTACACCTGAAAATTCCATTTGTTCTGCCAGCGTGATGCCATCTGTTCCTCTGGGTATTGTTCAAGAGCAGCAGAACTTTTTTAAAGTTCAAGAGAACCAGCTAGAATCCTGTACATCTAAAATGAATAATCTTGCAAAAGAAACTATGACAAATGAAGAAAATGATGTTACGTTTCCAGTTAAAATGCCAGCCCCAGATCCAAAGTTATCTAAGGAAACTGCCCTTGATTTAAACACAGAGAGAATGTGCATATTAGTTAGTGAAAGCAAGAATCTGAAAGATGATCCAAGGAAATTGTCCCAGTCAATACAGGAAGGTAACCTCGCTGTAGAAACAGTTGTTCTTCCAACTGATGGCAAAGTAGCTAAGAGATATGAGACTGTGTCATGTGAATGGGGTAGCATTACAAAAGATTGGCAAAATTACTCAGAATTCCCTCCCATCAATACTTTTCCTTCAGAAGAAGAGCCAAACCTTTTGCCTAAACTAACTGTCATCAACCATTGTCCAAACCTAAAAGACATTGGGAAGAAGTCAGAATTTGTCCTACACTCTCAAGATGTTGGGTCCAGTCTTGGGGAAGAATTGCCCAGACTGATAATGAAGCCAGATGACTCTTTGTGGTTGAGAGAAGATGTCAAAAAGGAATCCAATACTATTGTCTCTAAAGAACGGAGAAATACATGTTTAAGTGAGGGTGCTTCTCTCAGTGTACCCTTAAATACTATATATATGGATAGCTGTAAAATAAAAAAATTGCCCCTGAGCATCTTCCCACCTAAACTGCCAAACAAAAGAAAGTCTGCTCTTTCTAATGTAGAAGATACTGGTGCTAGATCAGAAGCGAGAACAGAAATTCAAGATTCAGAGATCTCTTTATTCCTTAAGAGATCCTCAGACAAAATTACACAAAACTTGAAACCATCCTATTATATAGATGAAGAGTTGCTTCCTGCATGCATAGAAGAAATGGATTCTAATGAGTCTCTAAGTTGTGAAGTGCACAAAAAGCTTTGTGATGTGATGAATGAAAAAGGGATTGTTGATAATGAAGATGGTCTATTTGAAGAATTTGAAACTAATAAGAGGCAGAAGAGAGCTTGGATTCAAGAGAATGAGGAACTTCAGAAAGAAAAGAAGTTCAAAGTAGAGGGCTGGAATGATACTGCAGAGTTAAAGCAGGTGGGTGTAAGTCTACTTATTTTGGCATATGGTTACTTTCACAAATTGTTAAATCGGCTTCTGTGGATTATAGAATGAAGTATATATTTAACAGTGGGTTTTATCCTGAAGAAAGCTGATGTGGTATAATAGCTACAAATTATCTAGGTGGTCTGGGGCAAGTAATAATTATTCCAGTTGCAGTGTTGTGCCTGTGCCTTGGGGATAAAAGTAATCTAATATCTAACTAACTTACCGGGATATTGTAAGAGTGATTAGGGTGTACGTGTATGCGCACGCACGCATTTTCTTCTCGTAAAGATTTCCTCTAGAGTCTAGCTTTTTTATCTGCTTCCCCCAAACGTTTTTTAAATTTTATTTTAGAAAAAAAATGCAGTGTGGGGAAATTAGGACCATCAAGAGGATTTTAAAAATAATCACAAAGAACCTGTTTTTAAAAGTGATTTTTGTCTGAGATTTTTCTTTTCACTAGATTTCTATTATGCTTAATACAATTAATCAATGAGTATACTGTTGTTAATCCACTAGGATCATGAAGAATGATTCATAGCTTCAAATTAGCTATGTCTGTATTTTGGAGGTCTATTATATGCTAGTGTACACACAGCTGAGCTAGACTTTTTTTAAAGCAGTATTTCATTGTGTTTTAGTTTTAGGCAGGGCTTTTTTTCTGGTGGAACTCACCGGAACTGAGTTCCAGCACCTTTTCTTCTATTAATTGCATTACAATTTAATCGCCATCTACTCCCGAAGAAATGTAATCCAAGAGTTCCGGTACCTTTTTCTCCAGAAAAAAAGCACTGGTTTTAGGCATTTTTCTCAAAGTTAAATTGGCTTTGAAGCAGCATATAGATGCTAAATTTAAGCATAGCTTCTGGCTTAACGATATTTTAGATCAAGCAGTATCGTTGAAAGCCTGCTGTACTTAAACTTTTATTGAAAATTCCATGTGTAAACTTTCATTGTAAATAGGATGTACAGTGAAATCCTGTACACTTTAACTAAGAGGTAAACCCCATTGAATTCAATAGGACTTACTCCCGGGTAAGTGAGTATAGGATTGCATCCTAACAGGGTTTTCTGTGTATCTGACAACCTTATGCATAACATCCCACCATGGAAAATCTAAAATTTGCCCCTTATGGTAATCCATAACAAATAGTAAGAAATATTTCTGTATATTTACAACGAAATCTTGCTAATATAATATACTAATATGGATTGAATAATTACTATTTTAATTTTAGCCCCTCTCCAGCACAATGGTAGTGCATGGCCATGCAGAAACCCATGAAGGTAAAAATGTTCCAGAAGTGGTAGCTACAAATCTGGAAAAGACACAAAACAGCAACAGCAGCTCTTTGGACTCGGTTAAGGCTGATACAGACTTCAGTAGTAAGAATTCTTTCTAACCTGATTACTCTGGTTTCTGCTAACCCAGTAGATAAAGGAACTCTGGTATGGTGTATGTGACTGATGTTTCTCCCGCAGTGATGAAGGGTATCCAGGAATGGCTTGCTTCAGAGGCAAGGCTACGCAAATGAGATGGACATACTTTCACACAAGTCATTCTCTCCCCCCCCCCCCTCTGTTTAGTGTCTTGTCTTCCAAGGGTGTTAGTATTTATAAAAGCCATACGGGATTTCTCAAAATAACTTCCTGAAATATTGTATCCTGCCCCGCATCCATATTCATAGCTTTGCCTCTTTAGGCAACCATGCAACAGCCTATCCAAGGGTATAGCATCTCAACACTTTTCTTTGTATTTAAAAAAGATCTTTTTTTCATTGATTTTTATTGCGAGTTTCAATAAATCAAAACAAAAGCAAAATAAAAAACCATAATAAAATAAGATGTAGTATTACAGTTTTCTTACATAAGATTTGAATAGATCAATTACAATAGATACATATGCAATGTGTACCCCTATTTATTTTATGTAAACAAGATATACTACTATCCATAGGCGTAGACTTCATATAAACATACATAGACTACAACAAAGGCACACCAAATATCCATATATTTATCCATTTGTACATTTCGCCTAAAGACCACCCGTTCAAAAATTGAAGCATTGTTAGGTCCTCGACCCATTGTGTTATTGAAGGTGGCCATTTGTCCTTCCAATGCTGTAATATGTATTTCAAAAAGATCTTAAAGCAAGGGGCCGGTGGTGGAGAGAGGGGGAATTGCACCAAATGAGACAGAGGTCCACCCAATGTTGGGCAATCTGTCCTTCCCCTAGCAACTCCCCATGTGCTATCCCTCATTGTTCAGAAGGCCTCCCTGATCCCCCAGAAAGGCTTTTGGGAGGTCATCGGTGACTACAAGAGGAAAGAGGGGATGGGAGACTTTCTGTGAACTTGTTTTCTTATCTTATGATCCAAACTACTGTCTCAAATGATGCTCTGGCATATTTCTCTACAGTTGGAAGGTATATTCAACAAAATACCCGATTCTCTGCTCTCATACATCTTGCAGTCATGCTGTTAGCTTAGTCTACCCTCTCTCCTTCCCTGCCTGGTATGGTGTACAAATGAATTCTGCACTGCAAAGGGTGAGGTTAAGACCATAGTTTCCTTGCAGACTAAGACTAGATGTCCATCTACTTTAGCACTTTCTCCCCTAACAGTGACCAGCAAGCTCACTAGCAAGCCACAACGGATAGAGGCATCTCCCGTTTGTCCCAGCAGTTGTGGAAGTATACTGTTTCTAATGATAAGTGTATATGCTTACGTAGCTATTTTGGTTCCTGCTGAAAGCTGTCTAATGGCATCACCACATATTGTTGCAATAAGTTACTTATGCAGGATGCAATAATGCCTTTTGTTTGTGTTGAACCGACTGCCAATTGTTTCAGTTTGAACAAAGGCCACTGGGAGGTTGTACCCCCCTCCTTTTCTCCCAGGACAAATATGATAGCAAGGTGAATACCAATCTGACCCCAACCATTGCGCAGAAAATGAGCACACACACCCCGAAAGAACTCTGCTCCATTTGCCTGTTGCCCTGAGACTCTGAAGGGAAGGACATTTTGTCCTCTAACACTGACCAGAGGAACATGGGCTGCTGGGCACTTCTGTTCTGTTGTAAGCTGCCTTGGAATTCATCTGAATCATATACATTTTCCAAATAAATATTGGTTGACTTTAGGTTCAAGAATTTTTAGAGAACAATTGCTTCACTCTCTCTACACCGTTACCGTATTTTTCGCTCCATAAGACGCACTCCCCCCCCCCCCCAAACTAGCTGGAAATGTCTGTGCGTCCTATGGAGCGAATATAGTAAAAAAAAAATTTATTTATTTTTTTTAAACTTTCCTCTGCTGGTCCGGAAGAGCGGAGGACTCCTGGGCAGGGTGGGGGAAGCCCCCGCCTCTCAACTGATTCCCTGCGGAACAGCTGATTTAAAAAAAAAAAATTTTTTAATTTAATTTAATTTTATTATTATTTTTTTTACTTTCCTCTGCTGGTCCGGAAGAGCGGAGGAATCCTGGGCAGGGCGGGGGAAACCCCTGCCTCTCAGCTGATTCCCCGTGGAACAGCTGATTTTTTTTTTTTTTTTTTTTTTTTTTACTTTCCTCTGCTGGTCTGGAAGAGCGGAGGAATCCTGGGCAGGGCGGGGGAAACCCCTGCCTCTCAGCTGATTCCCCGCGGAACAGCTGATTTTTTTTTATTTATTTATTTTTTACTTTCCTCTGCTGGTCCGGAAGAGCGGAGGACTCCTGGGCGGAGCGGGGGAAGCCCCCGCCTCTCAGCTGATTCCCCGCGGAACAGCTGATTTTTTATTTTTTATTTTACTTTCCTCTGCTGGTCCGGAAGAGCGGTACCATAGGGTTAGGTGCGTCTTATGGTCCGGTGCGTCTTATGGAGACTGGACTATAGCAGAGTGGGGAACAATTCAGCCCAAGTGCCAAATTGCCTGCAGGAAAATGCGTCAGGGGGCACTTTTTAAAGCCTAAATGCGCGCGCGGGGGGGACGACAGGGAAATCTACCTCAGATCAGAGATTGGAAATGAGAGATTTTCAGCTGGGAAAGTCTCTTATCTCTCATCAGCTGCTGATGGGAGATTATAGATTTTGGTCTGGGAGGGGAGAAGAGGTGGTGCCTGGGGGAGAGAAGCTTGTGGGATATATTGGGACCTCCCACAGGCCAGAGGTTCCCCATCCCTGGGGTATAGGCATTTCTCATGTGAAGATCTCAAAGATCACCAGGATTTCATCTAAAAAAGGACCAGAATCCCAAGTGAAGTAAAATGTGATTAGAATCCTTTTGCTCCATTAGGCCAGTCTGATTCTGACTAAACTGGTATTTTCTTCATTGATCTGTTGTGAGTACACAATTTCTCATTTGTTCAGTATATCTACTTTTTCTTCCTAGTTCAACGAAATAGCAAAATGGAGACACAGCTTCTCATGGACGGTATTTGTGAACAAAATTTGCATGAGGTACGTTAGAAACTTAAAGCCCTCTAATTCCCTTCTCTGTCAAGAAGTATATTGCCACATTATGGAATGCCCTCCCTGGTGAGATCCTAGAGGCTTCTCATCCTGTTTTAGATGGGTGGTTAACACATTTGTATTCACACAGGTTTTTGGTGTTTAATTTTGCTGCTGTTTTGTTTTTGTGCTGCTTCTGTTGAGGTTGCTTTTTAGTGCTTGTTTCTCTTGATTTAATCTTTGAAATTTTGTGAATTGTTTTTATAGACTGCAGTGAATACATTTTTATGCAGAAAGTGGGTTATAAATGACATGGAATTAAAAAAATATTGGTGGCTTTTGATTTAAACTCTCAAGTAATAAAAAGCATATTTTAAGTAGTTATGCTTGGATCCTTCATTTTCAGAAATTGCAGGAAGGTACCATTACAGTCCGTGAATTTTTTACACTTCTCCAAGTTCATGCTCTGATACAGAAGCCTCGCCAAAGTCAGCTTCCGCCCAAAGTAAGTATATAAATGTGTATTTAAATGTAAAAATTTACATTTAATAACATGTGTAAAGTATTAATTTGTAAGTTGTCCCAAGACTTACTGTATGTAGTGATATAACCCCTGCTAGATACTGATCAAATCAATTCCATTTTCCAACTATCTTTCTGACAAAATCTAAAATTACTGCCACCTCAATTTCTAAATACACATGATGATTTATACCAGATGTTAACTGAGATCCATTGGTACCCATATGGGACTTCAAAGCTCTTCATGCAGCCATTACAGCCAACCTGCATTTTCATTAACCCTGAGCTCAGCCAAAGTTTAGTTTTGTCTTTCTTGCTGTGTCAGTTCTGAAGAAACCACTGTGCAATTTCAGAAGCAGCTGGTCTCTTTGGAAGAAATACACACTTAAGCTCTGGCTGTGATTCTTCCCTGTGCATGTATCATGCCTTTTGGATTCTTAAACGTTGGGCTTTTCTTTGTAGTATGCAGTCACCACACCTCCTACTCCAGAAGATGAAATTCTCAGCCAGTACATTTATCTTCCCAAGTTAGAGGCTTATGATGAAGATTGTCAAGCTTTCTACAAGATAATAAAAGAGTAAGATGTTTGCCATTTTTTGTTCCCATAGTACTGTTTTTGTTGCTGCTGTTGTTAACATGTAACTGAAACCTGACATGAGTTGCAGTATCATTTGGTAGTCAGTTGATCTCTTTAATAGGGTGTGCATGGCTGGCTGGGGAATGCTGGGAACTTTTTTGTAGAAAAAAAAAAGAACTGTATAACTTTTTTCTACCTATATATGCATAGGATTGTGCCCTACACCTCTTAAAAGGGAAGCACATCTGCAGTCTAATATTGACATATGTACCTTTTGATTAATATTTCAGATTAAAGTTGCATGCAGTTGACCAAGATAAACTTCTGGTGAATGTACATAAAAGTCTATGGGAAGTAATGAGAACCTGTTCTGATGAGGAGGTATGGGCAACTATCTTATTTTGCATAACTGTAGCTATTAGGATAAGTCTACGCCAGTGTTCCTGTGTTGCAGTCCTTCATAAGTTGCTTTGTTTGAACTTGGCTGTCTCTCTACTGCTCTTTTTATTTTATTTTTTTTTAAAAAAAAAATTCAAACAAAATATAACAATAACACAAAAATTTAACTAAGATTACATACAAAAATAGATAAAGTGCACCCCCCACCCTCCTAGAGACTAATTAATATACTTCCATGCCATTAATCAATTACTATTCCGTATTCCAGAAACATAACATATCCTGACAAGGTTGACTCCCTTTCCCCTTTAATAACACATAATCCAAAAACTGACCCCATATATCCTTAAAATTATTTATCTTTAGCTGTCCCTTTTTACATTTAATACTACAAATTAGTTTATCATTTAAAGCTATATCCCATACCACTTTATGCTCTTTTTGTATTATCCACACATGTGTGTTTACTCTTTTTAGGACAGTAGCCTATTCTTCTAGGTTGGGTAATCAGAAAAAAAGAAGATATGTAAACACACAGTTGAGGACCCTTATACCAATAAACTTGCTGGACACTGAGGACCCATATACTGTTAAACGCATGGAAAGTGTCTCTGCCTGATTTCTGAGGCTCTCCTTCCCACTCAGCCCCCCACACCACAGCATACTTCATTCAGCAGGATCCTGTGACCCTCTGTATAGCATTTGAGGGGGGTGGCTAGAGGGGCTGCCATGGGGAGGAAGCGGGGGGGGGGGAGTCTGCTTCCGCCAACTTCATTGCATGGCCTATATTTGGGTTCAACCCATTGTGCCTGCTCCTGAGCTATGAACTTTGTCCCTTTCTCTTTACTTATCCTGTTACTATCTTAAAATCCTACCGCAGCTGAAAAGCTTTGGAGCAGAGCTGAACAAAAGGAAATCCTGTTTCACCAAGAAGAGTAGAGCTCTTGCTCACAGAGGAAAAGCAAAATTATATACAAAGTTGGTGCAGAGTGCACAGGTAAATTATTTAAAGTAGCCAGTGTGAGGGAATCGTTGGGCACTTTTCTATGCATAGAAATTATGTATATCCTTTATGTATCCCACCATTCTTCTAGTGAGCTCAGGGTAGCATATATGGGGTTGTCCTGTTTTCCTCAAAAGAACCCTCTGAGATAGGTTAAGCTGAGAGATGATGACTGGCGCAAGAGTAACTTCATGGCTTATCAGGGATTTGAATTCAAGTATCTTTCGTCTGTGTCCAACATTGTAACTGCTGCATATTTGGAACTATGAAAAACTATACAAAACTCCCTATACTCTCTCTGAAAGAGACACTGGATATTTCTTCACATTTCATAATAAAGAATAAAATTGAGAAATTGCAATTTATATAGATGTAGGATATTGCTTCAATGCATTCTGAATTTACTTTGAAATGGCCATTCGTCAAAACACCTGAGATGCCCTACCATTAGTCTAGTACTAGTAGTTATAGATTCTACTACGATAATTAGTACTTGATTCGTTTTAGGGCATCTCATGTTTTCAGGAGTGGGGGGTAGTTTGAAGGTAACCTTTAGCACTATAGTTAAAATATATAATCTTATCTTGTTCTATAGCTCTGTTAGTTTGCAACATACTTTATAATTCTCCTTTATACTCACTAGCATGTGAGATAGGTAAGGTTTAGAAAACTGAGCTGAGTTCTCATTGGAACCAGAGTCTCGTGCATCGTAACCCAGCAGTCCAGCCAGTGCATTAGACTGAGCCTATGTGTTTTTTTTACCCCTCATACAAATAATTGAATGAAAAGGCCTAGAAATTTTGGTGTGTTCTTAATCTTTAATATATGTTAGTCTGATACTATGTCGTTCTCTGACTGACAGCACTGGTTCATTGGGCCCCAGTGAATGATCTAGGAGCACCTTGTGCTGTCAGGTTGCTGAAATTAAGCATGTGTGGGCCAGATCTCTCCTTTATATGGGCGAGCATTAGGTAAAAATATAATAGAGGAGTATTTTTAAAAACTGGTTTTATTTGGGAGTTAGCATCTTATTACTAAAGAGCGTTGTTAAGATCAAATCTAGCCATACAATAATGTACAAATTACATTACAACTAAAAATTATGTTCTAAATATCCAATTGTTTCCATTGAAGTTCCAGTGGGAAAAACTACAATCAAGACTAGCTAAAGTGGATGAACTTCTGAAAGAAATGGATAGCTGTATTGTTGCTCTGGAGACAGGTACAACCTCAAGTTTCTAGACAACTCTACTTTTATTATTGATTGATTTTTATTTGGTTTTATTTGTACCCCGCCTTTCTACCAGGAAAATGACACTCAAGGCGGCTTACAGTGATAGGAACTAAAAAATTTTTAATACAAACTTAATTAAAGCAATAATAAAACAAATACATTAAAAACACAACGGTAGGGTCGAGTTCACAAAAGTTCTTGCCATAATAAATCTGTTAGTCTTGAAACTCTACAAGAAATCAGATGTTGGCTCATGACACTTACACACACACTTTTTTTTAAAAAAAAAGAATGTTAATATGTTAAACACCACATAGCAAATGTGCATATTGATGGTGCCTTGTACCAGAATAATCATAAATGTTCACTGTGTCCAATAGAGCGGCACAAATAGTTTTGAAATAGAATGGTTTGAATGTTCTTTATTGCAGTAAGGCTAAAAGAAAATGCCTGTTCAATATTAATCTGTTACAAAACCTGAAATGTTTCTTAGTCGTCATTACTGTTTAACAACGTATTGTTATTTTGAACGTTAATATTATGGATGGTTTCCTGTAGCTTATTGGCTCACACATTTTAGACATACTTGCTTGATTTAAAGAAGGTTTCTTTCTCCCTAAGCCAACGTTCTTTCTCCCTAAGCCTGGTGTCCTCCAGATGTTTTGGACTACAACTCCCAGTATTCCTGACCATTGGCTGTGCTGACTGGGGCTGATGGCAATTGAAGACCAAAGTGCCTGGAGGGCAGCAGGTTGGGGATGGCCTCCCTAAGCACTGAAGAGCAATGGGAAACTTATAAACTAATAAAATAACAAAATGATAATTTTTTAAAAAAAAACAATAACAGAATGAAAACAGCAGCAACCCAACAGACCAGTTTACACACCAAAGGGCTGCTTGAATAAAAGCATATTGCCTGTTGGCAGAGCACAGCAGAGAGGGAGCCAACCTAGCTTCTCTCAGCAGGGAGTTCTATAGCCTGGGAGCTCTATTTTTCTGCTAGAGCTAACTTGAATTTCTTTGAACTTAGAGGGGTGGCTATGTTAGTCTGTTGTAGCAAAAGCAACAGTCTTGTGGCTAACACTTATGAGCTTTTGTGGATTAGACTAACACTTAAAAACTTACATGGACTAGAGCCCATTTCATCAGATGTCCTTGTAAAACACCACTTGATTTTTAGAAACTGCTACATTAGAAGAGTCTGAGTCAGATGTCAATGATGCCATTGCAGAATATGAGGCCAAGCTGAGAGAAACTGAGAGAGGTAAGGGACTCTTTTGAGGTAAATGATGTAGAAGTTTGTGAATGAACGTTGGAGTGGAGATGGTGGTATTTGTATAGTGCCCAACTGTTTTTACTTCAGAAATACAAGAGAGACTCCTCCCTATGACCTAGCATTGCTTAAAAATTAAGATACTTTACTTATTAAGCTGCTTTGACTCATGAAATTCCTGGCGGAGATATATGTAATATTCAAAGTACATGGGGTGAAATCCAGCATTGTCTGTCCAGCAGAATGTACACTGTTGGTAAAATGGGTTCTCCCTCCCTACATGCCCCAAAATCTGCTTCAGGGGGTTGGGGGACTCTCCAAAACAGATTTTAGGGGGGTGCAGGGGGGAGGAGAAGAAAGGGAAGTTGTGCTTCATAATTGGAAGTCTGCTTGTGCAAAGTTGGATGTTACCAGTGCTTTGGAAAGCTGTGACTGGCTGCTTCTTCCCAATTTATGTAAACTGTATGCCTGTAGGATCATCATATATGAAACCCTGCATGTAGGATTCACTTAATCCTACACAAATTATTTCCATGTAGGAATTTCACTGAGTATGATTTTGCTTTTAGGGAGAAAAATTAGCTTGTTGGGAACTAGGCCTACTTAATCAGATAGAAGAAACAGCTGTGCTTCTCATCTACTTGATTTTTATTGAATGTTTTTCCCATTCTTAGAGCTGGAAAACCACAGAGCCCAAGAGGAAGCTCTTCAAAGGTAGTATTTATTTATTTATTTATTTAGCATAAGATTTTGACCTGTGTTTGCATCCTGTTGTATCTTGGTTTTAGCACTATTCACAGAATTTTGCTCACATGTTTCACGTCTTTTGTTGGATTTCTGCAGAGATCAGTCAGATCTTAGAGATAAAAAGCAACAGATAGTTTCTGAGATAAACCGTCTCCAGGAAGATGCAAAGAGCTGTCAAGAACTCATAGAGAAATACAAGTAAGTAAATTCAATTAAAGGTGAGCTTACTGTGATGCCACTCATGGTCCAATTAGTTCTGTGCCAGCATAACTTGTCCCTATTTACTTAAGATTAATGGTATTCTTGAGTTTTATCCCTATCAGCAGTGAATCTGCGGTGTGGATAGGTTGTTTCATAACTCCCCTTCACCTTCAAACAGGATGGTATGGCCTTTACAGATATGATTTTTTACTGCTTGGGAAACATATTTATATTTATGTTTTCATTAGATGCTGAAATTATAGGTATGTAAGATAATGGACAGAGATCTCAAGTTTAATTTAGAGTACAAGTACTGAAATTAGCTGTAATGAAATTGGCTATCTGTATGCTGATCTGGGCAATTAAACAGTTAAATCAAAAGTCCCCTCCTTCATATATAGTTGTTAGACTGTTCCCAGAAAATACAAAACAAATTAACCTGCATAGGCTTTCAAATGACAAGAGTAAGTTAAATTTCACCCGGTTACCTCTTGGACACAAAAGTTTGCTCGCTCTTGACAATAAAAGTTGCACAGTAAAAGTGCTATCATCTTTTAAAACATGAGTTTCCTAATGGATAAAATAAATGATTTGACAAAGCTACAGCAACATCATAAGATTTCAACTTGAGGCAGTCTTCTAATTAAGAAGAACAAGTGGGGACTAGTAAAGAAGTTTGGGGTAGGGGGAAGGGGCAGCACAACAACTAACAGATTCCTCCCACCCTATCTATAGAGTTCTTTCCTGAGTCCAAAGTACTCCAGCCCCTGCAGTGACTTCAGGAACAAAGTGGGAGGTGGAGCTTGCTTCTCCCCCCGCCCCCAACTTTGACTCTAAAGTTATCCAAAGCAGCTTATGCTAGGATGAAAGGAAGCCACCCTTCCTGGCAGTCCTGCATGCTGCTCTCTGTTCCCAGGGACATTCCCTAATTACGCAAGTATGGAACCCTCTGCACCAGTCTTGGAGAAAGGGAGTTACTCTGAGACACACACGCACACGTCTTATTTGTTAGTGAAGGTAAAGGATCTCTGCAGTTGGTGAGGGTCTCCTACCCTGCTAGAACCCACCCTCCCTCTTCCCCGTTTGTAACTCTCAGCATTCACACATAGATCGTGAGTTTTACTAATATGCATATATAGCAATTGATTTTGTAACAATTATGATTGTATCACATGATTAATATTTAGGTATATATTAGCACAGAATTTCATTTCCTTCCCCCACCTCTTTTTGTTTTAGGACAAGGCAGCATGGTGGGACATGGGGGCAAATATGAGAGAGAGCGAGAAATATATTGGTTCTTCAGTTTGCAGAGAGGAAAGTTGTTTTGGAGAAAGTAGTTCATGACTACGGAACCCCACTTTTTAAAAATAGAGATTGAATTGCTAGCATGTACCAATGCCTTATCCCTCCTAATGTCTTCTGATGAATTAATTTTTGATTGTATAATCATTTTTTCTTTCTTTCTTTAGCTTCTCTGAGTGGGTGATGAAAGAATGGAATGATCACCAGGCTGTTTTCACCTTCCTTTATGATTCTATTGAGCTCACTGTTGGGCTTGGGTTTCCTGTAGGTAAGTTGCAAAAATAGCATGAACTTTGTCTGGTATAAACCAAAAGGGATACTGTGAAAAGGACCAAAGCCGGTCCTTTGCGCGGGTTTGGGCACCAAGGGGTTAACCGGAGCTGAGTTAGCCCTTTATACGCGGCTCGCAGCACTTAGGCAGAAACCGCAACCAATTTTAACTCTGGGACAGTGAAAGAAGCAGTTTTCTGAATGGAGGCTACTACACTGTTTATAGGTAAACAGAGTTTAATTGAGTGTATTAACATACACAGGAGCAGTACGCACGCACGCGCCTTCAATTTACAGCAGCTTAGAGCGAGTAATAGCAGTACATACAAGGGTTACCTGGAATGACCCCGATTCCTCGAAAGCCGCATATGCCAGCGGCCAGGCGGTTTCAGCTAGTTTCACCGGGAGCTCCCCGGGGCTGGATCCTGAGGTCGGACTGAAGCCCTGGACCTCCATGCAGCTTGCTGCCCACAACCAACAACTTTTCCCGCCACAGGCCCCCTTCCTTATACCCTCTTCTTGGCTCCCCCCTGCGCCCCCTCCCCTCATGATTGGAATAACCTGTTTCTCTGGGTGCTTAGGGGTGCTCAAGAGTACTTGCCACCCTTTGAGACTACCAGGCACCCTGGCGCCCCTCTTGTTGTTTGGGGATGCTTCACAGCTCATTTGGCTGCCAGGGAAGGGGAAGTTGCCAGGGGGTATGCAGATGTGTCCCATTGTGAGCCTCCTTGCAGGAAACAAGTGTGGTAAACAAGGTGAAAGGTGGATACTTGAGCTGCTGCTGCAAGTGGGGTGTGCGTGTACCTGACCTGGGTTTCTCTTCACAGATACATAAAGGCATAAAAAAAACCCACTATGCTGATGTGTGTTTAAGGCTATTTTGTTTAGGTTATGAAAATTTTATCCTGCCACATGATCCCAGAGAACCCTCAGGGCTGCTCACAAAATATCATAAAATGGTTTTTTTAAAAGACAATAAAAACACCATGTCAGGTTCGATAGTGAAAACTGATTAGGAGGCAAAACTGTTCCCATTCATAAATTTTAGAGCTTCAAGTCAGAGCATCGTATCTGTAAGAACAGCATGCCACTGATGCAGACCGAAAAGGCTCTCTGTCTTCAGTTGAGTGACATGGTTGTGATGGATACATTTCAGTTTGTATAGCCTGAGGATGTGGACAAGGTCCTTGGTAGTGTGATAGTAACCACTTCTGAGCTTGATTCTTGCTCGTCCTGGCTAAAGAGAAGGCTCCTTTCACGTAAGGAGAGTGATGAAATTTATTTATTATATTTATAGTCTGCCTTTTTTCCTGCAAGGAATCCAAGGTGGCTTACATAATCATCATCCTCTACATTTTTTCCTCACAACAACCCTGTGAGGTAGGTTAGGCTGTGAGTCGGTGACTGGCCTGAAGTCACCCATTGAGCTTCATGGCCAACTAGAACCTGGATCTCTTAAGTCCCAGCCCAACACTCTAACCCAGATTAGGGAACACCTTAGCCGTGAAGTACAGTTGGCCCTCTCCGTTTTGCTGATCATTGAGGACCTTTTTATTTCTGGCAAATTTTTGTTCTGTGAGGCATACAATGTTTTTATTATTTAGTTTTAACCGCTGACTTTGGCTCTTTTATTGGCTCTTTTATATTATTGTTTTATGAAATTGTGATTTGTAACTTTTGTAAACTGTCCTAAATAGTGCATTTGTACTAGAAGTGTTGGATAGCAATACATGAATGAATTGAGTGGTCAATCTGTGTTTGGACTGGCCCACTTCAGATTACAGGTAGGGGCTTGCATGATTGAATACTCCCCCAAACCAGCAATGAAAAAAAAAACGTTTGCAGATACCTGCATGTCAGGGTCAAGTCTTCTTCCCACACATGCAGGGTTCTCTCTATCATGCAAGCCCTTACATGCAATCTGAAATGGGCCCAAGACATAGATTGACCACTTCAGTGAAAACTTGGCCTCATTCGGAAGTATGGTACTCCTCATGTTGTGTTTGCTTTCTCATAGATGGCGCTATTTCCAGCAATAAGATCTGCCAGAAGATTGTTAGTTTGAATTTTGAATCACTATTGGATGGTAAGCCTTTGAAGTGTGTTTGTGATCCTGTTACTGAAAGGACATTTTCCAACTTCTCATGTGAAATGTTATTGTCAAACTTTAAGAAAATATGAAAAGCAGCCTGTTGTAAAGAGTCTTTGCTTTTCTGTATTTTTTTTCTATATTTGAATAACCATTATGAACTTTTTTTTATATGGTGGAACATTCAGTCAATGGTGAAACTACCAACTTGAGGCAAACAACTTTTCAAGGAAAAATATTTATACAAATCCAGTATCAAATACAGTAATACCTTGGATTGCAAGTAACTTGGTTTGAGAGCATTTTGCAAGACAAGCACATTTTTAAATATTTATTTAATTTTTTTTTACTTGATATACAAGCGACGTCTTGCAATACAAGTACTGTAGTACGGCTTAAATGAAAAATCTGTACAAATTTTTTTGGGGGGATTTCGTTTTGATATAAGAGTGTTTTGGATTACAAGCACGTTTCCGGAACGAATTATGCTCTCAATCCAAGGCATGACTGTACATTCAAACTATTAAAACAATTCAAAGTTATGCATGAGTCAAACTTAATAATTCTCACTCAGTAGCAGAGAGCATCCTGAAATGGGAAAACTCCTCCATGCATTTCAGCAGGCAGAAATTTCTAGATGCTTCTTTCTGTTTCTCCTAAGAGGAGTGTCCTCTTCCAGTTTGTCTTGACTCCACTGAGCAAGCAGGCAGCCTCATGGAACTTCAAGCTCACAAGAGTTTATTTTTTCAGAGGCTTCTCTCACTTCTCCCTTCCTAATTACGAGTTAAATCTGTGGGATGCTTGTTAGGATTAGGCCTAGCCATGAGCAGCACAAGGCTTGTCAGAGTAGAGGCCAGCCTGGAGAAACTCATAGAGGGCCAGTGCTTCCACATTCTCCAGAGTGGGCAGGTCACAGATCCAGTGGGAGGGAATCCCTCTCTCCAACATAGACGCACCAGCAATATCTGCTGTAACTGGAGCCAACTTAGAACCAAAGAGTCCGAAGGCACAGCAACCAGCAGATGAAGTCCTCCTCAATGAGAGTCCCCCCACATAGCTTGGACTCCCAGGCAAATGATCAGTAAGACTGGGTAAGCCCCAGCTTCTCCAGGGATTCAGACATTTCCTCTCCTCTCATCTTAGATAGCCACTGCCTTCACTCCAAATTCCTCTAAGGTAGTTCGTAATTTCAGAACTGAATAGTGTAGTTCCAGTGGAAGTTGTTATAGCTCTGACCATATTAAATGGTCTGATTTTGGGCTGGGCCCATCTAAAGACTGGATATTTTAAGATTCAAGCAGGTGATCTCTACTGAGTGGTATCAGTTTCACCCTATGACATACCGTAAATAGTCACCAGAACTCCTTTTCAGAGGGGTCAGAAATGGGTACGCCCCACCAAAGTCAAATTGGACAATTTGGAATTATGACACTGTTCCCCAAAAGATACTGCTTGTTTCATCCATACCTTATGATGTAATTATTGGCCCCAGAAAGGAGTTTTGGAGGGCTGCCACTGCTAAATGCCCCAGTCATTCACAAGAGGAGTTTAGGGGATACCACAACTCTTGTAACAAGTCTGTACAGGCAAACCTTTTGTACCTTATGATGTAAGTATTTTGACATGGGCTCTTGGACTACTATGGTGGCTCAGGGAGTTCACATTTTTAGTTGGACAACCACCCGCTCATATCAACATCACAACAGATAGTTACAAAAGACTGAAATAACCAGTGGGCTAGCTCACTACCTGGGATGATATGGGCACTGATACTGAACATCCCATTTCAGGGTGCCCTCCTCCACTGAGTGGAAAAAGAGATGCTGTACATATAGCAAAGGGTTTTTTCTGCTCATATTGAAAGTGGGCAGAAAATGAGCTTTGGAAAAGTAGCATTTGAACTGGCCAGGGTCTCAGTCAGGCCTATGTAGCTGCACTGTAAACATTGCTTGACTCTTCACTGGAACCAATTTTGCTGCTGACTTGCTGCAAAAGGAGATAAACCTGTTTGGGGGCTGTGCCACTTTCAGACTGTAGGTGGAGGCTCATGTGATTGAATGTTCCTCCATACAAAAATAAATCCCTGAATATAGAAAATGAGCATGTCAGGAAGAAGGCTAGAACATTTCTTCTTCCATCTGGTTTTATATATGCAGGGAATTTTTGAATGGAGGAGCATTCAATCACAAGCCTCCACCTGCAGTCTGAAAGTGACACAGCCCAGAAACAGACTTACCACTTCAGTGAAGCTTATGTTTTTAAGCTGACTAGCTCGTTAAGAGTTTTATAGCCTAAATGAAATGACTTGAATATAACTTCATTTACCAAAATGTGTTGTTGTTTGTTCGGTTGTTCTTGCAGAAGCCAAAGCATTGCCTTCTTCAAAATTAGTGCATAAGCTCATCTTCCAGTTTATTAACAGTCAAAGTTCATGGCAGGAAAAATGCTCAACAGTGCATCACCTTTCTCAGGTAACTAATGGGAAACTCAATTTCCAAAGGAAGCATAGAATTTGGTTTGTACAGGGGATCAAAATATGTATCATGGCAAAACCCTTCAAACTCTGTCCTGAATTATTTTAATTGGTTATCTGCTGGTTCTACTTTCCTGGAGCTTGTAGGGCAGAGAGAGAAGTTCCAAATCGACAATGAAGTGTGAACAACCAGGCTGGAGAATCTATTGCTTGGTAGCAACAGCACTCGTTACCTTTTACTGTCATTTGGCACTTAAAGAGAGTACAAAGAATGCATTTTGTAATCTGCTTTATAATTCTGTATGCCGCTTTGAGGGGCATTTAAAAAAATGTTTATATTAAGTTTTCATTTTACGCTTACAACAATAACAAATAATACATATCAAAATTAACATGAAATCACAATGCATAGTGAGAAAATTAATGAAGCTTCATTAATCTGTTTACCTGCCCACTTTGCTTTCTCTAACCTTAACCCATGCCCTGTGCCCTTAGCTTCGCTGGAATGCACACACACCCCAAGACCCATGCCAAATCAGAATTTGGACCCCAGGCCAAAAAAGATTCACCACTCCTGCCCTAGAGCTTTGGATCAGCTCAGCCAGTGGAGGAAGGGATGGGTTGTTTTTTTGTATCCAGAGCTCTTCTGGGAATAACCAAGAAGATTCCAAAAATATAGTGTACATGTCTTCCCCCCCCCCTTCCTCTTTTGTCACACTACCATTTCTTGCAAATCTCTGTGTTCTCTGCTACTTCTGTCATATTTCCTTTTACCCTAACAGTTCCAAAGTCTGGCTTGGACTTCACAGTTAGGATATGATATTATAGCTCTGTCCTTAAAATGTCATCAAGATGTAAGATTACTTGTTCTAATTGTCCAACCAGATGCTGCATGACATCTCTCTCGTGGTGAGTCGCTGTCAACTTCTAGGAGAAGAGATAGAGTTTCTGAACAGATGGGGTGGAAAATTTTATCTGCTCAAAACTGAAGTGAATGATACACAGTAAGTACTTAAGAAAATCTGATCTAGTCCTATAAAATATATTGATGTGCTTGTTGTATAATATTTGGAAAAGCCCCACACTTTGTAAAGTTGACATTGCCTGGCTATATAATTCAGAATGATTGTATCTGCTTAGCACAAAATTCTGGCACATTTCACCTCTGCAAATGTGTTTTTAAATACTGTTCGCCAATTTTTTCTAAATAGTACTCCAGTTGGCTAACAAGGAACACAAAATCATAAATAATATAATACAATATAATATAATAGAAACATTACAAAATGCATAACAGCAGCCCAACTAAAACACATCAATAAAAGAACAGAGCCAAATTTAGTCTTTGTACCTGCAGAGCCAAAACCAAATCAAATTAAAGCAACTTTATAAAAATCAAATTTATAAGCCCTGATAAAATAGGATGGACCTTGCCTGGCACCCCAAAGAGAATGAGGACGGGCACCAGTCAGATCTCCCTGAGAGAGTTCCACAGACTGTGTGCAATCACAGAAAAGACCCTCTCCCCAGTAGTCACCCACCTAGTCTCTGTAGGCAGGGGCACCCAGAGAAGGGCTTCTAATGAAGATCTTAGCTGCCAAGTAGGTTCATTAAGGGAGCAAGCAGTCCTCTAGGTCAGTCTTTCCCAATCTGGCACCCTCCAGGTGTGTTGGACTACATCTCCCATAATCCCCAGCCAGCTGTGGTGACTGGGGTTTATGGGCATTGTAGTCCAACACACCTGGAGGGCGCCGGGTTGGGAAAGGCTGCTCTAGGTGCTTTTATTCCCCAGCCATTTACGGCTTCATAAGTCAAAACCAGTACCCTGAAGTGTCCCCAGACACAAACAGAGCTAGTGAAGATCTATAAGGACTGGTGCAATGTTCACAAAAGAGGGCCTCCTTTAACAACCTATCTGCCATATTCTGGACCAGTTAAAAGTTTCCAAAGACATTTCAAGGGCAGCCCTGTGAACAGCATATTTTGCTAACTAAACCTGAATGTCACTAAAGCACTGATAAGGTAGGCAGTTCATTCCATTCCAGGAGGGAGCCTAGCTGGTGTACCAATTGAAGCTGGAAGAATATGCTCTGAGCCATGGTTGCCAACTGGGAATCCAGGAGCAAAACTGTCTTGAGAAGTATCCCCAAGCTGTAAACCTGATCTTAAGATGGAGCGCAACCCCATCAAGTACAAATTGAATACCACTTCCATGGTCCATTCCATCTTTCCACGGTACCTCTGTCCTGTCTGACTTCAGTTTCAGCTTATTAGCCTTCATCCAGCCCATTACTGACTCTAGACCCCTGTTCAGATATCACTGATTTACCTGGATTAGATGAAAAGGAGAAGTATAGCTGGGTATCATGTGCATGTTGATGACACTTCACTCCAAATCTCCTGAATACCTGTCCAGTCATTTCATGGAGCTGCTAAATGGTTATGTTCAGATAATGAAGTACCTCACTAGTAATTCTATGTACGTTTTTTTCATATGTAGAGTGAAGCTCTTATTCTCCAGTTCTATAGCTCTTGCAAAGTTTGAAGTGGAACTCTCTTTGTCTGCCAGCTATCCTGCATCTCCAATAGCTTTCACCATCCAAAAATGCACAGGCAATATTGGGTGAGTAAAACAAAGCAGGAGGTCTGTGGGCTACACAGTCTTTACTACAGTTTCATGGAAGAGTTTGATTTAAAATAATTTGATCCTCACCACCTCACATATATGCATTTTCTGTTCTCAGCCAAGAGGAAGTTTCTGTGGTTTTGTCCAGTGTTCCAGTGGGAGCCAACTACTTGAGGAGAATGGTCAATCAGATTAGTCATAATCTGCTCCAGTGTCCTTCAGTGATTCACAGACAGCAAAGAACAGCTGTCCGATAGTATATTCTGCCTATGGAACACGGAAAAAAAATATTTTAAGTCAACTGCTACAGCAGCAATATTGCAGTGGTCAGACTGTTGCTTACATTCTGAGTAAGCATAGGTACATAGCTCTTTTTCCCCCAGCAAAACCTACTGGAAAAGAGTAATTAAGGAATGTCATATGATTCCTTTCTTTTGTTTCCTTTCTCTTTTTCGTATCTTCCAGTGCTGTCTATGGCTACCTTTTATTTCAAGGAAACCAGCTCTCCTAACACAAAATAACGTTGCAATTCTACTCCATTGGTTTGTGCAGTGTCAAAGGTCAAGTACTGCAGTGAAAGGATGTCTTACAAGATGTACATGTGTATGGATTGCTAGCAGTAGCATTTGACCCCTGTATAATTAATGAAGTTCTATTTTTATAAACTTTCTCCCAATATTGCATGTAGAAAACTATAGATGTGCCTTCCAATCTTGTTTAAGAAAAGTAGCCTCTTGATTCTAGGCTGAATTTAAGCTTGGTTGCATTCATGCTTGTATTGAATGAATTATTTAACTTCAGAGAAAGACATTAATCATAATCACTAGAATATTCTGAGTGTGACATTTTTAAGTTATTCAGGCTGATGTAGCTGCATATTGGATCTATAAGTATGTATTATCATAGCCAAAATTTCTCCACTACCTGGTCTGTAATTTCTTGACAACTGTATGTATGTAAAGCTAAGTATTCTTAAATGCTTTTTGAAGTTTGAGTGTTGGTATTTTAAGTTTTTTGTTTCCTTTTATTTGAACAGGGAAATGTAATAAATATGCTTACAATAATAAACATTGTTTTGTCTTGACAGTGACTTAGAAAGTAAAGAAATGCTGCCAACACTTCCTCTAAATCCACTGTTTACTTCCTACTTCTAGTGTCCTTTTTCTATGTTACTTAAATTTTAGAAAACTATTTGCTCTAAATTGTTGTGGGGATTGTTTTTGCTGTTTGCTTATGGGGTTTTTGTTAAGATTTTATTGAAACACTTTTTTGGTTGGCTGCAAAATAGCAACACCACCCTCCCCTTCTCACCTTCATTTGGTTCATTACAAGTGACTGAAACAGAAAAAAATATGATCCATTAGAAACAGATTTGAAAGTAGAATGGAGCTATGCAAAATATGACACACTTGGATCTAAAACCAGTAGAACGTGTGTAATAGGATTTGTTGTGCTATCCTACTCAAAACTACCCTCAGCCTGCCCCGATTCCCACATTATAGAAAGGAAAAGGAGGACCAAGCTAAATAGTGTACCCCTTGCCTAGTTTTGAAAAATTTTGCATAGCCCTTCTCCCATCTATCTTTCTGAACCTGATTCAGAAAAATTGTGACATGCAGGTAAAATATACAGAGGCATTTTCTACTCTTCCTTTCAATTTAACAAACAATTGTCCTGCATATACTGCTGTGTACACATTTCCTGACTCCGTTTCCTTCCTCTTTTCCTCAGTTCTAATTTAGGCTGCGATTCTTACATACCCATGCGTAAGCACCATTGAACTCAGTGTGACACTTCTGAGTAAACACAGACATGCCTTGGATTGAGAGCATAATTTGTTCCGGAAACGTGCTTGTAATCCAAAACACTCTTATATCAAAACAAAATCCCCCCAAAAAAATTTGTACAGAGATTTTTTAATTTAAGCTGTATTACAGTACTTGTATTGCAAGACGTCACTTGTATATCAAGTCAAAAAAATTTAAATATTTAAAAATTTGCTTGTCTTGCAAAA
This sequence comes from Shinisaurus crocodilurus, assembly GCA_021292165.1. Classification (NCBI taxonomy): domain Eukaryota; kingdom Metazoa; phylum Chordata; class Lepidosauria; order Squamata; family Shinisauridae; genus Shinisaurus; species Shinisaurus crocodilurus. The sequence continues at coordinate 254,398,950 of CM037876.1, read as the reverse complement.
CGCTCTCAAACCACGTTACTTGTAATCCAAGGTATTACTGTACATAGAATTGTGCTGTTAGGCTGCAGTCCTATGCACATTTACATGAGCTTAAATACCATTGAACGCAGTAGAACTTACTTCTGAGTGAACATGCATAAAAATGTACTGTTAGTCATCTTTAATTTTTCCACATTTCACCCTCTTTCTGTAGCCTGTTGGTTCATCCTGTCTTCAAAATCTTTAATTCTTTAGACAAAATTACTAATATTTACATCATATTTCTTACTCAGCTTCCTTTCTCCCTTTTGGTAGCCTGCTAAGTACAAACTTATTTTCCCACCAGTAACTCCCTGTGCACATGTTAATTCCTGCTTCAGTCAAATTTAATGTATCACTACTTTTTCAACACAAATCATTAATGAAATGAAAGTACATCAATAGACATCTCACTCAATTTATTAAAAAAAAACACCTGCAGTTGATCCATTAATCACTGGTTCCTGGGGAACGTGGGCAGAAGGTTGCACTCATGTCCTGCTTGTGGGTTTCACGGGGGCAGCTAGTTGGCCACTATGGATAGAATGCTGGACTAGATGGACCCTTGGTCTGATCCAGCATGGTGGTTCTTATGTTCTTAATAATGGCCTCAAGTTATATCAAAGTTCTCAGAAATAATTTCAAAAATATATGGGACACAGTTCTGAAATAGTTCCCCAAATTCTAGAGGGAAGAGACACTGCTTTCTGATGCTTAGCTTTCTTATTGCTGTACCAAAAAGGAAAGCTAGAAAATGAAATGCAATAAAAGACCATGGAAAATCAAGTATTTTTTTCTAATTGAAGGTTTAAATGTTATGGCAGCACTTGCTCAGCAATATTTCATAAAGGTTTCAGCTCTAACCTATCAAATTACTAGTTGGTTTGCTGTCTAATTAGCAAAAAAAAAAAAAAGTTTCAGACCATAGTGTATACTTGTTTTTCAGAACAGCCATTGCATAAATCCCTTCCATTAAAAAAAATAAATCTGGAACTGTGAATGTGATCATAGCAGGAGCAAAGCAGCTTTAGTTATAATTTACATGTAGAGTTATTAGATTTCTTTGTGGGTTTAAGTTTAGTCATGCTACAATCTCCCAAATGTTTTCCTAGATTTCCACTATTTTACTTTTTTTAAAAAACAATTTTCCAAAATGGTAAGCCCTAAGGTTCAAACCTTTATTTACAGCACTGTTCTCCAAAACAAATAATAGTATCATTTCAAAGCTTAACCATCATCTAAGCTCTAAGGGCACAGTCCTGTACATGTTTAGACTGAAAAAAGTCCTATAACTCCCAACATCCCCCAGCTGGTATGGATTGCCAGAGCATGCTGGGAGTTGTAAGACTTTTTTCTGTCTAAACCTGCATAGGATTGTGCCCTAAACATCTAAAATGTATACAACTGCATGTTGTACTCATTGCTCACCCAAAACTCTATGATTTGCTAGAAGGTTATACTCGATATATGTGCATTACATTTTTCAGGGCTTTTTTTCTGGTGGAACTCACTGGAACTGAGTTCCAGCACCTTTTCTTCTATTAATTGCATTACAATTTAATCGCCATCTACTCCCGAGGAAATGTAATCCAAGAGTTCCGGTACCCTTTTCTCCAGAAAAAAAGCACTGACATTTTTACCCTGCCCTTCCTTCAAGGAGCTCAGGACAGCATACATGGTTCTCCCTCCTCTTGCCCATTAATCTTTTCAATAATCCTGTAAGGTAGAGAGTCCTAGGGAGCTTCATGTCTGAACACATGGATTTCAACCCACCTCCTCTGTCCTAATCAGACGGTAACTGCTAACTATCGCAGCCTAACTAAACCTAAGGTAGGTCCACAGCTAGCACATGTGCACTGGAGCCCAGAATTGGCAGTTCATGCAAGCTAGGCATAGTTTTGGGACGAAGTGGAGAGTAGGGTAATGCCCTATTTTAATTTTAAATCTATTTTATTTATTCTATTTATACCCCGCCCTTTTTCCTGAAAGGAACCCAAGGCGGCTTACATAATCCTCTCCATTTTATCCTCACCACAACCTTGTGAGGTAGGTTAGGCTGAGAGTCAGTGACTGGCACAAAGTCACCCAGTGAGTTTCATGGCCTAGCGGGGACTAGAACCCGGATCTCCTGAGTCCCAGTCCAACACTCTCACCACTACGCCACACTGGCTCAAATTTACAAGCTTTGAAGGGCTGTACAAACTCCCACCACCAGTTTGGGGCTATCTATATTATTGGGTATAGTTACTAATAAGCAAAAGATGGTAGAATCATGTGCAAAATGTCATATTTGACTTGGAAATACACGGATTTTTCATGAAAGGCTTATTTGCAACACTTGTAGCCATTCTATTTCTATACAGAGATAATCTGAAAGGCAAGCTTCGACTTAGTCTGTTTTAGAACTTGTGCCCACAGCACTGATTCCTACCAGGGTGCCAAGCTGCCCCTGTGAGCTTCAACTTCCATAGCATGCATGTCACCATGAAGGCTTAACATTTGATACAACTGGTGTTCTTATCAACCTACTATCAATTGCATCATGCTTTTGGCCCCTACCTAACAGCTTTGCAAGGGCAAAGAACTAGGGTTAGAGCAATGAGAAAGTAAGCCATGTTATTTCAATGTATATCCTGCCTTTACATTATGGAACTCCAAGCAGCTAGATGGACCCTTGGTCTTCCCCAGAGAGTGTGAGAAATTGGAATCTTGCATGTGCTTGGTTGGAAAACAAGCATAACAAAGCTAATAGGTTTAAGGTGCAATCCTATGCATGTTTAGACAGAAAAAAAGGCCTAAAAAACTGGCTGGGGCATGCTGGGAGTTTTAAGCCTTTTTGCTGTCTCAACATGCATAGGATTGCTCCCTTACATTCTGAAACTCATAATGGCAAGCTCCTCTACATCCTTAGGCACTTGAGGCATGATTTTTAGATGTCTAGGCCAGTAGCATCAGGCTTTGCTGTTGCCTCAAGCTGGACCTTTACCTTATATAGCTTCCAGTGTTGTAAGGCTGCTGTAATTTCCAAGCCAAAAAGAATCCCTTACCCAAATATCTTTATATGATGCAGCTAGACTGACAGTGCTTGCCAGTTAACTCTAGTCTTCACAAACATACATTGTTTAGATCTATTCCCTGTATTAAGTGTCTTCGTTTAGCTGCCTTAATTATGTCCTAGGAAGGTGGGATGCAACTTTAATAAATAGATACAATGTACATTCTACAACAGGGATCATAAGCTGCAGAGCAGGAAGAACTCCCCCTGCCCCCCTTTCTTTAAAAAAAAAAAAAGTTTGCAGAATAAACCAGGCTTTCAGGAAGTAGAGAGTGCCCACCTGATATGCTTAGGAGAGGGATGTTTATCAGCTCTACTAACAGGGCTGTAAACCGAGGGACCTGGTGCACTTCAAGTTGCCATCTGAAGTGTGGTACCTATTTTTTTATTTATTTATTTATTATATTTATACCCCACCTTTTTTCCTGCAAGGAACCCAAGGCAGCTTACATAGTCCTCCTCCTCCTCTCCATTTTATCCTCACAACAACCCTGTGAGGTAGGTTAGGCTGAGAGTCAGTGACTGGCCCAAAGTCACCCAGTGAGTTTCATGGCCAAGTGGGGGACTAGAACCCGGATCTCCCGAGTCCCAGTCCAGCACTCTAACCACCACACCACACTGGCCCTAAAACATGACCAGATTACTAGAAAAACCTGAAGGTATTTTAACTTCTTTCAAAAGCTGGGCCAAAAAGCATGAGTCACTGGCAGCAGCACAGGGCAAACTAAGGCAGAGCTCGGACAGAATGATGGGCTGTTGGATTTCCCCCTTCACCTGTTTGCAGCATCCTCCAAAATTAGAGAGGTAGGGCTGATTCGATGTAGCCTCTCAAGGGGGGGGGGCACAGAAGTTCTTCATGCTCTGCTGCAGCCCATGATCCGTTGTCTCTGTCTATACCTGTTTTGAGGCACAAGGTCTGTGAAACTAGACCTCGCCGCAACATACATTTTGAAAACCTCGAAAACGTTTAACATTTCGGGCGTAAGATGTGTGAGAATAAAAATGGAAATGTTCGGCTTCAAGTGAATATTTCTAAACTGTTTTTTTTAGGCAGGCAGGATTACCGATCTCTACAATATGCTACTGCTACGAGCCCTGTGGTCGCCTGAAATAAAACTCCTATTCATCAAGCCGAAGGCCTTTCTCTCCAGCAGAGAGATGCCTTCTTAGCCAATGCGTCGAGCCTTTGAAAGGGGGGTAGGGAAGAAAAGGGAACGTTCACCGCCCCCGCCCCCGCCCCCGCCCCCAACCCAACCCAACCCAACCCAACCCAACCCTTATGCGTGAAAGGGAAAGCGTCGTCCCTTCCGAAACCCCTAAACCCCAGCTAGTGATGGGGGGAGAGAACCACCACCAAGGCTGAAAAAGCGCGCGTGCGCACGGGACAGCGCGTTTTTGGGCCAGTCAGGCGCCGATACGCCTGTCTGTGAGTCACGTGACGCGGTGGCGGGTTCCTCTGAATTTGGGGGCGGAGAGAAGAAGGTAAACGGGCCGGGAGGTCGAGCTACCCGGGTTGGCGGGCGCCTTCAAAGTGAGTTTGTGCCCCCCTTCTGTTGTCGGGGGCGCACGAAAAGAGTTCCCCTACACTCTCCCAACAGGCAAGGCCGTTGCTGAGGCGTCTCAAGTCAGTTGTTGGAAGCGGGTGGGAAGGGCGTGTTGAAAACTGGGCTGCTCGGGCCGGACCGGGCCTAGCCGGGACGCAGAGGATGAGGCGGGGGAGACAGGGAAACGAAGCGCTGCTCATTGGGTTGGGGAAGTTCCTTTGGCTTTATTCTGTGAGGAATAAAATGAACGAGGCTGCTTACTTGGGTTTCTGTCGTGCATCGTAAACCTGATGCACTTGAATTCTGTTCAAATTAAACGTCGCCTATTATAATATTTTAAAGAAAAAAACTTTTTTATTTATATCTACTGAAATTTATTATATTCAGCCTTTCAGAATCACGCTCTTGCCAAAAGGCATATGCAATACATGGGAATTTATTTATAAAATATGTAAAACAGACATTTTAGAAATTAGTGTATTTATTTCTTTGCTTTTACAGTAGTAGAGATATAGCTTATTGTATGACAATAAAATAAAATTCTTATTTTTAAAAAAATTATGTGAAACCAATTGCACAAAATCTGCCATAGATCAAACTGGGTGATGCCGGGTCATCAAGAAACTGATTTTCTAGATCCATTTCAATCCAGTTTCAAGCCTGGATTTGGAACTGAGACTGCCTTGGTTGCCCTGTGGGATGACCTGTGCTGGGAGAAAGATGGGGGAATATGTTGGTTCTCCTGGACACCTCAATGGCTTTCGATACCATCAACCTTCTGGTGAGGCTATCTTGAGTTGGTATGTGGGGGTACTGTATTGCAGTGGTTCCGCTCCTACTTGGATGGCCAATTCCAGAAGGTGGTGCTGTGGGATTATTACTATGCCTCATGGTAATTGTGCTGTGGGGTTACTCTGGGCTCTATTTTATCTCCCATGCTTTTCAGCATCCACATGAAACCTCCAGAAGAGGTTATCCAGGGATGTGAGCTAAGGTGTCACCAATATGTGATGACACCCAGCTCTAGCTCTCCTTTTCATCTGTACAGGTGAGGCAGTTGATATTCTGAACCAGTGGATGGGCAGGGTGATGGACTGGATGAGGGCCAATAAACTGAGACTCAATCCAGACAAAATGGAGATATTTGTTGTGGGTCATCTATCTGTCTGGTGGTATTCAACCTGTTCTGCAGGGGGTTGCACTCCCCCCTAGAGGAGCAGGTTTTTAATTTGGGGGTGTTCTTAGATCCATCCGTGTCACTAGAGGCAGAGGTGGCCTCGGTAGTTCATAGCACCTTTTATCAGCTTAGGCCAATATACCAACTATGGCCCTATCTGGACAAAGCTGGCCTTGTAACAGTTATTCGCACTCTGGTAACCTCCCATTTAGATTATTGCAATGCATTATATGTGGGGCTGTGTTTGAAAATCATCTGGAAATTTCAATTAGTCCAAAATAGGGTGAGTAGACTGCTAACAGGGACTGGCTGATGTGATATGCCAGTACTTCTCCATCTGCACTGGCTGCCAGTCTGTTTCCGGGCCCAATTCAAAGTGCTGGATTTGACCTTTAAAGCCCCAAACAGCTTGGGCCAGGTTAGTGAAGGAACACCTCCTCCCATATGTATCTACCTGGACATTAAGATCATCTGAGGCAAGGTGGGTGTCTACGAGAGATGGCCTTTTCAGTAGTAGCACCCTGTCATGCCCCTGCCCATGGGCAAAGCGTTATAGCTGTAAGTATGTGAGGGGAGGAGGGAGTGTGAGAGGAGTGTGAAATGTTGAGATGTCTGCTGATTGGCTGAGAGAGTGAGAAGGGGGGGTGAAGCCTGTGTTATATAAACAGTGGGTGGTGCTGCTGTTCAGGGATGTGAGAGGGAGTCTGAAGAGAGAGAATTGGAGAGGGTTGAGAAGTCTGAGAGGAGAGAGAGGGTTTTCAGCGTTTAGAATCTATTAACATTATCTATTTCCCTACCCTTAATTGTAATTAAATAAACTTACTTCATTTTTAAAACTTAAAAGGAGTGGTCTGAATAAATTACCCTGAAGGGGTTGGTGGCAGTGGAGGAGCAAATAAAGTGTTGATTTTAGAAGCGTTTGCAGAGGTGGTGGGCTGGACAAGGTGGAGGCGGAGGGAGGCCTGACACACCCCATTTCTGGAATGCTCTTCCCCAGAGAGGTATGCCTGGTGCCTACTTTATGGTCTTTTCAGTGCCAGAGGAAGACCTTTTTATTCTCCCAGGCATTTTAAGAATTGTTTTTAGTGTTTTCATCTCTTTATTCTGATGCTGGTTTTAATTTGGCTTTATGTGCTGGAATGGTTTTATCTTGATTTTATTCTGTTCTGTTTTTATTTTTTGTTTTAATATTTGTATTATATTTTTAATGTATTGTACACTGCCCAGAGAACTTTGATTATTGGGTGGTTTAAAAGTACAACAAATAATAAATATAATAGGTCCAGTGCTTCCTCTTTTGATAGAAAAGTTGACTACTTTGTGCCATGGCCATGCACATGCAGTGTGATGCAAGTATCAATATATCAACAGAGGAGGAAAGCTTTGGACCTCAACCAATTTCACGGCTGGAGGTATGTGATCAGCAAGTAATGTATCTTCTATAACCACCAGGAACAGAAACCAGAACACCTTTTCGTAAAAAGTTTTATCAAAGTTGCCATGGGGATAGGCAAGTCTCCAAGGTAATGGATGTTTTTATTTTACTTAAGACATTAAGCTCAAACATTATTTAACTGTAGTCTTCAAATATTGTGGCAGTACAAGCTTCATTGAAATCACTGATACTGTGCTTTTTATTCTTAGTAAAATAAAAACATTCTGTACCTCGAAGAGTTTGCCTCCCACCCGTGGCAAATTTGATTTAAAAAACCTTTTACTAAAAGGTGTTCTAGTTTCTGTTCCTGGTTTTGCTTTTTCTGGTCAGTCTGTGAAGGAGTGCAAGTGAAGAAATCTTAAAATTAAGGATGCAACCCTATCATGTTTAGACAGGGGAAAAAGTCCTACAACCAGCATGACTGGCTGGGGAATTCTAGGAGTTGTTAGACTTTTTTTCTGTCTAAATATGCATAAGACTGCACCCTAAGTGTGCCCAAGTTTTAAATGTTTTTCATAGATCATAGAGTTGGAAGGAGCCTACTACAAGGCTATCGAGTCCAACCCCCTGCTCAATGCAGGAAACTAGAGGAGGGGTCTCCCATCCAAGTAATAACCAGGCTTGACCCTGCTTAGCTTTCCACGCTCAGACAAGCTGAGCCAGCGTAAGCCACGGGCCTGTATTCACTTTATTAACAATCAATACAAGTAGTAATGTTAGAAAAGATTTGTTGTTAAAAATACATTTTCAAGTCTAATGGTCAATCTGATCCTTAAGGGGGCTATATTACTACAACATTCCATCTGGTAACCTGTGTCCTCACTGTGGGAAGCTGTGTGGATCTAGAATTGGCCTCCACAGTCACTTACAGACCCATTGCTAGAGTCTACACAATTTTTTAGAATTTCCTCCTTTTATAATTTTCTTTTTGTAATTTTATCCTGGAAGACAATCTTACTCGGTCACGAGTGATCGCCTACTACTAATGTAGTACATTATTTAGCAGATGAACTAAGAGTAGAGCTCTGTTTTGCCTCTTTAATACTAGTGAAAATAACTGAAATTGATAAAGGAGTATCCTTTTCAGCTGTTATATTTCCATTGGAGTGAAGTAGTAATGTTTACAGTGTAATTCTGTGCATGTCTACTCAGAAGTAACTACCATTGAGTTCAATGGGACCTACTCCTAGGAAAATGTATATAGAATTGCAGCCTTAGTATTATGTCATTTTAAAGTGCATTCATCTACATATTTCCACTGAAATGTATTATTTCAGATCCTGCACTAGTCATTTCATAGTGAATAACAATTTGTTTTGTGTAGCAATGTGGCATAAATGCAAATGATGTGAAGAAGTTAGAAGAAGCTGGATTTCACACAGTTGAAGCTGTTGCCTATGCACCAAAGAAGGAATTGCTCAATATTAAAGGCATCAGTGAAGCCAAAGCAGATAAAATCCTGGTAATTATATTTAAAATGTGTAATATTTATATTTTGTCTGTATGGTCGTTATCTCTTGAAAACCATGTTCTTTAATAAAAAGTTTTCAAGTAAGGGATGATGGTGTACTTCTTCCAATCTTATTATAATATAGTGTTAATAAAGTAAACATTAAGCAGTATAAGTGGGAATTTTAAAACAGGAATGCAGTCTTATTTTTATTTTGCTGCTCAGTCTTTTGATCTCACTGTTTTTCTCAGGCAGAAGCAGCAAAATTGGTTCCAATGGGATTTACCACAGCCACAGAGTTTCATCAACGGAGATCGGAGATCATTCAGATCACCACTGGATCCAAAGAACTTGATAAGCTCCTTCAAGGTGCATATGTTGGTTTACAGTTTGCCATTAATTTATATATGATTTCACCACACACTGTAAATTGGGTGTCGAGCCTCTTTCCAGGCTGAGGGCCGAATTCCATTTTAGGGAAACTCTTGGTGGGCCACATTCCAGTGGTGGGTGGGACTGAAGGCAGAAGGGGAGCCTTAGATTGGGACCTTAGGTGGGCTGGATTTGGCCTGAAGGCCTGAAGTCCAACACATACTATAAATTTAAAATAAAGGGCTGGATTCAGACCCCTGCTATAAACCCATATGGAGCAGCAAGACATATAAATGTATATATAAAATGTATGGCAGACATGATTTCAAAGTCCTAATAAGGAGGGCACCTATTTCAATGCCTCACAGGTATTGAATTTAGGCTATAGTCCTATACACACTTACCTTTGAGTAAGTTCCATTGAACTCAGTGGAGCTTGCTTCTGAGTAGAAATATATAAAGACTAACAATCCTAGATCTCTTCAAAATGGAGTGTTTCCTTGTTTCACAAAAACATCTAATAACTTGTTAGTTAATTCATATTCATTACATTCCTTAGAAGGGGAATCAATACAGAAGTAATTTCATTCAACAAAAGAACACACACACAGTGGCTTCATACAGAAATCCACTTCGAGTTGTTGAAAAATAATAAATCTTTTTCATAATAAATGGGAACAAAAATCTGTTGTGTAACATAGCTTACTTGCCCTATACTTTCTGTTATCCAGATTCTGTCCACTGTCTATCTTGTGTCTGAGGGTTGCTAAGGGCACAGTTCTATGGAGATGAGTATAAGCCTTCGAACTCCTCCCACTGCATTTTCGCTAGACAGCATTTTTGAAGGGGAGGGAAGGAGGCTGGAGTGGTTTCAGGATACTTTCCCTGCCCCTGAAATGCCTCTTTTTTCCCCCTGTCTGAGGTCACTTTCTGGACCTCAGAGCAGCCAGCATAGTTCTTTCTGCACCGGTTGTGAGCAAGAGGTGGACTGGAGCTCTGATTCCCAGCTCTGAGGTTGGATCGCTGTCTCCATCCTTGGAACTTGGATTCCAAATTATTCTATGGCCCCTCAGACAACGTCTAAAGGCCATAGGATTATTCCGTAAGGGTGTAGTCCTGTGCATCTTTAGACAGAGAAAAGGACTGCAACTCCCATCGTGGCTAGGTCATGCTGAGAGTTGTGGGCCTTTTCTCTGTCTAAACATGCATAAGATTACGCCTTAAATCACTTTAATTTGGAGGCTATTCTGGAAGTAATCCCTTAACATAAGACACATCACAGGGGGAAAAAACAACCCTGATCTCAATGTCTCCATGAGCCTGAATATATACACTTGAGATACATACCTGTTGCATATGTAATATGATTACTGAGGTGAGTCTGAAATTCTTTGTATTTCTTGTGAAGGAGGAATAGAAACTGGATCTATAACAGAGATGTTTGGAGAATTCCGTACAGGAAAGACTCAGTTGTGTCATACGTTGGCAGTAACCTGTCAAGTAAGTAGATGGAACTCAAGTGAAGTATTGCACAGAAGAAGCTTTTGAGTTCCTTCTGTTCCATGTATTTTCAGTTACATGTATCATTCTCATGATTGATGATGCAATAAAAATATAGAGTTGTATAGGCTGTATGACACTGAAGGCCGAACTAGATGTTTATGTTAGACCCAGATTTTGAATCCTTGGCACCACTGAGCAGACGCAAAGAGGTATAAGAGCCTGCAATTTGTCAGAAGAACCACTTGGGGTGGGGAATAAATATTTTAATAAAAAAATCAAATCATCGTATCCTGGAAGTTAAAGGCGGAACAAGACGTTTGATAGCAAATTCAGGTCTGGGAACCTGTGGTGGGTGAGACACAGTGCTTAATCCTTTCCAGGCCCACCATTTTTCCTATAACTCCCCACAACAGTAGCTTTCCTCCCCAGTCAGGGTTCTGCATAATTTTGCCACATCCTTGTTCCTAGCCCCTGCAGATGATACCGCTCAGAGGAATGATGGAGCAGTTCTCCCAGCCATTTTTAATGGGCAGGAGGGCTAATCTGAGGAAATTGTCCCATAAGGTCTGTCAAATGACCCTATATATTTTAAGCTTGACAAATGGTCTGTTCATTTGTTCTAAGAATTACAGACAGAATCATCACTCCTTACCTTTCCTTCCCAAATGTGCTAAAACATACTTGGGGGTGGGGGTTGAGTTTCTGGGCGATACTGAGACAACACTTCAATGACTTGAGGTGCAATCCTATGCGTGTTTAGATGTAGAGTTGTAGGACTTTTTAACAACTCCCCAGCGGTGTTGCTGGGGAATGCTATGAGTTGTAGGACTTTTTTTCTGTCTAAACATGTATAGGATTGCACCCTAAATATATTTATGTAGATTATAGAAAGATGCAATTAGGTTTTACTTTCCCAGAGATCAAAGCACTTTTGTAACAATCTGGCTTTGTCTTTTTCTTAGCTCCCTATCGATCGAGGAGGTGGTGAAGGGAAGGCTATGTACATTGACACAGAGGGCACTTTCCGTCCAGAGCGTTTGCTTGCTGTGGCTGAGAGGTCTGTAATTATTTTCAAGGAATCATTGGTGTTGCATGCATCCTGAGTGCTCTAGAGGTTGTAGTGCCATCTACTGATAGTTGATGAAATAAATGCATGATACTCATCAACTCTATAGTTAACCTGATTTATTTTTAGTCAACTTGAATGCCATTGAAAGTGACTTATTGTTTGCTTTAGTCAAATTAGATTTCAGGTTAGAATACCGCAGTATTGTATAAGATCTTTTATTTATTTATTTATTTATTTGTACCCCACCTTTTTTCCTGCAGGGAACCCAAGGTGGCTTACGTAATCCTTCTCCTCTCCATTTTATCCTCACAACAACCCTGTGAGATAGGTTAGGCTGAGAGTCAGTGACTGACCCAAAGTCACCCAAATGAGTTTCATGGCGGAGTGGGGACTAGAACCTGGATCTCCCAAGTCCCAGTGCTACTAATATATACAGCTACCATAACATGCTAGTACAGAAGCATGTTCCTGGCTGCTAGTGTAAATTCCCACCTCATCAAAGACTGATTCATGGAACTCCATTTCATGTGTACCTTGGCTTCCTCTATGCTGCAGTGCTGGCTGTATTATGAGTTAGTAAGTTTCAGTTGGTGAATGTAAAAATGTTCCATCTCAGACTATTGTATCATTTGTATTGTTTTCTGGTTGGTGTGGAAGGACCTGGACTATTTTGAAGTAAACCACACACACACACACACACACACACACACACAATTTTGAAGGACAGATGCACAAATGGTCTATTTCCATATTTTTCTTTATTTATTCAATACATTTTTATTCACTCTTCAGTCAAAAAGCTCCCAAAGTGGCTTACAAGAATCAATAATTAGATAGTCCCTGCCCTAAGGTTTACAATCTAAAAAGACATGAGACACAAAGGGATTGGGAGGAAGGAAAAAAGCATGATGGTGGTTCTTGGTTCAGTTGCCTGGATGGGTGGGAATATACCTATTCTGGAACCAAATGTACTCAGGTTTGCACTGTATCTGCTGTCCTGGGCTGGCCTCTTCCTTTTCTTTCCTGCAGTTTCTCTTCTTTTGAGTTCAAGCGTAATCTGTTTATTCTCCCATTTTCTCAAGAGTAATTTATTTATTTATTATTTAATACATTTTTATACCACCCAATAGCTGAAGCTCTCTGGGCGGTTTACAACAGTTAAAATCATAAAATACAATATAAAATTTAAAACCACAGATTAAAAACAAACAGCAGAGCTAGCAGCAGCAGTTACAATAATGGAATTAAAAACAATTACAAGATTAAGATGATTAAAATGCCTAGGAGAACAGAAAGGTCTTCACCTGGCGCCGGAAAGAATACAAAGTAGGCACCAGGTGAACCTCTTTGGGGAGCTCATTCCATAACCGGGGTGCCCCAGCAGAAAAGGCCCTCCTCCTGGTAGCCACCTGCCTCACTTCCTTTGGCAGGGGCTCTCGGAGAAGGACCGCTGATGCAGATCTTAGTGTCTGGGCAAGTACATATGGGAGGAAATGATCCTTCAGATACCCTGGCCCCAAGCCGTTTAGGGCTTTAAATGTTAGCACCAGCTTCTATTATGTTTTTTCAGATGCCCTTCTGTTAGCAGTTGGAGGAAGGAGGGTCCACCGCTGGGAGCTAGATGGTGGCAGCTCACCAAGCTTTGTCTTTTTGTCCCATCCTGTCAGGGCAAGTTGTTTCCTCAGAAGCCCTTCTGGTGGCAGTTGGGGGGCAGTATGTATTAATTATTAGGCTTGGCATTGTGGAAGTACCATATCAATTTTGATATCACCCTGAGTGAGACATTCCTGAACTTCTAAATATATATGTGATGATGAAAAGAGAACTAAATGGTGATAATTGAAGTGTTAGCTGTCTTTTTCAGCGTCCACTCCATCTGTGTAAAAACACACAAAACAAATCCCAAACTGGTGAGGCTATAATCTCAAGTAATGCTACAGGAATGCTTGACAGTCACAAAATAACTGCTGAACAATTTGGGTGGTCTTGATTACATTTTTCACTAAAACAGCATAACCAAAGACTCTGAATTCTGACATCAAATCACTTTCTCTTGCCCAAACTACAGCCACACCATTCTTTATTGCTTGAAAACACTTGTGGATGAGCAAAGTTAAATACAAAGATGGTTTATAAGCAGCAAAACATACAGCACAAATGATAGCAGCTTCTACCTCAAATCAACAGGAAAAAGATCAATTTGCTGCATGGGCAGCTCTCAGGAGAAGTTAGACTTGGAGAAAGGACAATCAAATGGCCTGGGGCCATTTGAAAAGTCACATGGGATATCAGACCTGACAACATGTTTCTGCAAGCATGGAACAAGTCTCATGGCTATGTATTTTATACCTGTATATGTCCATTGGATAGAAATGCAGAACTCGTGTTTTCTGTGGAAGGGAATGCATAAAAGCCAGGCTATACATTTAGAATCTAACAAAAATCCAAATCCACCATGCTTCACTGGTTGAGAACAGCAGGGGAGGAATAATGAAGAGAAGCTATTTAATACAGATCTTTGATAGCATGGAAGCACACCTTTAAACAACAGCTGCTATGTTAAGAGTTCCTTTATGCAGGGTATAATGTTAAAGGGAAACGGGAGAGGAGGAAGTTGTTCCTTTTCTGTTAAGCTATGATCAAATTTACTTATTGGAATCCTTCTGTATCTGTCTTACTGAGTTCACCATTTTTGTTAAAAGCAGAATCAGATTATCTTTTGTCCAATTGTATTTCCCTAGGTATGGCTTATCTGGTAGTGATGTGCTTGATAATGTGGCATATGCTCGAGGATTTAACACAGACCATCAGACCCAGCTCCTTTACCAAGCATCTGCTATGATGACCGAATCAAGGTAAAAAAAACTTAGCACATGCAGAGGAGATTTCATCTGTTAATAAATATAGGGATTGGGCCCATTGCTCCTGCAAAAGTGCCTTTAAGGGATCTGGGAACTGATTCTGAGTCAGAGGAGGAGGAAGGGTTGGAATCTGTAGCTGAGATGCCAGGGGACTCAGAGATAAGCCAGGTGGTATTTGGGAGTGAATCAACTCCAGACACCTGGGAAGGCAAGCTGAGCATGCTAATGAGGAAGAGGGTGGTCAGGCATCACTAATCCCAGGGACGGACCAGCTGAGAAGTGTCAGAAGTTCCAAGCAATTGGTCCTTAAGCAAGAGGATCTGGGAGTGTGGGCAATTTGAATTTGGAAGAGAGGAGGGGAATTCAGTTTGGAGTCAATTTCTTACCTATAGGTCACACTTCTTTAATGGCTAGTATTCTAACTATGTTCCTTTTGTTATTGACTTCTACAATACACTTCATTTGTACTTTTAAGTCAGTCTGACTGACTGTCATTAACATAATAAAGCTTTAGTTAAGAAGCCAGTGTCTGTGTCTGCCTGGAAGGAGTGAGAGAAGGATGGCCTTCCATAATAAATAAGATACTGGCATTTATGAACATAAGACGAGCCATGTTGGATCAAACTGTACCTCTGGACTGATTCATTTGGCTGCTTTTGTTTTATTGTATTACATTATATTGTGTTTGTATTTCTATATTAATGATACTTTTGGTTTTAAGATGATTGTTTTTATTCTGTTTGTTTTTTCTTGTAAACCGCCCAGTGAGCCTTTTGGCTAATGGGCAGTGTAGAAATATATTAAATAAATAAATAAACCAAAGGCCTATCTAGTGTAGTGTTCTGTTAGCTAAGTGAAGGCAATATATTTAGTTACAATTGTTCTTTAGAAAGCTACCAATTGATTTTGCCAGTAGGCCACATTCCTTTGAAGAGCAAAAGACATACTTCTCTCCCCCTACTACTGACAAGCTGAATTTCAGGCAGCCCCACCCCCCACCCTGCCTTTCAAGGAAAAACAATGCCTGTTCTACAGGAGGGAATCTCCTGTTTTCAGGTACTGACTCTAAAACCAGATTTTTAAAAACTTGTTTCATCTTTGACCACTTAAAGTAGTATTATGATGAGAAGAGATGATGGGCAGTTTTCCATTATGGGTTGCTTGTCATTATTAGAGATATCTATCTAACATTATTAGGGATTTAATGGATGTGGAATTGAGTGAACACGAAGATGGTTCTCACTGGTTCAGCATGTGAGCTTGATTGGTTTCCACCCAGATATGACTTTAGGTATGCAACATGACTACATCCGAGTCAAAAGGAGTAACAGGATATATCCTATCTCAGATAAATAATTAGAGGTTCAGTTGAATTGTGCCAAGGTGTGCACAAAACCAATACAGTAATGCTCTCTTGAAGCCAAGAGCAGAAATTAACACGTAGTAATGGTCATCTGCTCTGTCCTTTCAGATATGCTTTGCTGATAGTAGACAGTGCCACAGCCCTCTACAGGACGGATTACTCCGGCCGGGGTGAACTGTCAGCCAGACAGATGCATTTGGCCAGATTTCTACGTATGTTGCTTCGACTTGCAGATGAGGTAAACTGTTATTAGACTGACCACCTACTTGTTCTCTTTTTTGTTCCACTTGCAATGTTCTGGATGAGTGTGACTATGAAGAGCCTCATACTGGGGCATTGTATCAGTCCATCTGATGATGTTTCAATTCATGGCAAAGGAACTGAAATTGATTATACGCATCTTCTATGACAGTTTGGTGTAGCTGTAGTGATCACGAACCAGGTGGTAGCACAAGTAGATGGAGCTGCAATGTTCACTGCAGATCCCAAGAAACCTATTGGGGGAAATATCATTGCCCATGCTTCAACAACCAGGTAAGATAGCAGATTACTAGTTTCTGTTTACATTGTTTTCAAGTCATCATTTAACTAATTAGAACTTTTATATGGTTTGAAGCTTCAGTGTGGAGTCTTAATAGTTCCTAGTGCAAAGCAAAAACAGATTTTGTTCTTGAGTTAGAAATTGGTGCTATAAACATTTAGCCATCCGCAACCTTGCACAATCTAGATGTGTTGGATTATACCCACCTGATGGGAGTTGTAGTCCAATATCTGGAGGGCACCAATTTGGGGCTGGCTGTAATTACAACTTTTTTAATTTCCAGCCTCTACCCTAGTTCAGGGCAGTTAAAAACTTTAAAAGAATGTAAATACACTGAAACCGTTAAATATCTGCTTAAATTTATAAATTCTCATCTGGTACAAGGAGACATTATCATGAGTTAACTTCTTTCACTGCCCAGGAGAGGCAAGGAACATGTGGCCAGAGTTTTAGTCTTGGTCCTGGCCTCTGTGGCTCCTCCCAGCCAGTTCATTCCTTGCCGCCACCTTGGAGTAGGTACTGTTCTAGTTTCTCTTTCAACAAACTCTACTTAGGCCTCTTACTATCTTATTCTCTTTTCCTATTCTTTATCTCTACAAACGTTGGAGTTTGTATTCTCTCCTTTTCCAGGTTTTCTGTTCTCCACTTAAGAAGGGGGGGAAAGCATTTGTTTTTTCCTTCTCTTGGCTTTTTCTTCTTTTGCTACAAGAAAAGCTCCAAATCTGGAAAGGAAAAAGAAAAGTCAGTAACTCATATCAGAGTTGTCTGGGCCCAAACTGCTGCTCATAAAGCACCTCCCTCACTCGAAAGTTGGTCACCGCTTTTTCCAATTGCAAGGATTCTATCTGGGGGCCGGGGGGCTGTTGTGTCCAGGCAAAACCAATACCTATGCTCCACTGATACCATAATACAGCAAATAGAGACCGACTGCAGCAGATCCCTCCTGGAATGGGAAGATGCGAGATTGCCTCACCTGAGACTGATCCACACATCAACCCAGAGGTCTTCACTAGGGCGCATAAGCAATTCTGGGAACCCTCCGAGTGGGAAGAGACTGTTTTGCCTATCCGTTTCCTGCCTAAAATCACTTTGCATTCTCAAGCATACTTAGCCATCCCCAGGGGAAGAAATAGAGACAGCAGGCTTCTTCGGTTGATTATTCCTCCTCCTCAAGGCAAATGAGGAAGCAGGTTCCCCCACCCCATCACTAAGATCAGGGGAAGGCCCATAGCTCAGTTGTAGAGCACATGCTTTGCATGCAAAAGGTCAGGTTCAACTCCCAGTACCTCCAGGTAGGACTGGGAAATATACTTCTCTGCCTGATCCCCTGGAAAGCTGCTGCCACTCTGTAGATAATCCTGAGCCTTAATTGTGATAAGGCATATTTTAACACCCTCAGCTCACCACTAAAGGGAAGTATTGTAAGACTAAAAGGGATTCAGACTCAGATTCCCTTTTTGTCAGATACAACAGCACAGTTAGAAGGGGAATGGTCTGATTTGGGTTCAGTGGAAGAACCTTCCAGTGTAAGGTTGTTTAATAAGGATGACTTTCTTCCTACCTTCTCCAAAGCTGTGGCATCTTTAAATACTCATTTCTTCACTCAAGAACCAGCCAAGCCTCCTAGAAGTGTGACGCCTTGTTTCCAGAGCTGAAGCCAGCTAATTATGAGGTCCCTTTTCCTTTGTCTTTTTGAAAAACTGGTTAAAGCTGAATGGAATGCCCCCTTTCAAAGCAGGAAGGCCTCCAACCTGGCACAAAAGTATTATTATTTCCACAGAGTTATAGAAAAACTTAAGGTGGCCTTGGCTGATGCTCCCATGGCAGCCTTACTCTCGGGATCCATGAATCCTAAGGGCGGGGATGCCCCTCTTAGAGAATCCAGTGAAAAGCTCATTGAAGCAACATTAAGGTTCATGAGGCCACTGCCCTGGTGCTTAGGGATTTCTCTGCAGCATCCTTTTTTTCATCCTTTGGATAGAGGATATCATTAACAATAAGGAATTGAATAGTTTCACTCAACTTAGAAGTTCATTAAAGCTATATAAAACTTTATCTTACATGCCACACAGGGTTCCATGATTTATGTGGCACATTCCATCGCTGCAGCCACAGTGGCAAGATGTTAACTCTGATTAAAACACTGCAATGTGGATGCTTATTCCAAAGGAAACCTAGCCACCGTTCCCTTTGTAGGCCCCGTCTCATTGGTGAAGAGGCTCTTAAGAATACCTTCGTGGAAATGAAAGACAAGAAGAAGGCTATGCCCACTTCTTCTAAGAAAGATGAAAGTGAACTTAATAGGGGCCCTTCTTCCTTTTATATCTTCAGATCCCCATTCAACCTTCCCTTTTAGCCTTGTAACTACCGTATTTTTTCGCTCCATAAGACGCACTTACCGTATGGTACAAAAAAAAATATTGTTTTTTAATCAGCTGTTCCATGGGGAATCAGCTGAGAGGCGGGGGCTTCCCCCACCCTGCCCAGGAGTCCTCCGCTCTTCCAGACCAGCAGAGGAAAGTAAAATAATAATAATAATAATAATAATAATAATAATAATAATAATAATAATTTTTTAAAAAAAAAATCAGCTGTTCCACGGGGAATCAGCTGAGAGGCGGGGGCTTCCCCCACCCTGCCCAGGAGTCCTCCGCTCTTCCGGACCAGCAGAGGAAAGTAAAATAATAATAATAATAATAATAATAATAATAATAATAATAATAATAATAATAATAAAAATATATATCTTCAGATCCCCATTCAACCTTCCCTTTTAGCCTTGTAACTACGCATACGTTCTCAAAGCCTACCTGGTCCCGAACGAGATTCAATCCTCTCCTCAGGGAGAATCAGGGCCCTACAGTCCTCCAAGACCCCTCGCCAACAGTTTTGACTCTTCCCGCATGTGTGGGAGGAAGGCTACAACACTTCCTTCACACATGGAAGCAGACAGCATCAGACACGTGGACTCTAAACGCTGTTCAACATGGTTATTTTCTGGAGTTTCACTCCACTCCCAGAAGCAGGTTTCTTCCAGGTCTGTCCACAAGCAGTAGCTAATGCCTGCAGTGATTGCTCATCTCTAAGAAATAGGGCCATAGAACATGTCCTGCCCACCACCACCACCAGCTCTGAGCAACCATCAAGGAGGCTGTACACCAGGGGGATTTCCTATCCATAGTAGACCTCATGGAGGCATACCTCCATGTCCCCATACTTGTACAGCACAGGAGATTTCTTCCTCAAGGACCAACCTTCTCACACAAGGACTGGTCTGGCATTTGGCCCTAGACTGGCTATATCTACCCACTTGGCTACTGAGTGCAGCTCCTTCCTCTCGCTAGACTACTCTGCTGAGGTAACTAACACCCTGTTGTCCCCCAGGAGACCATCAACCAACCAAATATATGAAATAACTTGGAAGGTTTTTTCTGTGTTGGTATAGAAGGAAGCATCTGGACTGTAAGACAGCAGGAATCAAGGAATTGCTTCTATTCCTCCAAACACGGCTAGACATGGGACTGAGAGAACATGCTTCGCAGACAAGCCATAGCTCTCTTCTGTTCATTCTAATCTAGGCCATGCCACAAGCCACTTAGTTCTCACCTGCACCTTCAGCGATCCCTCAGAGGGGCGACACTGCTATGTCCTCCAGTTATACATGACTTCCCAACTTGGAGTCTACATGTGATACTATCTGCTCTTATTGGTTCCTTGGTTGAGCTCCTGAGAACTTTCTCACTACATTTTCTCTCTCAAGGCACTATTCCTCATAGTTATAATGTCAGCCAGAAGGAACTAGCTACACTCTCCATGAGGAATCACCTCTGTTTATTCAACACTCTTTGCCCAGACCCTTCTTTTGTTTCCAAAATTAACACTGTTTTTCACAGAATGCATGAGCTGGATCTCCCTCCCTTCTGCCCTGATCCCTTCTTACCCCTTTGAGAGTGTCTGGCACACTCCGGATGTTAGGAGGGCCAGCAAAAACTTCCTTTAACTGTGGAACCTTGATGTTTAGATTCCCTGTTTGTTTCTTTTCATCCAACTGCGTTGGGAAAGAAGCCGTCCAGTACCACCCTCAAGGCATGTGTATATATGCCACCTATGAAAGTAAAAAAACCTCCCTAAACCTGTACACACCACAGCACGTGCCACCAAGGCTGCAGCTGCCTCCACAGTTTTTCTCTGCTATCACTCCTTTAGTGGAGATATGCAAGGCAGCCACTTGGTCCTCACATCCCACATTCGTCAGGCATTATAAACTGAACAAATATGCTTTGGCTGAAACAGCCTTCAGGCATAGAATATTACAACAGGTTCTCCCTCAAACTTAGGTTTGGCCTTCTTTGGGACCCACCCTATGGGAATGTGGCTTACGCTGGCTCAGCTTGACTGAGCGTGGAAAGCTAAGCAGGGTCAGGCCTGGTTATTACTTGGATGGGAGACCCCCTCTTCTAGTTTCCTGCATTGAGCAGGGGGTTGGACTCGATAGCCTTGTAGGCTCCTTCCAACTCTATGATCTATGAAATCTATGAATAGTAGCTTTTGTACATCCCATGATAGACGTCTCCTCACATCAGATGGGAATACAAAGTTGGGTACTTACTGTGAAGTTCCATTCTGATTCGGTGCACAGGAGACACTGCACCCTGTGGCCAGTGGAGCACTCTCAGTAATTATGCTTTTCAGAAGGGAGTGTGCCTTTCCCTAAGAGATAGGTTTTTTTGTTCTGCCTCTTCAGTTGTCTCTCCATTTTGTTTCTTTGTTTCTGGCTCCTCAATCACTACTCTGTCTAAAAGCTCAGCTAAAAAAGAACTGGCTGGGAGGAGCCAAAGAGGCTACGACCAAGGCAGTTGGGCAGTGGGAGGAGTTAACCCATGATAGATGCCTCCCTGTGCACCAAATCCAAATGGAACTTCACAATAAGTACCCAACTTTCCAGTCCCATATTACTTCCCAAAAATGCCCAGATTATGATCAGGTGTACCTTCAAAAGGAACAAGTTCCAGACCTGGAGAGTAGCCAGAATCAAGTGTTTGTCTTTGTGCCTCAGCCTTCTTAATTTATCCTGTGGAGGACAAAAGCTAGAGAACTGTTTGACTGTAACAATTATGATAGGAAAATAGGGAGGAGGCACACTCTTAACAGTGTTATCTCTGTTAAATGGTTTTATGTTAAACATTTGTGGTTTGGATTGTAGCCAATGGTAGACAGTACAGAAGCAGTGCATAACTTGGAGCACTGGTGTTAATGTGCTTCTAGTAACGCGTCCCCATCATTATGTGGCATATGTGGGTCTGATCTAGCTATAGTTTCTGAACAGCTTTCCCACAATGCTTTGTAGAATATAGCTTTCAGGTCATAAATACAGGGATAGCAGTTGCAGAGTTTAAATGTGATAGAAAAGGGTTGCAGTTTACTTTCCAGATGGAGCTGATGATGGCAGTGATAAGAAATTAATCATGAGCATAAATACAATCATCCCAAGGAACTTCCTACATCATGCTAGCCCTCTACCTGAGGTCATTATAGCACAATAGGAGAAGGTTCCAGATGGCAGATCCTTTTTCCTTTCCCATTTCCTGAAAGCTCCTCCCTCTGTGATCCCCAAACAGCACTACAAGGCTCCTGTTAGAGGCTGGGGGTTCACTGCAGCTGTGGGACCTGTTTCCCTACTTGCCAACTAAGAAAGGGATGATGATGATGCAGACTTCCAGTCTGCTGTCAGGATAAAACTCTTCCCCTCACTTACCCTACCCATTTTTTCTTAGTTTCTGGTAATTTATCATGGTTTGGGAAGTGTGTTGTGGGCGGGATCATTGCTTTGAAATCTGATGACCACAGATCTCCTTTTACTTGATAGATCAACAGTCCTAATTTGAATAAATGCATTACTTTGTTCCTGTCAGGCTGTATTTGAGAAAAGGTCGAGGTGAAACTAGGATATGCAAAATCTATGATTCACCTTGCCTCCCTGAAGCTGAAGCCATGTTTGCTATTAATGCCGATGGAGTAGGAGATGCTAAAGACTGAAGAATCCCATCTATTCAGTTTACAACACAAGACTAGCCAAAAGAGACTATCCTTTTCATATGATCCTCTTCCTGATTACTCTCCTACTATAGCTTCTGTGACTGCCAGAGGAAGCTGTCATAAGATAAGCAAAACTTGAGGACTCTTTCTCCTGCTGACACAAATCTCCTGACATATTTTACTGAGTTAGATCCTTTCATTGTTTAATGCAGTATTGTGGTGACAACTCAGAAACAGCATTTGAAAATGTATGCAAGGTTCATGGATATATCAAGTGTGAAACATTAAACACTTTCCGATTTTGTGATTGCTGCCAAAATAAAATGGAACAAATCTGTTCAGTAAAGGAGTTTCAGCACTAGTTGATTATCCTAAAATACAGGCAGCTGCCAGTTCAGATTAGAGACTTTTTCTGTTGAAATTGTTAGCAGAAGACATTTCTAGAACAGAAACTAGGAGTTGAAATTTAATTTTCTAAATCTATTTGCACAGCTGTAAATTGCAATGTTTGCATCAGCCCAGAAAGTCTAGGCATTGTGCTGTGGTAAGCAAAAGCTGTAGACATTTTTATGACAGCATTGTTCAGATGTGTTCTGCATCTGTATAGTCTGCCTGTATATACTTCCCAGACAATTTGATGTAATTAAAGTTAATCATACACCTATTGTTGGGTTTGCCTTTTGTGTTCTTACTCTTATACATATCTCTGAGGCAAACAAAAATAATGGAAAACATACTACATAGATTAAGCCTGGGCCTGGTGAAAGGCTAATGTAGGCAGGGTTGGTCGTGCTCTGGGCCAGAATAATCCAAATTCTGTACCTGTTATGAAAATAACAGATGTTTCATTTGCATGCTTTGGGGGGGGGTAGTTTACAGTGTTTAACTTTACAAATTTAGGGCACACTCATAAAAGTAGGGTGATAAAGAGCAAGCAATGGAAGAACAAGTACTGGACCTCCAGGAAGAAATGGACTGCGTGGAGGACAAAAGCCCCATTTAGCTTTAAGCAACCACTGCAAACTCAGACCTCCTCTCTGCAAGAATGACACTTTAAATGAATGCTGAGGTGTTTGGGTCACTAAAGATACCTTTTTAAAAATGGGTTTAAAATTGTACACAGTGTACATAAGAACACTGTGTGATTGCTTCCCATATTATTTTTCTTACACTCGTTATTTAAATACAAAAAAGGAAACAACCACAGGTAGCCACTAATGTACAATATTATGATGTCTTAATGATTGGGGTGCATGCCTTGCTCATACAGCTGGTAAAGCTCTTTCCATTTGAACAATAACAGTCTTGCAGCCTCTATCCTGCACTGATTTTAAGGATGCTAGTATGTGCTGAGTAATGTTAAAGGGAGCCTATGGTGCATTATTGCATTGACCAATAGAATCCTCTAGTACCAGACACAGGCCGCCAGCAACTGTATCATAATTGCAACAGTAAACAGTTTGGCATTTTTGCCTTACTTTGTGAGAATGTTTTATAACAATTGAATCAACTCCATTTTTTCATAATGAATTGAAACTTTTGTACAAAACATACAACACTGTCTTCACTTTTCAGTTTGGGTTTATTACAAGGACAAGTCAAAATGCTGCTGCAGTATGCCATCAAGTGATTAATATAGGACCAGATTAAAGCACTGTGTGCAAATTTTCAAGTACACAGCACAGGTAAAAATGAAAAGGGAGCTACATATCTTTTCATCTCCCAAGATTGTGTTAAGCAAATCCTATGTTGTATGCCAGTGGGCCCATTTTGCATAATTGTTTCCAGTGGTTGCCAAATCCCACAAGCCCTGTTTTATGCTGGTTATAGAAACCAAGAAATCCAGTGAGACGATCCTAAAATCATATGTGCTGAATGACATCCCAAACCAAGCATCCTAGGATTCTTCTTAAGTTTACACTCTATTACTTGATTGATGGACATTAACTTCAGGTTTTCCAATCTCTATGCTTGGATTCAAGGAAAAGCCTCTGAAAAGGAACAACATTGTGGAAGCAAACATAGTACAGGAGAATAATATGCATTGTGTCAAAGGACTAAATTACACTAATCCTGGCTTTCTCATTGTGACTACCACTTGCACTGTAGATCATACTGCCAGGAAGAACGGGCAAGATATGGCATGCCTTGTGGAAATAGGAAATATTTCTGAAATATGACCTGTTCTTTCTGAAATATGACCTGTGGGAATGTGTTCTAGGTTAGATGAAACTTGAGTGGATCTCAGTGGGCCTTTTTTCCAAGAGGTCAAATGTGTTTTAAGTGTATGATCCCAAGTGGTGCCCACATTCAGTTTCTGCTGATCAAAGGATTGTGTGGCCATGTGTCTGCCCTGCAAATGGAGGGAATGTGGGGTCAACACAGGCAGTGCTGGTTCTGTGCTACATTATCCCTGTCTTTTGGGAGTCTTATTGCTTCTGTGCTCCTAGTTTTAGTGCTAAAGCTTGTATTGCATGGTAGAGGTGCTCAATAGTTGACTTGCTAGCCCTTTTTTTTCTTTCAGAAGGTGAGTTGGGCGCAGAACCAGCTGCCTGGTTGTGGGTAGAGGTTACAAAATGTGCAGAAAGTGCTTGTTTTTAAATGGTAACTCATATTCAAGATCGTTGTGCTTAAGCCTAAACTGAAATTTAGATGTGGCTAATTTGGAAGGCTGATTATTGAATAGCAAACAATATAAAAATAGGCAAAGTTCCTAAATAAATTTCTAGGAATTCTTAAGGACTGCAAGGGTTCTGAAGCAGTTTTGACTAATCAAAACTCCATGTGCTAAGCATACGTTTCTGCTTTTGCTTCTTTCCCTGAGGGTAGTGCAGCTGGAGGAGAAACTGGGCATCCTGCTGCCTAAGCTGACCCAAACTGTGTCAGTACACTGATTTAGTTACCAGTCACGAACATCCTGCTGCCACTCTTTGGAGGTCTCTCACATCTGCTGTACATATCCAGGAGAACTGGCAACATAATGGACTATATAATTAGCATGTTGTACACAAATTTAACTGCTGCCTAATATACGTGAGATGTGAAGGAACCACAGTGCCAGAGGAACTGAGCCAGGCTCTCAGTTAGAGGAACAAATGGGTAGCTTTTTGTTGAGAAATCTGTTCTCTTATTTGTGGAAAGAAAGGCCACATCTTGTAACAAGTTTGTGGGTAAAGAGTTGGCTGAATTTTTCACTGTGTGTGGTCAGAGATGTCTAGTTTTCTGCCCAGCTTTCAGAAGTGTATGCTAATTTTTTCCATGTGTGGACTTAACTGGTGTAAAAATAGGGAGATTAATAATTGATGCCATCTATCTTTTAATTTTGCCAGTAATTTGGTATAGGCAATGGTTAATACGTGCATTATAGTTGCATACTGCTAGAGTTATGGATATTTATTGCCACCCATATCTTTAAAATGTAGCATGAGAGCTAGAGGTATCCAGTTAAATAACTGTGTGCTACCCCACAAGGTACAAAAGAGAGAAGGTGGCATCTTTTATTGGACTATCTGAAAAAAATGCAGGCTACTGTTAAACAAAGCTGCTCATAGGGAAAGATCCAGCCCTGCATTACATCCTTCCCTCCTCCTCCCCTATGGTGAACCCCCATTTGCCCCTTTCTGTGCATAGATTGGCCCCATACAGTTATACGTTTGGGCCATTTTATAATGTCGGGTGTCCTCCTAATGAAATAGCCTTGTGCATTGTTCTAAACTCTGTCAGTTCGTTAAGCTTTATTTTCGAACTTAGGAAGACTGCTGGGCCATCTAGCCCAGTATTGTCGACATTGAATGGCAGTGGCTCTCCAGGGTTTCAGGCAGGAATTTTTCCAGCCCTACCTGGAGATGTTGGGGTTTAAACCTGGGAACTTCTGTTTGCAAAGCATGTGCTCTGTCTCTGAGCTATGACCCCTTTTTCTGGCCTGTGTGGGGAAGGAAAAGCATGGTATGGTATAGGCATAGGATACTTTGCAGTTGGAGTCACACCACAACTAACATGAGAGACCTCTTTTTCCGCTTCTTTTTTTTCTAGCTCATTTATTTAATGACACCACATGCTTTGAAGTATTGAATAAAATACAGCAAGTTGTCAGGAAGGTTTATTGTCTAAGAACTATAGATCTCATTACCTAGTTAGAGGAAAAGATAAGACAACTTGTGTTTCAGTAAAAAATTAGTTGGCTTCACCTTGCGAAGTTATTAATCTGAAATCTAGCACAATAAACAAGTAATATTAAAGACTGCAACTTACTGATATTAGAGATCACCCATTATTCAATCAGTATATAAGGTAGAACATGATGATGATGATGATTTATTAATAATCCACCCAGAGAACATTAATTACTGGGCAGATTAGAAATGTAATAAATATAGAAATTCCTGTTTCTACCAGTTTTATAAAATACAGTTATCAAAGCTGAGTTAAATATTAAATAATGGATGCTGAATATGGATGGATAACAAATGGCTGCCAGATAACATGCAATGCCAAATGGGTGTCAAAGATGAAAGCCTATTTACTGTCAAATATGGCTTATGTAACCATGTCAAACGTTTGGCAGATTTCAACCGCAGATGATGGTAGAGAATTTTGAGGAATATTTATGGAGGCAAGTTTCTTTCAGCTCTATACATCTGAGCAGCAGGTAACCTAATGTACAAGTTATATACAGTAGTAGAAACACCAGGTAGCTTGGACAAATACCCAGAGTTCTCTTGCGTTGAAATGAATGGAAGCTATGCAAAAGCACTACACCCGTTCCTGTTCATTTGTTCAAGAGAACTTCCCTATGGATTGTACCCCTTCAGTGGTGCACATATGTATAGATCTTTTTAGCTTTTGTAGTCCATCCATCCCAAAGCTTCAGGTAAGTAATTATAATTGACAAACATATAACAAACTCTATGACCTCACCCTCACTGGTTTTTGTTCTAGCTACCAAAAGCCAGTCTGACATCTAAAACTTCTGAAGGATGCTTAGGCTCAGGTTTTAGTTCATAGAATTCCAAGGTAAGGGAGTTCCACAAGCATGGGAAAGTCCCTCTGATTGCTTCTGTGCATGTGTATGATGATCTAACTTGACACATGGGTGGCATGTATATATGCATACATGAGGAATAGAATTCCAGAATGAACTATGTAGCAACACTGGTTTGGAAGACAGCCAATGTTCTGTGTAACTTATTATTTATCGGTTACATTGGTATCCTCTCCTGCTAAGGATGAGTTTTTACCCTTAAAACAGCCCTGTGATGTAGATTTAAGCTGAGAGGTCACAGGTGAGCGTCATGCCTGATGAGCGTCACAGGTGAGTGGCAATTTGAACATCCAGACACTAGCTCCTGCTCTATGCTGGCTTTCCATCATGTCTATAAATGTGCATGTTTATGAATGAATACATAAAGATACATGTGCATGTACGTTTAATTTCAGAGCATATGATCTTGTGCAAAGAGCAATCTGCAGCTCAAATGCTTTTTCCTGCTAGCTTGTGGTACTCGGGCTCTGTATTATATGGTCAAGTGAGGACTAACGAACGATATCCATCATACAGATGGAACCATCAGTAGTAGAACAGCCAAGTTCCTGGCACTTCCGTTGTTTTTGAGGCTTGTGGCAGCTTCCCTTCAATCCCCTGCCGCCTCCATTCTCTTGCGGGTGGGAAACAAAAGAGTTAAGGGGAGCCTGTCACAAGGTGAAAGCCGGCTGGGAGGGAGAAGGCAGGCAGTCACGCAATGAAAACAGCACTCGCACCAAGGGGGCAGGGTTCTCACGCATTGCCGTGTAACCCTGTCATCTATCTTGTCACGGTCCAGCCCCCCCTGTCTGCATTAATCCACACCGACAGTGGATTAATCTTCCCCTCACACACACTCCCCCTCCCAAGGGTGAGACGGGAATGGTGGGGCGGGGGGGGAGGGTTGTTCTGTTCTTCAGCCAAGAAGCCTCTATTCATCTGGCTCGCACCCGTCCTGAAATAACAGCTAGTTATGGAGAGCAGTGATTATGTCTCGATTTTGCATGCCAGAAGGAACTTTTTCATTTCAGTTTCTCCTTTTCATTGGCAAGATATCCTGACAGCCCTCCCTCCCCCCTCTAGCACACAACACACTGAGGAGAATTCATTAGAGGAATGGAAGGCCCATTGTACTCCAGATGGTCACCTTATTTCCTCAAATGTAAGAGCAGGTGCAGAGAACCAGGGTAAAAATCCTCTGTATAATAAGTTTGGACTTAAGATGAAAGGGGAGGGCAGTGGTGTTTAAGCAAAGCATGTGGGTGACCTTTGCCTGGTGGTTTAACTTGGAATATATACAGGGCACCTCTGTACTTCTGAACTATTTGACAGGAAAAGGTAATGGGGTTCTTCTTCGTGGTCTCTGTGCATCACACACATATGGGTTCTCTGCGCCTGCGCTGAGATCGTTCGGGAAACTTCCAAAGCTGAGGTGAATTGGGCGGGAGCCCCTCCCCCCGCGCGTGTCCCTTAGCGCGGCTCCCGCCCATCTCCTCAGTTCCTCTTCGACCGCCATTGCGTGTAGTCGTCGGGTTCTTCTATCCTCTCTCCGGAGTCGCTTAATAGCTGAGTTAGCCTTTTTTCCTATCCCTTTTCCTTACGAATCTTCTCTCTTTTCTTCCTTCGACTAATCTATCCCCTTTTCAAAAAAAAAAAAAATTATTACAAAAAAACTCTTACTATACCCGTATCTCTCCCCCGATCTTATCCACCTATCTCCTAATCTCTTCTTTATAATTCTAACTATGCCTCTGAAGGCACCTTTTAGAAAATGCCAGCGGTGTGGGACAAAAATCCCACCCGCTGATAAGCACCTGCTGTGCTTGCTTTGCCTGGGGCAAGGCCATAAAATGGAGACCTGCCAGGACTGCCAGGCCTTTACAAAACAGGCCAGGAAACAGCGCCAAACTAAGCTGCGAGCTCTCCTGTGGGAGCAGTCTCTGTCAGCTAAAGGGCCTGATCCGGAGGAGAAACCTGGGGGATCCCAGTCAGCCAAGAAGCCGTCAAAAGACACTTCTGCGGCAAAGAAATTGGCGAAAAAGGCCCATAAAGATAAGGCGGAACGCCTGAAAAAGAAAATGGCGGACAAGCCTAGTAAAGACGCTGAGCCTTCTACCTCAGCCGCCATGAAGGTCTCAGAGCGCACGGCTCTACTAATGTCGGCGATGACTGGGGCTCGGGATCGAGCTACGGGACCGATTGCCCCCCAGTCTCCACCGATCTCGACGACGTCTCCTCGAGATCGAGAATCGGGTTCGAAAACCCCAAACAAGCAACCGCCGACTATAACCACCTCCCTGTCGGAGGGAGAAATTGTGGCCTCGCCATCGATGGATCGACCCCGTTCGGGCTCGAGGGGTCCTCCACCGCGTCTCTCGCCCCCAGCAGCATACGCTAAGGAGGAGCGGAGGGCGCACAGACCATCACGCTCTCCCCGATACCGAAGCCGTGACTCGACCTCGAGGGATTCTGCCTCCCGATCAGTCTACTCCCGTCGCCGCGATGACAGGTCGTGGTCGGGCTCCTATTATTCGGACTCGAGATCTAGGAGCTACAGATCCCGATCTCGAGGCTCACCGGAACGGAGGAGGCGCGATCATTACTACCGGCACCGACGCTCCCCACCTCGAGAGCGCAGACATAGGTCTAGATCTCCTACGCCAAGGCAGAGTACAACCGTATTCCGGGCACCCGTCGAGACCGTAGTCCAACCGACCGCCTCGACCTCGACTGCCCAGACGATTCTCGCCCCTGTCGTCGCGACTCGTTCGTCGTCGGGATCGGCGTACGTATCGGACTCGGACTCAGTGGCCTCCTCCTCCCATTCCACCTCACCAGATGCACGGGTGGAATCCAAGGAAGCGATCTCCCCTTCGGAAGACATGGGCAGCTTCTCAGAGCATGTCAGCCGGATGGTGACAGCTCTAGGAGTGGAGGCGAAAACCGCGAAAGGGAAAGCAAAGGACGACATCTACGCGGTCCTGAAGTCTACTCAGTCCAACCACCTGCTCCTTCCCTTCCTGCCAACACTGCTGGAGACGGTGCAGGAGACCTGGAAAACTCCGGCCTCTACGAAACCAACAGCTAAGAGGCTGGAGTCAATGTACAAAATCCAGGAAGAAGGAGCTAAATTCCTGTTTTCCCATCCGACCCCTAACTCGCTCATAGTTAAGTCAGCGCAGTCTCGTGGGGGAAGACAGCATACGACGCCGGCAGACAAAGAGGGTAAGACATTAGATTCCTACGGCCGTAGGATCTATTCCTCGTCTTCCCTCGGGCTGAAGGTATCTAACGATGAAGCGCTGCTAGCTAGATACCAGATGTTCATCACGGAGAAGCTGGGAGACCTCTGTGATTATCTGCCGGACGACAAAAGAGACCTGGCGGCGCAATACATCAAGGAGGCAACCAGTATCGGTGCCCTTCAGATGAACACGGCCCGCCACCAGGTCGATAGCCACGCTAGGTCAATGATCGGATCCGTGGCTCTGAGGAGACACGCCTGGCTTCGCTCTACCAATCTGACTCCCGATGATAGAGCGAAGATACAAGACCTGCCATTTGACGGAGAAGGGTTGTTCAACGCCACCACGGATGACTCCCTCGACTCCGCTCAAAAGGCTCTAGCGACGGCCAAGAAGATGGGACTTGTCCGCCAGCCCCCATCTCAACAATTCAGGCAAAGACGATGGTCCCGATTCCCATACCCCTCCTCACAATATCAACCAGCTGGACAATATCGGGGTGGGAATCGTCGGCCTCAAGCCCCACAGCCGCAGGCTCCACAACGCTCGTACCCTCAACAGCGCTCGAGGGGCTCGCGGAGGGGGGGCGACTTCACTCGATGGCGCCTTTGACTCCGTCACCGGCCCGACCGACTTGTCTCCTCCAGTCCAGCCTGCTCTCGACACCAGCAAACCGATTGCCTCGTCTCCACCACCTCAGGCACCTCTCTTCGGCTCCCGGCTCCACCATCACCTCCGGTCCTGGAGGACCATCACGACGGATCGATGGGTGTTGAGCATAGTAGAACACGGCTACAGGATCGAGTTCGGAGTCCTCCCTCCTTTTCTCGGGATCAAGGCCACCCGTCCAACTCGAGTGCTCTTAGAAGAGATGTCAAACCTCCTGCAAAAAGGAGCAATACGACCGGTTCCCGCAGAAAACTTGGAGGACGGCCTGTACTCCAGGTACTTCATCGTGAAGAAAAAAGGAGGAGGACTCAGACCTGATCCTGGACCTTCGCACAGTAAATCTCTTTATCCCACCAAAGAGATTTCGTATGGTCACACTCCAATCGCTTCTTCCACTACTCCGAAGGAACGATTGGTTTGCATCCATCGACCTCAAGGATGCGTACTTCCACATCGCCATCCACGAGGACACCCAAAAATACCTTCGGTTCCGAGTAGGAGACGACACCTTCCAGTTCGTGGTTCTTCCATTCGGACTTTCCACCGCGCCGAGGGTATTCACGAAGTGTATGGCTGTGGTCTGTGCAAGTCTTCGGGCAAGAGGCATCACCGTCTTCCCGTACCTGGACGACTGGTTACTAGTGGCTCAATCAAAACGGGAGCTCCAGCACGCTCTGGAAGAGACCCTGTACCTCCTAGAGGACCTAGGACTCTGCCTGAATGTGGAGAAATCGGTCCTTCAACCAGTAAAGGAGATACAGTACATCGGCGCGAAACTAAACGCCTTCGAAGGTCGGGCTTATCTACCAAACGACAGAGTGCGTCAAGTAAGGACACTCGCAAAAAAGATCTCAAAGCAGCCAATATGCTCCGCTCATACGATTCAACGCCTACTAGGACATATGGCCTCAACAATCGCGGTCGTACGATATGCGAGGCTTCGCATGCGACCCCTTCAAACATGGTTCATCAAGGAGTTCAAATCGGAGAAAGACAAACCATCCGTCCGCCTATATCTTCCTCGAGCCGTAAGAGAGTCCTTGAGGTGGTGGCAACAGGAGTCGAACCTGAACGCGGGCATACCGTTCCATTCTCCGGTACCGAACCGCATATTAACAACGGATGCATCGTTGCTGGGATGGGGGGCCCACTCAGGCGATCACGTCGTACAAGGCACATGGACGTCCACACAAGCTTCCAAACACATCAACTGGCTGGAAATGATGGCCGTTTGGAAAGCATTACAAGCCTTAGAGCAATATCTCTCGAACTGCCACATTCAAGTCGTGACCGACAACACTACGGTGGTCGCGTACATAAACAAGCAGGGCGGCACGAGATCGACGCGCCTCACAAGACTGACCATGCAGCTCTACGAATGGGCTCTACTTCGAGGAATGTCCTTTGTAGCGATCCACATCGCAGGAAAATCAAATGTACTTGCAGACACTTTGAGTCGCGTGTCGATGCAATCGCACGAATGGACGCTGGACAGGAAGGTGACCAACTCACTGTTCCAACACTGGGGTCATCCGAGGATAGACCTATTCGCCACCAGCGAAAACACAAGGTGCCCCATGTTCTGCAGCAGGGCAGCCTCGGACCCGAATTCGATCACCGATGCTTTCCTGATGACCTGGAGCGGCGACTTCTACTACCTATTCCCCCCAATCCCACTTCTTACACGTGTGATCGCCAAGATAGCTCGGGACGGAGCCAATTGCATCCTAGTATGCCCACGGTGGCCGCGTCAACCTTGGTTTGCACACCTGCTCAACCTCTCACAGGGAGATTATCTCCCATTACCACTACAGGACAATCTACTAACACAACACAAAGGCAAAGTGTTTCACCCCAACCTACGTTCTCTAAACCTAATGGCCTGGAGAATCAGATAGCAGCGGATACAGACCTATCGGACGCGGTGAAGGAGATCCTCTTAGCAGCAAGGAAGCCTTCCACAAGGCTCTCCTACGCCAGGAAATGGACTGCCTTTTTTAATTTCGTCTCACCTTTAGGCAAAGACCCAATGACTTGCTCGATCTCGACCGTTCTCGATTTCCTCCACTCGCTAATGACCCGTGGCCTGAAATTCTCATCAATCAAAGTCTATCTAGCAGCTCTGACAGCGCACAGAACTGCCTCAACGGGGACGTCCTTATTCGTACATCCATTAATCAAACAATTTTTGAAGGGGCTTAAAAATCTTCGACCTCCAGTCCGCAACATAGTCCCAGGTTGGGATTTACCCTTGGTCCTGAATGCTCTGACAAAGCCACCGTTCGAGCCCATGGCTAAAGCAGACCTGCGACTGGTATCGTTCAAAACACTATTCTTGATAGCGATTACTTCGGCAAGAAGAGTGAGTGAACTGCACGCTCTCCGAGTGGACCCACCTTACACAACCTTCCACAAAGATAAAGTCGTCCTAAGACATGACATAACTTTCTTACCGAAGATGGTGTCAGAATTTCACCTAGGACAGGACATTATTCTACCAACGTTCTTTCCGTCCCCATCGTCAACGATCGAGAGGTCGATGCACAGCCTCGACGTCCGACGGGCCCTACTATTCTACAAAGCCCGTACGGAATCGATAAGGAAGACCAATCAACTTTTTGTGTGCTACGGCCCCCCTAAATCGGGCCTCTCTGTATCCAAGCAAAGGCTATCCTCTTGGATAGTGGACACTATCGAACTTGCCTACCAATTAGCTGGACGTTCTCTACCAGGGTCCGTAATAGCCCATTCAACCAGGGCTCTATCGACCTCGATAGCCTTCGGAAAAGGCATTCCTTTACTGGACTTATGTAGGGCGGCGACCTGGTCTACCCCCTCTACTTTCATCCAGCATTACCGCCTCGATGTTCGAGCCAGAGAGCAGAACGCATTCGGCAGGGCGGTCCTGTCTTCGGTCACCATCTGACTACCGACACCGACCCACCTCCGGTAAGTCAGCTTGCTAATCTACCCATATGTGTGTGATGCACAGAGACCACGAAGAAGAAGGACAGGTTGCTTACCTGTAACTGTAGTTCTTCGAGTGGTCATCTGTGCATTCACACAACCCGCCCTCCTTCCCCGCTCGGTGTCTTCATCGAGTTCGATGGATACCAAAAGGGAATGGGTTGGGAGACCGTTTTTAACCATCCTACTCGATATCGAAGTGTATGCTGAGTTCGTATTTCTTTTTGTGGTACCAAATGTTTGCAATATTATCCTCGGTCCCGACGGTCGCAATAGGCGGTCTCAGGGAACTGAGGAGATGGGCGGGAGCCGCGCTAAGGGACACGCGCGGGGGGAGGGGCTCCCGCCCAATTCACCTCAGCTTTGGAAGTTTCCCGAACGATCTCAGCGCAGGCGCAGAGAACCCATATGTGTGTGAATGCACAGATGACCACTCGAAGAACTACAGTTACAGGTAAGCAACCTGTCCTTTTCCTTTGGATTCTGCCTGGGGTAGGTTAGTTAACATTCTGTTACAACTGGGGAGGGCAACTTGTGGCCCTCCAGATACTTTGGCCAACAACGCCCATCAGCCCTAAGCAGCATAGCTAATGGTGAGGGATGATGGGAGTTTAGGCCAAAACAGCTGGAGGACCCACAAGTTGCCCATCCCTGAGTTACATGGTTTCCCACTGGATGTGAAATTGGGAGATTTGGTTGGAAAATGGCTCTGAAAGCACTCTCGTGGAGCCCTGATACTTCAAATCCAATGCCCTACTTATTTACTAGTATGCAGAGATGATCTTATGTGAATATTCAGTATTTGATATTTGTGGAGAAAGCCAACCTAAGCCCCCTTTCTGACACACACACACACACACACACTCACCAAGGTGGGGGGAAGGAGGCCCCGGGGGGGGGGGAGACAGCCAGTCTCCACAGAGACCAAAGGGGACAAACAACATCTGCATAGAATCACCCCAGGGGGGAAGACAGGAAGCATCGCCAGGTTCGTCAATGCTCTCGTATATCAGCCCCATCTACATAAGACTTGAATACCTCGCCAGAGCAGACACTTCGGCACCCATAAGAAAGGACCATTCAACACCACAGGATGGGACCATTAAGCAAGTGGCTTCAAAGGGACCCCACCCCACAGGGGGAAGGCGTCACCCCACCTGACCCAAAAGGCCGCACCTCAGGGAGGGTGGCAACCCACCTGATTGGCAACCCACCTGATTATGGAGGGAGGGGCTACCTGAAACACCAAGGTATAAAACACCCTGCGCAAGGGAACTGAGTTGTTGGACCTGATCAGCAATCTTGCCCCATGCTTGGGGTAAGGGAACGAAGGGATCAGCAACCCCGGGTAGCAGCACCCGGCGCGCTCCAGCTAGCTGAAATCACTGGCCGCTTGGGTTGACCGGACCCCCGGGAAACCAAGCTGAAATCACTGGCCGCTTGGGTTGACCGGACCCCTGGGAAACCAAGCTGAAATCACTCACAAGCCGCTACGGTAGACCGGACCTCCGCCGGGAACCCAGCTAGCCGCTTGGGTAGACCGGGCCTCCTCCGGGAACCCAGCTAGCAGCATGCGGTTGACCGGGCCTCTGCTGGAGCCCGAGCTGAACTAACTAGCTGAGAGCCCTGAAATCACGGTGTCCTTGAGACTTCTTGCTTGCTACTTTGTACCGTACTGATAAGCTGTATTGCTGGCGTGTGTCTGGGTTTGTGAAGGTAATTTTGTAAATAAACTTGTTTTATAAAAGATACTTTTGTGGCTATAAGTTATCCCTTTGTTCTGGGCTAAGGGTGATAGTCGCTGGAGACCTCGGAGAAGGCCCGCCCTAGGACTCGCTACCCCCTTAGCATTGAACCCGCGCAGAAGACCAGGTTGTCGGTCTTCCACTATATTCAACAATATTTGTAATCTGATATTAGATATCCAGCTGTATTCAGCAGATGACATGCAATGATATTTAATGTTTGACTCTGTGATACCTGACATGCAGTGGTGTTTGCTATTTGACAACTATTGTCAAAACTCCCAACAGTGATTAATAGTTAACAGCTTGGGCATTTAATATGCCATTAAACCTTTAATGTTGATGTCAAATCTCGCAGTCATTACATGACATTTCAGTTGATGGGTTCTGGATTCCCCCGCCCCCCAAATCTGTTTTTCTCTTGTGACCTTAATGTCTTCTTGCTATCTTGTGGTACATTCTCAATACTAAAGTCTTTGTTTATTGTACTCCGCAGTAATTATCACTGTGCTCCCTTTTCTATTTTCCAAATTCATATTCTGTTACATGTCGGAATTAAATCCTCTCCGACCAACTCACTTCCCTCCTTTTGGACCAAACTCTTTTTCATGGATTAGATATCTAAGCAGAATGGTGTCTCTGACTTTTCAGCCTCTCTGTGTTAGGTAGTCAGCAGTAACAGCCTTTCTGGTTATGCTTTAGTTTTTTAATGTTTGCATCAACCTTGAGCACAATGAGACTTGTGATGGACAAAACTCTGTGTTGTCTTTCATAATTTGAGATGAACACCACACTGTGCCAAGTAACAAAACCCATACACATCAGGCTAATGGATCTTTTACAAGCTGCTGAGGTCATGGGTGAGATAAAGTTCAGTGCCTGGGCTGAGGAGTGAGGAAAGACAGGTAAGGAGTTCAGGCTTAGTTACTAGAGCAGAAGCAGTTCACCAGAGGAAAAACTAAAGAACAGAAAAGGAGTGCGTCAGCGACAGGAAAATCCAAGGTAACACAGAGTACAAGTCTTTTCATTCACCCCTCTCTGACTTACAAAAGTGTAGTTGCTTGCTTGGCCTTATCCCTCCAAGCCCCTCAGCAGAACTGCACATTTGAAACGCAGTCCTAAAAAGTGCATCGATCCCAATTCGCTGAACTAGGAGCACAAGCCCCTGTGCTTACGTTCTTGCAGGGTGGACAGGGCTAGAGAACAGAAGCCTCTTGGAACACCAATCAGATGTTAAGCAGGGTGAGAGCAGGGAGAATGGATTACCCAGACTTGGGGTGCTTCCAGACAAAGGGCTCTGAGTGCAACCAATTCGAAAACGTTATGCAGCCATTTAGTGTGTTTTTTTATCAACACATTTTCTCCAGTAGGAAAAAAGTTAGAAGAAGTGGTGGAAAATCAGGAGGGTTACAAGTGGAAGATGATATTGTCTGAACCACACACACCGTGTAAAATTCCATGAATGAGGCAGGGCAGTGGCTTGATAGAAACCCTGTCTGGAAGCACCTTTCATTTACTTCTGCATTGTGCAAATTTCCCCTCCGTTTACTTCCCAGCCTTTAAATTTGTGCAAATATTCCCAACAGTTTTTTAAAAAATCCTTAGAGGGTGGCTGAACAGGGGCCCACACCAGCAGTAATCACACCCACCCTGCCTCATTGGCCCCCCATTCGCTCCATCCCATGCAGCCACCTTCTAAGGTTTTCTTTTTGTCCAGGAGATTTGCACAAATGCACTGAAGCACAGTAACTGCTCCAAAAAGGAGCTGTGAAAAGGGGGGGGGGAGCCAATAACTCCCATTTCTGGGCTTCCTGGAGACTCGGGGAAGTGTTGAAAGGGGGTAGGACACTGACAAGTGTCAGTTCAAGGCTTAGTAGCGAGAGGATGACATTGCCAAGTGGGAGTTATTGTGGCTCCCCCCATGCTCTTTTTCAGAGCACTTACTTCATTCACATTTTATTTATTTTTTTGTGCTTCTAAATTGTGCAAATGGGTTCCTACTTTCAGTACTATTTTTTCCTGGTCCCTCGCAAGTGTGTGCATATTAGCCTATATGCAATCTCACCTTGTCAATTTCCTTGTGTTACCTACTCCACTTCAGCACTCCTTTGACAGCTGTAACATACAAGGAGATTGAGAAGGCTACACATACCGGACAGCCAAATCTGCACTCTTGCGCACTTGCAAAAGACTGGGGGGGGGGGAGAGAAAAATATCCCCATTTCTATACTCCTGAAGCCCTGAATTTTATTTTTATTTTAAGGTGGCAAACAAATGATGGTCTTTCTAAAGTGCCATTTCAGCATCAGTGGAGAAACAGTCACTGACAAGGGAAGCTGGAGGCAGCAGTGGCGAGACCACAAAGAGCGGCCCAACAGGCTGATTTGCCCAAATGCATTTTGGAGGGACCATTACACATTCACCACCCAGTAGTGCAATTCAGAAGCACTGAAAATGGGGGGTGGGGAGGCAAGAGCAGTGAGTGCACCAAGGGGGGGGGGATGGAACAATGTCTCCTGCTTGGTAATGTAGTGCTCTCACTTTTAAGTGTTGAACTGATACTTCTCAGTGTTCTCCACCTTTTCAACACTTCCCCGAGTCTCCAGCTACTCCAGAAAGGGGGGTTATTAACTCCCCCCACTTTTTGCGGCTCCTTTTCAGAGCAGTTACTGACTGTGCTTCAGCAGATGTGTGCAAATCTCCCAGACACACACACACACACACACACACACATCTGAAAAGGCGGCTGCATGGGATGGAGTGGATGGGGCCCATGGTGGAGGGGGGAGGGTGTAAGTACCGCTGGTGCGGGCACCCCATTTGCTCCATCCCATTCAGCCACCCTATTAAGGTTTTTTAAATTGTCAGGAATATTTGCGCAAATTTAAGGACTAGGAAGTACATGGAAGGGAAATACTGCACCTGCAGTAACTGCTCTGAAAAGGAGCCGTGAAAAGGGGCGGGGAGCCAATATCTCCCCTTTCTGGACTTGCTGGTGACTTGGGGAAGTGTTGAACAGGAAGGAGGACACTGAAAAGTGTCAGTTCATCACTTAAAAGCCAGAGGATTACATTGCCAAGGGGGAGATATTGTCTCCGCCTCCTTTTCCCCACCCTTTTTGGTGCTTCTGATTGCGCTACTGGGTCCCTCCTTTCTCTATTATTTCTCACCTGGTCCTTCGCATAAATCAGCCTGTGCACAGCCTCGTCTTGTCAATTTTCTTGTACGTTACCTACTCCACTTAGGTGCTTCCTTTGACAGCTGAAACATACAAGGAAATTAACCACACTTGCAATGAATGAGGGGAAATAATAAAAAATTATGAATATATTTGCATACTCCCAAAGCACTAGAAAAAAAAGTTTGCGAACAAAAAGGTGTAGCAATCGGAGCGGGGAGTGGGCTGAGGCTAGGAGACAAGATGGGTTCTGCCACAAAGGCGCCTGGGATATGTGCTGAAGCTGCTGGAGGACTGAGCGGGGAGAATAAGCCATGGCAAGCCTGATTGTTTGTCAGGTATACCGTGGATTGTTCAGCAAACAACCGACCCACCATGGCTTATTCGCAAGGTGGCTTACCATGACGTGTGCATCCACCTGCCGACACTAACAAGGCTCATAACCCACCATGGCTTACCATGATGTGTGAACCCAGTCACTCTGAAACAAACAAGGGTGGCAAACCACCGTGGGTTGTCATGCCATGCGAATCCGGTCAATGAAACAATGGACAACTTTGCATGTCATGCTAAGCCACCCTGGGAATAAGCCACCATGGTTTATTCACCATGGTTGGTTGTTCACTTGGTAACCCGACAGACGATCGGGCACTCTGCAATTTGCTGTGACTTATTTCCCCCCTCAGTCCTCCCACCAGTTCCAGGCATGTATCCCAGGTGGCTTTGTGGCAGAACTCATTTTCTTGGTTCCCGAATCAGCGCTCTTTCTGCAATTGATCCACTGGGGTTGCTGGCTCTCAAGGGAAACTCCCCTCCCCCCTGACGCATCGGTACGCCAACTGGAATTAATTTTCTGAGCCCTTGTGAATGCAGTAACGTGTTTGCAAACTTTTTTTTCCAGACTCTTGTGCAAGGATGCCTGTCCACTATTTTGCCCAGCATTCCGATATCCCCCCTCTTTTCAATGTCCTTGTCAATTTCATCTTCCACTTCAGCACTCTCCTTGCTAGCAAACACCTTTTTAAAAAAAAGGGAAAGGGGGGGAAGGCTGCTTTATGTACTACCAATTACACCCACTTAAATGTAGCTGGATCTTACCCAAGGGATCTGTGGGTGCTTCCAGACAGAGGGCTCCTAGCACTACAAATCAAAAAGCATTCTGCACAGATTCCATCTTTTTCTCCTTAATGTGGTTTTTTTCTGATAAGAAAAAAAGACAAGACAGAAGAAGCAGTCTTACGAGAGGGTTACAAATGGAAAACTGTGTCATCTGGACCCCCCATAAAATTCCATGTTTAAGGCAGGGCAATTGCAAAATAAAAGCCTCATCTGGAAGCACCCTCAGTTCCTATTTTGGATTCTCTGGTAATACATTCATGGTAAAACTCATGTTTAAATTAAAAGGAAACTTGGGCTTGGGGTGCTTTTAGCTTTCGCAATAGATGAATATGGATCGGCTGAAAAAAATGAGGAAGGTGGGTAAATTACAGCTGAAACCTAGGCATCCTCATAAGGTGTAGAAGAAAATATAGAAGAAATTCTTGAGAGTGCAACGTGTGGTGGTGGAGAGTTTACCAGGAGAATTGCCTGCCTCACTCGCTCTGCTCCATAGATAGCAAAAAAAAAAAAAAAAAAAGGTTAAGAAAATCCTCCCAACATTACCTGAACCTAGAGTGTTCTTTGCTTGTTAAATGTCAGCTGCTCTTAGAGTCATCGATGGAGTAGAAAATCTGTACACGGTGGGGATGAAAGAATCGCGAAACCCTATCCATTCAATTACACAGTTCGTTTATGCTCCTGGCCATATGACAGAACTGTATGCAACAGGAGACCTGTTTGGGACAGTGAACAAGAAGCTAAAAGTGAAGCACAGACTCAGTTACTCCTGCTGAAAAGGAGCTTGAAGCTCTAGCATCACCAGCAGTAATATATATATTTGAGTTTCTATAACAGCTGGAGTCCAAGATACCTAAGAAGCATCCTCTTATAGATACTGTTGCAATCTCAAAGGATGTGAACCCTCTTTACTTTACATATGTCAAGGTAAGACAGCAAAGGGCACATACAGAGGAATTCTCAGCGGGTTTCCCAGGACTGTGATTCTCTTCGTCACCTGGGATTTGCCAAAACCCCAAACTGAGCTTCTTTCAGAAAGACTGGAAGGACTTTTTAAAAATTGGGTCTGGTTTTTGATGACATGGGTAAACAGAACAGTGGAGACACAGTGAGCTGTCTAAGAGCTATCTGATACTGAAGCTAAGTGAATGCAGGCCTGATCAATCCCCAGGATAGGAGACCACTGTAATAGCTAGATACAAACATAATAAAGAAGGAAAAAATGACAGAAGTTGGAGTTCAGCTTCTGCTACTTATGGCATTTGTGCATCAGCCTTGTCCCTTTTGGAATGTACTCTGTTGGGTATTTCCTAACATGCTCCAGTTCCATGGAGTGGCCATCACCCCGCCCCACCCTTTTAATCTGATATTGATTCTGGCCTTAAAGAAAGGCAGAACACATCCATTTCATATTTTGTTGCATTCAGTTCATTTAAATCTGCCCATTTTCTGCAAAGGAACCCTTCTGTCCGCCATGTCTCTTCTGGCCCTCCTTTCATAAAAACCAGGAAACATATCTTGCAGGATCTTTTAACATCTAAGTCCTGAGGTCTGAGTCTTCCCCACTTGCTCAACAGCCTGAAACACAAAGCTGGAGCAGTGGCATTCAGGGTCCCCATGTGAAGAGGGCAGAGGAGTCCTCTTTTCAGATGCAGCAATATCGTGTCAAAAGAGCACTTGGGGGCAATTTTTCTGAACATCTCTACCAGTGGGCTGGCTCCATGGAGCCATGAGAGACAGGCTGATCGTAACATGGGACAAAGTACATCGGAGCTATTTGTTCATCAGATAAAGTGTCGAGAGGTGAGAAGCATCTTGGGGAGGTGATTTGAAGCAGGTAAATAGGCAAGAAAGCGCATGCACCCTGTAACTTCTCTGCTATCAATCACCCTCTCCTGAAGTGACTGTAAAGGTCAAAAGGGCCACTGGAGAACAGTTACATGCATTTACATGTAACTTGGTCCTCAGTTGTAGAGCACAAGCTTTGCACTCTGCCATATCGACTTTAAAGGATCTCTGTTAGCAGAGCTGGAAAATATCTGCCTGATGCTCCAGAGAGCTGCTGCCAGTGGACTAGATCAGGCGTTCTCAGAGTCTTGCCTGAGAATCTGTGGCTCACGCTGGCTCAGTTTGTCTGAGCGTGGAAAGCTAAGCAGGGTCAGGCCTGGTTATTACTTGGATGGGAGACCCCTCCTCTAGTTTCCTGCATTGAGCAGGGGGTTGGACTCGATAGCCTTGTAGGCTCCTTCCAACTCTATGATCTATGAAATCTATGAAACCATTAGTGGCCCATGAACTTCATTCAGGTGCTCTGTGGAAAGGCTGTGGCACAGTTGGGAATATCTGTGCCTGAGACCTGCACTTGATATATTATTCTTGATGACATAGATCAAGACCATTTTGATCAGGGCCAGATTATCAAACAAGCTTACAAGGCCCTGGCCTAAGGGCCCGTGATTTTCATAGTAAACTGCACCCACACTATATTAATTTTCCTTGACAGAGTTGCCAGTGAAAGGGGCTTTTCTCGGGCTAGGATTTATGATTTTCACAATACAGCACTGGTTTTAATGATGATGTTGGTGCAGAAGAAAAACACTATAAAAATGAATGGTTCATGTACTTTGATTTGTAGAACAGGAAAAATAGTTTTTTAAGTGGTCAGCCAAGACCCCCAGCAATTTTCAAGTGACTCATGGGTAAAAAGTTGGAGAACTGCTGGAACAGAGGACCCTGGCCTCAATGAATAAATAGCCTACCTGTCAGCATAATGCAGGTTCCTAGGCTTGTTATCTCTTACCTTTGCGTTACCTACTTGTCTGAATGTTATGGTGCAAAACCAACATTTTTAAGAGTTCCATTTCACTGCTAACTTGGATCTCAATCACACATTTTTTGCTTCCATTTCTGCTGCAGAGCTCATATGACACTAATTTCCTGAACATTTTAATGGGTTCTTGCTTGCAATTAGGCAAGGTCTAAAGAAAATATGAAAGCATGCAATATAACTTCCATTTGCCTGTGTGTTGGAAGCACTGAATATTGCTGCTATGTTTATATAACAGACACAAATGCATAACAATGTATTGGCTAACTGTTTTTCCTCCTAGTCTTGTCAAAATAGTTCTTTTTTCATCTGTCTTGATTCAATCACAGATTCCCAAGTAGCACTTGTAAAATGCCTATCACATCCATGCTAATTAAGTTCTGCTGTATACCTTTTGTAGTGCCTAGGAAGGAGGCCACAATCCCCCAAGAAATAACTCTTGACTAGCTATGTGTAACAAAACAGATGTGATGTGGAAGATCCATGAATGGATTGTCCAACTTTTTTTTTTTAAACTCACAAACTTTTAAAGTAGCCACAGGGACTCTGATTTCGATTGGGGTAGTGGCACTGGAAGAACTGTTATTTGTGATCTAAATCACCCATTTGAAGCTGCTATCAGCCCTGGCCCCTGATAAGGAAAAATGCAGGTACTAAGAACATAAGAAGAGCCTTGCTGGATCAGACCAAGGGTCCATCCAGTCCAGCATTCTGTTCACACAGTGGCCAACCAGCTGCCCGCGGGAAACCCACAAGCAGCACATGAGTGCGACCCTCCCACCCATGTTCCCCAGCAACTGGTGTACATAGGCATACTGCCCCTGATACTGGAGGTAATATAGCCATCATGACTAGTAACCATTGATCATTGCTTCTCTCTAGTCTATTGTATCTGTATATCCCCTTGAATTGGACTAATATTTCAGTGGGGAGGGGATTTAAATTAGAAAAGGGTGAGCCCTTAAATGCTTCCACACCCAGTGCTAGTTGAACAC
This sequence comes from Shinisaurus crocodilurus, assembly GCA_021292165.1. Classification (NCBI taxonomy): domain Eukaryota; kingdom Metazoa; phylum Chordata; class Lepidosauria; order Squamata; family Shinisauridae; genus Shinisaurus; species Shinisaurus crocodilurus. Next base: position 254,354,764 of record CM037876.1, on the reverse strand, counting down.
ATAAAAGGGGCTCTTGGACTACACATATTTATATGTAATAGGAAGTACTTAATTGTGGAGGAAGGGGGGGCTGGCTGACCTGCCACCACCCCACCCTTTCCTACCCCAAAGGAACCAAGACCCCCTGAGATCTCAAGATACCAGATTGCCAGCCTCAGCTGTCTGCAATCCTACTTGAATCTCTGTTTAGGGACTCGCCTTTAATTCTGTAACCTGGATTTAGATACTGAAGCCACAGAGTGTCTACAACACCCATGTGGGGTAAAACCAAGACAAGGTTTATTCTGGTAGCATTTTACAACAAAAGGTGGGAAATGAGGGAAGCACACAAAAGAGAGAGAGAGAGACACCTTGGCACACAAAAATAGAGCTGCAAAATAACAAAACCTGATTCTATCTCCCAGGCACATAACTCTGTTACATGGGGGTCAGTCCTCTTCCTTCCAGGGTTAGATCCAGCACAGCCCTGCTGCCCGGGGGGAACTATTCCATCTACCCGAAGGTCCGAGATGGTAGCCCTCCACAGGGCCTGCCTTTACCAGAGCCCCCATTCAGCTAATTTCACCAGGAGCTACCTGGGGTCGAATCCAGAGGCCTCCTCCCGAAGGCTTGGACCTCTGCTTGGCCTGCCGCCATTACTCCAACAGCAACCATGCAGTGACCCAAAGACAGACAAAGACACACAGGCTACACGTTGGGAAATATCTCTTTTTCCCTCCTGCAGCCCCGCTGCATTCAGCCAATCATGAAGCACTTCACCTGGCCAGGCAGGGGGAGGGAGACCCATGAGTCATGACTTACTGGGCCTGAACTATATTTGCATATAAAAAGCCCTAGGCCAGCTTCTCCAGGCATCCAGGCGCCATCCATTCCATCCGATGCTTTATGTACCTTTCGCCTCCTCCCAGCCCCCAACTGGCCTTACTTGATTTACACATGAGGAGGCGTGTGTGTGTGTGTGTGTGTGTGTGTGTGTATGTACATGTAGGAACCCCCAAAGGCTCCTTCCTTCACATTAATCCTTCCTCTGACAGCCACTTTTCCCCATAAAACACCCCACTACTACTACTTCCTTTAGTCAATGTGGACCCACATTGACCTCACAGACATGGCTCTGTGAGGTTAAAGCACTTGTGGGGAGGAGGGCAGGAATGGCTGGTGAGGGAAGAATTAAGTACTTCCTCCTCCCAACCTTTTTCTGTTGCAAAGCTCTCCCTTATGAGGGCGCTTTGCAATGGAGAAGGGTGTGTTGAGCTAATTAAACACAGCTGCTATGTAATGTTGCTTGGCCCTGAACTGGATTTTGAACCTGGGATTCTCCATCCAGCCCCAACCAACACTTTAGCTAATGCTTTGTGTTGTTTGCATTAATGGATCTACTCATATCTGACTTCAGCTGGGTCTGTATTATCCAAAATGACTGTCGATTCAGTTCCAAACTTCAGCTTACCCAGATGGTGGAGAATGTCAACCCTGGACCAGTTGGCTACAAGTGCTTGTACTGGATGGTATTTTCTTTCTGTACTGAAGTCCCATGTTGTGTATTTAATATCACACATAGCATGAGTTATTGCAAAAGACTTCTAATAATTGAGTATTATATGAGCCATGCCGTAAGAATTGTGAAAAGACTGTTTGGTGTAGTTTCAGTTTACTTACCATATGCTTGTTGCTGGCTGATTCAACATGTAGGTTCACAGCCAGTTATAACCACATTGTTTTATTATTTGCACAGACAGGAGCATGTCTAAAAGTACATTTTTCTCCCGGAGAAGAATCTGCATGTTTATGTATCTTACTGCAATTCTGTGTTTCTTTTCTGTTCCTCATGCTATCTGGGATTAATTACTTTTAATTAAAATTGAGTCTTTAGGCCTGTTCCAGTTTATATGTACCGGTAACTGAGGAGGGCCCTGTCCTGAAATCATATATGCTAGTACCCCATAGTTATCTGACCCAAAGGAGCCACACTCGGATCAGCCAGCTCTTCTGCAGAGGCATACAGGCCAACACAGGTAGACACTTCTTTCCTGCCATAACAAAGGTCATATTTACATTAAAGACAGTGGGTTTTAATATTCATTCTCCACAGGGAAACCTGGGTGCTGTAGTTCTGGGAGAGGGACTAGGGAATCTTTAACATAAATCTTAGCACCCTCACTCACCAAACTACAGTTCCCAGCATTCTTTGAGGACCATTAAGCGGGTATAAAAATCATAATAAGTTTGGAATGTGAATGTGCCCACAGGCATTCTTCTCCTCGCAAGAGCAGGTTGACCTGCAGGAAGTATCCCCAAACAGCCGAAGGGCCCTGATACCACAGCTCCTTCAATGGCCTGTCTTTCCTAATGGCTAGAGGAACCAGTTTGTCCAATTAAAAGCACAATCCCTATGCATGCTTACTCAAAAGTAAGTCCCATTGAGCTCAATGGGATTTATTCCCTAGCTTGTGTAAACAGGACTGCAGCCTTAAGTTGATTATGTACTGGCTGCATGGAGACATTGCTGATGGCCCTTTGCTAGCCAGCCAGGTAAACATGACAAGCCAATTCTTCTCTGGAAAGCCCGCATTTAGCCTTTCAGAATCACATCTTATTTGCATGACCTTAGGACAGCCTTCCCCCACCTGGCATCTTCCAGATGGGACTACAAGTCCCATCATCCCCAGCCACGGTCCTATGTGCATGCTGATGGGTGGTGGAGGTTGTAGTCCAACACATCTGGAGGGCACAGGTTGGGCAAGGCTATCCTACGGAGGTTTTCAAACACAGTTCTGGTCCTGCACATAATGCTACGCCTGTGTCTGTGTCCAGATCTCCCTTGGTGATTTGAGGCGAACGAGTGGAATGCTGCTGTGGTTAACATGATGATGATGATGATGATGATGATGATTACATGGATTACCATTTAAAAGAGAAATAATGTCTGCCCCTGGGATTAAAAAAAGAAGATAATGAAAAACGTCTCTGCCGACTTGACTTCGTGAGCTGATAAGCTAAGGTTGCAGGGGCAAAAAGGCGCCTGGATCACATCTGCATTCCTTGATCCCGTACTGTACCCTGAAATGCTGCTAGCGAGAGAGTGATAGAACCAGGAGACCGAAAATCTGAGCTGCAGGGGGGGGGGGACAAAGTTAAACAACCTTGTACCCAGCAGCTGCAGAATCCGCAGCGGAGAGATTGTGGCGTGAGAAGCGAGTGCTAGGCCAGTAGGTTAAAAAGCAAAACACAAGTCTGTTTCTTTAAACACAAAGGTTTACTGAAGACTAAGACTTGCAAAACAGGAACAGAACATACACAGAGTGCTATTTTACAAAAGTGAAAGAGAACAGTATGTCAGACAAAAACAAGTACAGTCTAGACATACATAAACTATCTCTATACTCACAGAATGCTTTTACTCAATTACTCCTTAATACAAATAACTCCTTTTCCCCCAACAAGAACACAGAGACATTGCACACCTTTCTGTACAGACACACCCATAGAATGATGTAATGCCAGTTGCACCCATAACATGATGTAACCCCAGCTGAAATCAATCTATCATGACTCCTGCTCCAAATTACCTTGAAGACAGTGAAAAAACTGTACACCCAACTACACTGGGCCAAAGGTGACAATTAGGTCATGCATGACCTTGATCATGTCTGCCGGTTCTGTGGTAACTTTGCTTCATTGCCCGAAGGCAAAACCAGAATATGAGACGCCATATTCCAACACGAAGCACCTCGTTTGCCCCCACAGTGAAGTCTAACCTCGGGTCACTTAGAAAAGAGCAGTGAGAGTTTCCGGGGGGGGGGGGAGTAAACCCAGGTCACAATTTTGCTGTGTTATAAAACTTTTTAGCTCTCTGAGACTGGCTCAGATCTAGGGTGTGTGTGTGCGTGAGGCATAGCAGGCCTTACCAAGGAAAGAAAGAAAGAAGGCAAATTAAAGCCATGTGTGCTGGAAAACAATATATTTCGAAAGGCTCCTTCCTGGCCTCGGACATGACCTAGTGCTTAGAAATTTATCACCAAAGTCAGGAATCATCATTATTGGCTGTTATCAGCCTTGGAGAAGCAGCAAGAATGACAGCCTTGGACTCGGGCTCTTGTAACAGAAGAACCTCTCTCACCCCATGTGCTGGATTGCATTTACACAGCCAAGTATGTAAAAGCAGAGTCCTCCTGCTCACCACGGCTCCATAGGGAGTAGCAGCTTTTTATTTGGGGGGAGGTTAGGGGAAATCTGGACTCTTGTGGACCAGCTGGGAGACTTTGGCTACAATCTTATGCATGTTTAGACAGAAAAACGTCCTACAACTCCCAGCATTTCCCAGTGAGCATGTCTGCCTAAACATGCATAGGATTGCACCCTAACCCAGTGACTGCTAGCTAGGGGCCAGGGCCTTGTAGGGGACCCCAGAATGTCGCAGCTTTCTGTCGTTCACAGAAGAAGCGGTCATATATGGCTCTGTTCTGCCCTGAAGATGAGCAAATCGTATCTTGATCCCTCTGAGCTTGCTGTGATGCTCCCACACTTATTACAAAATAAGTGTTATTCGGAATAAAACTGAAGCCGAGAACAGCTGAAGTGTACACATTCTTGTCTGCTTGTTCTCTCTATTTCTCTCTCTCTCTGTGTGTCTGTGTGTGTGTGTGTGTGTGTGTGTGTGTGTGTAGCTACATGTAACAAAGCAATCACAAGTTTCCCAAGAACATGGTAACGCTATTGCAACATTGCTTCCAAACGAGGATTTTATCTCCCTATCATTCATGGAATTTCACAGGGGTGCGGGTGTCCAGATGACATCTTCCAGTTGTAACCCTCCCGTGTTTTCCCACAGCTTCTTCTGACATTCTTCTTACTGCAGAAAATCCATTAAGGAAAAAAGTGATAGAATAGCTGTCCAATGCCTTCTGGTTGGTAGTGCTAAGAGCCCTCCGCCTGGAAGCACCACAGGTGCAGTTGGGGGGGAGGGATTGCATTTACAAGGGAGAATCAGCAGGTCAGGAAGTGGTTAATCCTTTATCCCCCCCATTGCTTCCCCCCATCCCTTCCCCCCATCCCTTCCCAGCCATTTTCCCTTCTGTTTTTCCAAGACCCCCCACTACCAACTTGCTGGCGGGGGGGGGGGGGGGAGGGGATGGCCTGGAAAGTGAATGCAGGGGGGAAGCAGCATATGGGTGGGGTGGGGGGTGGAGCATCAAGCACCTCCCCTCTCATTTGTTGATTCCCCTCTGCAAATGCCCAGCAAATACATATTTGCCAAGACAACATGTTGTGCCAGCGTAAGGCCACCCCTGTGAGAAAGGCTTCTTAATCAGATCACGCAGATTTTTGCTCACCGTGCCAATTGCCATGTGCCTCCTCCCTTGGCAGGAGCAGTACTTGCCCACGAGCGGGCAGATGAGAAACAGCACCTCCCCGCTTTGCCACCCACACTGGTGCTTTTTCGTGGACATGGGAGGAAACCAAGGGAACGGATGCCGCCCTGCTTTTCCCATGCCACTTGTGGTGACTCGGGGAGATCACGCTACAGGGCCTTCTTCTGTCCCTTGCACGCTGGGGAAGGTGGCTGGCACAGTTTTCTTTGGCTGAAAAATGGTACCATCCAGCTAGAATGCAACTGGAGCCGGCTGAGCCCTGGAAAGTTCTTTCCCAGCTGAAGAGGAAGTGCTGTGGTGGACGGAGACCAAGTGAGAATGGGGGGCCAGGCTGGGTGTGTGGCAGGGCAGCAGTGGGGAACCTCCGGTCTTTGGGCCATGTCCAGCCCGTGGAGACTCAGGCTCCCTCTGAAGGCCCCTCCCCCTCCCCAAGGCCTGCCGGCTGCGGGGAACTTGGGGAGTTGGCAGGGAGAAGAACCCCCTTGCTATCTTGCATCACAGATTGGAGATACGAAGGGGATTCCCCTTACTTAGTGCGCTGGTCCCCCTCCCAACTGGGGAAGATGGGCAATGCTGCTCCCCAGGCCAAAGCAGTGGTTAGAGAAGCTCCAGCGGGCACGTTGGCTGGGGCCTGCTGCTATCAGATGCGTCGATTCACACAGTGTGTGTCGCCCCTATGCTGGCTGAGTCCATTTCTCCGCACCTCCCTCAGCGTGGAGAAAAGCAAAAGGGGCAAGGGGATGACACCAGTGGGAGTGGCCATGCCCACTGATGTCATCAGGCCTATGGAGGGCCCAGCGGGGAGCGATTTGCCCCACCAAACCTGTTCCTCACCCCTGGTGTACGGGGTAAGAAACCTTCTGTAACCTATTCTCCTTCACATCAAATTCTTCACTTTTTCTCTGGCCTATTCTCCCCAACTCTTTTTTATAATAATCTATCTGCTATCACTTTATCCTTAGTTATCTCACTTCTTTCTCTTTCTTTCTCTTCCTTTCCATCTCTTGTTCTTTTTGCCTACTCCCCCTTCTCTCCATGTTGCTCCCCTACATTTTATTGCAAGAAGAGACAAACCACTCACCAGTCCCCACAGATCAACCTGCACAAGATTACAGGGCCAGCCCTACTATTGGGTAGAGTGAGGCAGCCGCTTCAGGTGGTGGATGTTGTGGGGCAGCGAGAGGAACTTGCAAGGTGTTGGAGAACAGAGCTGAGTCTGCCAGGCGGCCTGTTGTGCACCTCCTAAGCTAGCTTGCTGCCCTCAACTTCAGCGGAGGATGCTGTTCTGTGACCAATGTTGAAATCCGATCGGCTTCTGTATGTGGAATTGGAGGGTGCGGGAGGTCCTCTTGTCCTTTGCCTCAGGTAGGAAAATGTCTTGGGCCGGCCCTGACAAGACCACAATGTGCTACCAACAGAAAGCAATTGAACCACACAAGGAGCCAATGGCTCCAGATGACTGTAGCAAGTAAGGTTCAAGCAAGCAAGCAGCAAGCACCATTAGCTCCGTTAGCTTACCAAAAATGGTGTGTAACAGTAGACATGACAGAGGTCTATAAAATTATCCATGGTGTGGAGAAAATTGATACTTGAACCTCAGGTCAGCCACTGATGCTGAATGGTGGAAGATTCAGGGCAGAAAAAGTAGTACATTCAGTGCATAGTTAAACTCTGTAATTTGCTACCACAAGACGTAGTGATGGCCACCAAATTGGATGGCTTTAAAAAGGGATTCAACAAATTCATGGAGGATAAGGCTGTCAATGGCTACTATTTATTTATTTAATACATTTTTATATCGCCCAATAGCCAAAGCTCTCTGGGCGGTTTACAACAGTTAAAACCATAAAATACAATTATATATATATATATATAATATATGATTTAAAACCACAGATCAAAAAACAAACAGCAGTTCAAATTACAATAACAGAGTTAAAAACAACTACAAGATTAAAATGATTAAAATGCCTGGGAGAATAGAAAGGTCTTCACCTGGCACTGAAGAGAGTACAATGTAGGTGAGCCTCTCTTGGGAGCTCATTCCACAACGAGGGTGCCACAGCAGAAAAAGCCCTCCTCCTGGTAGCCACCTGCCTCACTTCCTTTGGCAGAGGCTCTTGGAGAAAGACCACTGAAGAAGATCTTAGTGCCCGGGCAGGTACATATGGGAGGAGATGATCCTTCAGATACCCTGGTCCCAAGCCGTTTAGGGCTTTGAATGTTAGTACTAGCACTTTGAATTAGGCCCAGAAACAGACTGGCAGCCATCATGGCTATCGTTTCTATATTACCTCTAGTCAGTGCTTTTTTTCTGGAGAAAAGGGTACCGGAACTCTTGGATTACATTTCCTCGGGAGTACCGTAGATGGCGATTAAATTGTAATGTAATTACCGGTAATAGAAGAAAAGGTGCTGGAACTCAGTTCCGGTGAGTTCCACCAGAAAAAAAGCCCTGCCTCTAGTATCAGAGGCAGCATGCCTCTGAATACCAGTTGCTGGGGAACACAAGCAGGAGAATGTCCTACTTGTGGGCTTCCCATAGACATCTGGTTGGCCACTGGGAACAGTATGGGTTTGTAGTCTGATCCAGCATGGATCCTCTTACGGTCTTCTTTCTTATGACATGCACTCCTATTTCCCCATTCACACATACCTCTAGTGGTGTGGGAACCACTTCCTGCTGCAGAATGTATATGAATACTGGAACCACATGAGTGGAGCCAACTTTGTGGGTCTTTCTCACCTAATTGTTAGGTGGTCAGGAGGATTCTGGTGGTTAGAGTGTTGGACTGGGACTCAGGAGATCCGGGTTCTAGTCCCCACTCGGCCATGAAACTCACTGGGTGACTTTGGGCCAGTCATTGACTCTCAGCCTAACCTACCTCACAGGGTTGTTGTGAGGATAAAATGGAGAGGAGGATTATGTAAACCGCCTTGGGTTCCTTGCAGGAAAAAAGGTGGGGTATAAATATAATAAATAAATAAATAAATATTGCAGCATCGTAGGATTTCACTACAAAGAAGCACTGTACTATTAGATATCTACGTGAATGGGGCCTGTATGCCACCTTGAGCTCCAGAAGGCGGGATATAAAATGTAATCATGCCATGTAAAGTTGGTAACAAATCTCCAGTTTCCTGTTCTGAGAGTGGTGATACCATTCTAATCCCCACTGATAAAATGTGAAGTACGGGTCTTATGCACTCCCAAGCCTTCCGCTCCTATCTGCAGTTCTCTCCCTTTCTTGGCCTTGCCACCTTGGGAGTGCGTGACAGAAGCCGGGAGATAAAGGAAATGAAAGTGGTAAGCGCTGATCAGCTCCAGAATTTACTGCCTTGGCCTTCTTGACTAGCTAGCTGCCTAGCTCCTCAGCAGCCAATTTTTTCACACGCAGATTTCAGCTAGAGTCGCTCCTGGGTCAGGTCCCTTTTTGACAGCCAGCTTTGCGGGTAATGTTTTGGAGAGGGGGAGGAGAGCTCCCAAAAAATGCACCCTCTGAAAAGAAGTGCAGGGAAGCCGGAGGCTGAACTCCAAAACTCTCTCTTTCGCTAGCCTCCTTTCCCTTGCTCACCAGCAGACTGTCATTAATTATGAACAACAATGCTTTGCGGCCTGGAACGGATTGAATTACATTACATGCAGACTGACAGACAGTTAGCAAGTGGAACCCTTCTTGCAAAATTGAGATGCTGATTGTATGTGTAAGCTTTACTGGCAAATTCAACTTCTTTTTTTCCTAATAAAAAAAGCCCTCCTTTTATATTAGGATCAACATGCCTAGGTCTGCCTTTAGTTGCTGGCCATTCTTACGGAGAGTAGCAAACCCTACATATTTTCTAGGTCTAGAACACTGATAGAAGAAATTATTTTAAAATTTATACACTGCCTTGGTTGCCCCATAAGGACTCCCAAAATGGTTCACAGTTTAACCTCAAGATAAATGTTTTCTGTTTCCAGTAATTTAAAGGAATGTTGATTGAAGAACAGCCTGCTTTGGCCTACAACTCCCATCAGCCCTAGCCAGCATAGCCAATGGTGAGGGATACTGGGAGTTGTAGGCCAAAAAACCTGGAGGGCCACAAGTTGCCCACCCCGGGTATAGACCAATGGGAGAGACCATTTACCTTTGGCCAAAAGCTTACAGTGGGAATAACACCCTGCTTCCCTTCAAAAACGTGGATGCACATAAGTATTTCCCTCAATTTCCTGTTTTTATGGACAGGATGCAGCATTGCTCGTGGGAAGCTGCCTTATACCCCCTTAGACCACTGCTCCATTTATTTATTTATTTATTTCATTTTTATACCGCCCAATAGCCGAAGCTCTCTGGGCCGTTTATAACAATTAACAGGAGAGTCCCTGCCTGCAGGCTTACAATCTAAAAAGACACAACACACAAGAAAAAAGGAATGGGGGGGGGGGAAGAAGGGGCAATGTTAATTCATCCTTCTGGCAGGGCTGGTGGAATGGCCTTGCGCTCCCTCTCTTCTCCCTCCTCTCGGCCTGCTGGAATGGCTGGTGGTGGTGGCAGTTGAGGGAGGAGGAGCCTTCAGGAGGGCGGCCTTTCAGCAGGGCTAGTGGAATGGCCCTGCGCTCCCATTTGGCTCAGTACTGTCTACATAGACAGCAACAGTTCTCTGGGGTTTCAAAGCGGGGGGTCTTGCCCAGTCTTACCAGGAGATTGAACCTGGGACCTTTTGACTGCAAAGCAGATGCCAGACCACTGAACTGCAGCCCTTCCCCTTAACTTCTTCTCCATAGCCTACTCTGGTGTGCCCGCCCTACAGCACTACCCCAGACAGCTAAATGCTAGCAGTCCCCTCTGCCTGGTTCCCACAGAACTACTGATGGTGCTTCCCCATTTTGGACAGGGTAGTTTTGTGACTGGTTGGGCCAGTCACAGCAGCCCCCTGCCAGGGAAGGGAGTGAAAGCACTCCTCTTACCTGCTCCAGCAGTGTCCCTGAGAGGAAAAGGTGCAAGAGAGCCTTGTCTTTTGTTTTGTTTTTAATTTTTTTTTATTAGCGTTTTTCAAACAATAACAATCCTCAAAAAAGATATAACAATATGTTGAATACAGCCACATACACAACATTGTTCATACCTCTGTAAATAATCCAATTAAAATATTAAATCTATATTAATTGGTCCATTTCTATGACAGATTAAAATCTACTATGCCAAAAATCCAGCCGATTACTTGGAGGTCCATCTTTGCCATTCATTTCTGAGAAAAACATTAAGAAAAGGTACCAAGTTGTTACAAAGTTATCTTTCATTATTTCTCCTCTAGCCACATGAAAGCGACTGGTTAGTTTCTCCGCCAACGCAACGGAAGAGAGCCTTGTGCCCTCTGAACCCCAGCCATTTGTTGCAGCTGAAAAGACCAAGTACAGTGCAGTGCTTTTCCCGCCCACCACGCCCACTCTGGCACAGTGCAACAGGCTTGTCAATTGGTTCCAAAATATGTATTTTATCAGTTGAAAGAAAAATAATCATACAGTTATGAACACGGATAAAATACAATTAGAGAAAATAGTTTTGTTTTTTGGTTTGTTTTTTTAATGTAAAGAGTTTCAGTATTACAAAAAGAGTTCCCAAACTTTAAAAAAAAGTTCTGCGAGTCTCCATGTTATTTCTAAAGCCTTGGAGGGCTGTCAAACATTTGAGGTAGCTTTGTGGAGTGGCCAGCAGGGACACAGCTGTTAGAACAGCAGGGTGGAGCCAGTATCCAATTTAATTGAGCATGAACCCGAGGTCTGCTCCAGCTCTTGGTCCCAGGGGTCTGGCATTCTGACCTGGCATGTGCCTGAAAAATTCAATAGCACTTATTAAGGAATTCAGCAGTCCACACAGCGCCGACGTGGAAATGGAATTTAGTGCCGTGCTCCGCAAGAGAATTTTTTGTTTATGCCAGGAAAACTGTCTTTGCCTCTTTTAGGCTGACAGCAGATCTATCTGTCCAGGAAAATATTCCTAATGCGCTCTTTTAAAAAATAAAATAATGTCTCTTGGAGACATAAAATAATGTCTCGTGAAGACGGGTTTTCAGTAGGCTTGCAAAAGGACCTACCCATATTTTATTGAAGACCATCTCTGTGTTAATAAGTACAACAGATCTTAAAGACTAACAAATTTATTCTGCCATAAGCTTTCGTAGGGCTGGGGGTGATGGAAGTAGTAGTCCAACACAACTGGAGGGCACCAGATTGGGGAAAGCTGCTGTATATTTATATTAAAAGCCCCTCCCCCAATAGCCAACTTTGCAGTCAGTATTACAATGACATTATTATCAGATCCTCTCAAGAATATTTTGATCATTAATTGATCCTTGATTTAGAGCTAGGCTGTCAATATGGCCCCCATAAATAGCAACTTTTTTCATTTTTAACAAATACTGAAAGCTCGCTGTAATGCACGAGCAGGCAAGCTTTTTTGGGCTTGTGGGCACATTTGACAATTTGAGAAACTGTCTTGGGCGCCACCACAAAATGGCTGCCATGGGAGGCATGGCTAGTCACCAAGGACAAGTCACCTGCCCCCAAAAACTGAATACAAGGCAGAGGTGGGGTCTGAGCCCCAACACACTGAACAACTCCTTTGAACCCACAGTTCAGTGCCAACAGAAACCTACTTCACAGAAGGCAAGCTCTTTTTCTCTCCCCACTCCTTCTCTGCCAGCCAATTCATCCCACCCATCCACCCCCGCCTCTTTTCCTCTTACCCTAGATCACGCCCCCCACACACACAGAGTCTCTCTCTGACTAACTCACTATGGCTCACCTTCCATACATGCGTGCGCGTGCGCACGCACACACACGCACGCAAACTCTTGGATCTCTCCACCCACACATGTGGGCTCTCTCTCCTGCTCCCTCACACACATAACACACGCAAGCACCCCATTTACCCATCATTCACAACACACACACACGGAAAACCACACTCTCTTTCAGTGTCCCTCCAAAATGGCCCCTTAAACCCTTTCTCTCTCCCTTTCTCAAACATGTGCCCACCCACCCCCGTCTATTCAGACATACTTGCGCGCAGTGCCGCGCACCCTCCCCAAGCCCTGTTGCCCTCTGCCGCTCTCCCTGCCCCCTGCTGGATTGCCATGGCCCTTCCTGGACCCCCTTCCCCCTCACTGCTCTCTTTAGCTCCTCCCCGCCCCCATTTACCAGACAGCGGCAACAGGGTCCCGTTTCCTTCCCCCCCTTCTTTTGCTTGGTGGCTGGGCGCATCAGAACTGCAGCCACCCACCCACCAGCTTTGCTTCCTAAGAATGCCTCTGAGCCCCACAGTGCAGCTCTGAGGCACTTATGGGAAATGAAGATGGCAGCGGCTGGAGGCCCTCGCTTTGCTTTGAAGCAATCCCGCCTGCCAGTATAAGAACATTAAAAAAAATTAAAAAAAAATAGAAAGGGGTAGGGGTAGGATACCTCGGTGGGCACCAAGGAAGGTGTCTGAGGGCGCATTGGTGCCCATGGGCAGAGCACATTGCCTGCCCCTGCTGTAATGTGTCTTCATCAGCCTAAGAAGCAAATATTGCCAAATGTATTCCATGTAGCTGCAATTTCACCACAGAAGTACAGAAACTAGTAGCTAGTCAGGAATTCCTCAAAGTGAAAAACTCCGCTATTATTTTTTAAAAAATTGTATTTTTGATGATGATGCAGATGCAGGCTTTTAGACCAGTCAAAACAAGATACACACACAGAGGGTTTTTGAAGATCTGATGACCCCTTTCTATAATACACGTGCTCAGCATTGGTCTCTATTCTAGGTACAAACACCCTGGGTTGGGTCCAGAAATGTTGTTCTGCATGCAGAAAGGTACCGTGTGCAGAAAGGAACTTCCTGTCTCCTCTTTTTTATTTATTTATTTATTTATTATATTTATACCCCACCTTTTTTCCTGCAAGGAACCCAAGGCGGCTTACATACCCGTATATACTCGAGTATAAGCCGACCCGAATATAAGCCGAGGCACCCAATTTTGCCTCAAAAAACTGGGAAAACTTATGGACTCTAGTATAAGCCTAGGGTGGGAAATGTACGAGGGGAGACTCCCGCCGCCACCCCCAGACACCCCCCGTCACCCCCGTACCTGCACCCGCTGCCGCCGAAGCCCCGCTGCCACCAAAGCCCCCCAGGACCCCCGCCGCCACCCCCAGACACCCCACGCCACCCCCCACCCCCGTACCTGCACCCGCCGCCGCCGAAAAAGCCCAGCCGCCGCCGAAGCCCTGCCGCCGCTAAAGCCCCCCCAGGACCCCTGCCGCCATCCCCAGAAACCCCCGCCACCCCCCACCCCCGTACCTGCACCCGCCGCTGCCGAAAAAGCCCCGCTGCCGCCGAAGCCCTGCCGCCGCCGAAGCCCCCCCAGGACCCCTGCTGCCACCCCGACACCCCCGCCACCCCTGTACCTGCACCCGCCGCCGCCGAAAAAGCCCCGCCGCCGCCGAAAAAGCCCCACCGCCGCCGAAAAAGCCCCGCCACCGCTAAAGCCCCCCCCAGGACACCTGCCACCACCCCCAGACACCCCCCGCCACCGTACCTGCACCCGCCGCCGCCGAAAAAGCCCCGCTGCCGCTGAAGCCCGCTGCCGCCGCCTCGCCGCCGCTCACGTCACTGCCGTTGCCGTTTCACCTTGTCGCCACCCGCTCGCAGCCACCGCCGCCGCCATCGCACGCCACGCCGCCCACGCCGGTCCCGTCATCACTTTCGGCGTGGCGGAAGTGACGCGCCAGGCCCCTGCTCCGGCGTGCTTGGCCGCCGCCGCTCTGTTTAGAGCTGTTTACGGTGGCGGGGGGTGTCTGGGGGTGGCGGCAGGGGTCCTGGGGGGGCTTTAGCGGTGGCGGGGCGGCGGCGGGGCTTTTTCGGCGGCGGCGGGTGCAGGTACGGGGGTGGGGGTGGCGGGGGGTGCTTGGGGGTGGCAGCAGGGGTCCTGGGGGTGGCGGGGGGTGCCTGGGGGTGGCGGCGGGGGTCCTGGGGGGGGCGCTGACCCTAGTATAAGCCGAGGGGGCATTTTTCAGCACAAAAATGTGCTGAAAAACTCGGCTTATACTCGAGTATATACGGTAATCCTCCTCCTCTGCTCCATTTTCTCCTCTGCTCTTTTCCCTGCTGCAGCCCTCCATGTACCCTCCAAAGCTCTTTGGGTGTGTGTGTGTCCCCCAGCAGGATGTGGAAAGTCCATTCCGCATGTGGTATAGTCTTCCACGGACAGGAGAATATTTCTGGATCCAACCCACCCATTCCTACTTGCAACCTATGCTTCCCCCCACCCAAACATCACCTTATTTAAAATAAAATAAAAAGTCACCAATATTTGACAGTCTTACTGAAGGGAAAAATTACTTGATTCAAAGAATTTTCTCTGGATGCATATTTTAGTGTTTCTTGAAACCGAATTGATACTGTGTGTGTATGGCTCAGACTCAGAGGCAGTGCACTGAAGGTGACGGCCCCCTCCTGTGGTCCGTCTGATGGCCAAGCTGTCAGAGCAATACGCCAATGGAACCAACTACCTAGGGAGGTGGTGGGCTCTCCCAATCTGGAGGCATTCAAGCTGCAGCTGGACAGCCATCTGTCAGGGATGCTTTGACCTGGATTCCTGCATTGAGCAGGGGGTTGGACTCGATATGATTCTATGATTCTAAGTTGCAGTCCAGCACATCTGGAAGGCACCAGGCTGAGGAAGGCTGATCTAGCCCATGGAGGTTCCATTGAGCTGGCTGGGTAAATGCTGTTGAAAGACCTCTCCCCCATGAAGCCATTTTAACTCATCTACCCTCAGCTTACTAGGAATACATTTCACTGACTTGTGCCATGTCCTTGCCTTCACTTCTCAGCAGAAAACACTCCCCCCCCATCATAGATTTCATAGATCTATAGAGTTGGAAGGAGCCTACAACAAGGCTATCGAGTCCAACCCCCTGCTCAATGCAGGAAACTAGAGGAGGGGTCTCCCATCCAAGTAATAACCACTAACTTTTAAAGGGGGGGGGATAGAATGGCCGTGTTTATTGTTTTAGCCATGTTTTGCTACTCTGGAAATCAGGATTTCTAGGCCAATAAACCAGGCTTTTGTTTTCGTATGCTGAGTAAATGTCCTGTTACATTTTAATATATATATACAAGGCATGTGTATCCATTTGTCCCACTGTCCCACATTGCAGAGCAATGAAAATGACCGAGAAACTACAAGACAGTTGGTTTCCATCTTTGTTGTCCTCCCTTATTTTATTTTTTACACACAGACAAGTGAGATGAAAGAACACATACTGAAGCAGCCGGGTTTAAATTAAACAGCTGTCTTGAAAAGGTTCTCTGGAGGCCTTTTATAATGGGCCGCTCCAAGTTAATAGCTATCTGTTTATTCAAAGAAAGCTGCTACTGCATGAGAGGCCACTATTACCAGAACCAAGACTTCCCTTCAAGACCTTCAGAGGAAGTACTGAACTGCCTTGCCTGTAATTTAAGATTAACACATCTCAAAAGTGAGGAGAGATCGGCCTGATTGAGAGCTCCAGGCTGGGGTTCTCAGCATTCTTGCAGAACTTTGCACTGGATGGAGACTTGTAACAGCATTTGTCATTGTTATACTTTTAAAGCGTTAGCTTAATTAAGAACAAGCCAAGCAAATTCTAGAGAGACCACATCAGTGAAGGAAATCATAGCCCCAAGCACTGCTGACTTTTTTTTTTTTTAAACATTTTAATTTGATCCTATATAGTATCATTGTCATTTTTAAAAGACTGCCACCCTGTTGCAAAGGGTGCTTCCGAACAAGGCTTTCATTGTACAATTGTCCTGCCCCATCAGGGAATTTTCCAGAGGGTCCAGGCATCATCGTCTTCCATTTATAACCCTCCCGTGTTTTGCCACTGCTTCTTCCATCTTTTTTCTTTCCACAAATAATCCATTAAGGAGAAAAAGACGGAATAGCTGCACAATGCCTATTAATTGGTAGAGCTAGGAGCTCTCTCCTTGGAAGCACCCAAAGTTAAATTTCACTTAAGGAAACCAGCTACTTTTAATTTTCCAATGATAATGTAAAGTCCAAAATAAAGTTCTCTCTCGTGCCCGGATTTCTCTCTTTAAGCAAAATCCTCAGAAACCTATTTCCATTCTTTAATTTTGAGTAGAGACATGCATTGCCAAACAATGCAACTGATTTTGGTGGTCTCAGCTTCATCAACCCTTCTCACCTTCCCCCTTAAATTTCCAAAACGACCCACATTTCTTGTTGGGTCTTTCTGCAATTGCTGTTATTTTTGGCAAGATGTTTCCACATCTTAAGATTGAATTGCATATCATGCAAGTGTTGGGATTCTGTAAGAATGTTTCTTGCCCCCGTTATGAGAGAAGGAAGGCAGGAATCTTCCTTCTCACCACCACAGCTACTTGCTTCTTGCCTAGTTCCAGATTACCAACGTGAGGGCCCACGAGTTCTTATACAGATGAACATGGAGTACTAAAAGTTTTCCAGCCAGCACATCTTATAAGGCAACAAAACAAAGAGATTTATTGTGTCCTTGTGGGCTTCCATACATGGCTGGCTTTGGAAGAAGGGCAAGTTTCATTCCCCTCCCATATGCTTCTTTTCGTATGAGTAGACCCCCCCCCCACTCCGGCGTTATATGAGAACTCAGTATGTCCTTAAAATACACACAATTGTCCCATGCCTCTAGCTTGGTCCTCAGCTACAAAGTTGAGCAGCTGGTTAATGCCACCACCAGAGTTTGCCACTCTTACTTGGCAACTTAAATGGAAACTTCTGCTCTAAGAGCAGACACAACACCGACTGGGTTCGCACAACACAATAACCCATTGTGGGCAGCTAGCCACAATGGGTTACATCTGAACCCGGACCGGTTTCCACAGGGTGGCTTAATTTTCCAGAACAAGCCACCCTGACAACCCATGGCTTGTTCTATGAGTTATCATACCCACGGTTGTTGTGTCGTCCGAACCCAGGAGAACAATTTTATCGTGGGCTGCTGGGATCAGCTACAGAGCCACTTGGCAAGGGTGGCAAAAAAAACCTGCTGCTCTTCGCAATCTTGCCCATGCCAACTTCCTTCGCCAGTGACTGCCCCTCCACCAGTGCCTAAATGGCACTTTGAAGGGACCGTCACTTGTTTGCCACCCCCAGAAAATTGCATTAATGTCTTCGTCATATTATTATTGTTGTTGTTGTTGTTGCTGGTCTTTCGCAAATGTGCACTTATGGCTATCCAATATGTGTAATTTTGCCTTGTCAATGTCCTTGTAAGTTTTAGCTGTCAAAGGGAGGAAAGTGCAGTAGTAACATACAAGAAATTGACAAGACGAGACTGCATATAGGCAAATTTGTGCACACTTGCCAAGGACTGGGGGGGAAATAATACTAAGGGAGAGGAAAAAAGCAGGAGTAGGTGAACCAAAAAAGGGGCAAGGACAATATCTCCCACTTAGCAAGGCAATCCTTTCACCTTTAAGTGTTGGACTGACACTTTTTGCTGTCGTGCTCTAAATTTGTGCCAATTTCCCTTCTACTTACTTCTCTGCCTTAAAATTTGTACAAATATTTCTGACAGTTTTTTTTTGGGGGGGGGAACCACCACAGTAACTGCAGCAGTAATGGGGGGGGGGAGCTGAAGGTGGAGGAGGATGATACTGACCAGGACATTAACAGAACGGGTAAAGCAGGCAAATCAAATCAAATCTTTATTACGGTCCAAGACCAGCATAAACTGTAGGTCAACATACAATAGACACACAAAATTTGTACAATTCCAAGTTTTAGGCTGTCCTTCAATAAATCATATCAGGATGGCATACAATAAAAACAAGACATCAGTATAAAATCACAATTAAACATGAGGAAGACAGATCAGGTTTTGGCCCTTTCTCTCTGTTTCAAACAAGGCCTAAGAAGTTATACGGTAAGTGTATGGCGTGTTCTTGTAGCCAGAAAACAAAATTTGGCAACTTTATAGGTTATAGAAGGATCTCTGTCCGCTAGTAAATACATGGTGTAAAATTCATCAGTGTTACCTGGAAAACCACATAACCAGGGATGGATCAGGTTTGACCGGGCATCTGAATAGAACGAGCAGTATAAAAGGACATGTGTAATTGTCTCTGTCTCCCCTGAGTCACATGGACACAGCCTTTGAGAGGCTTGTATATTTTGATATCTGCCTTCTAGAAACTTTGAGGGGAGAATTTAACTCGACATTCCCAGCGGCTGTCAGTCACTCCTGCGCACTTGTTCAAGAGTAACATTAAGTTGTGTTTGTTTTTTTAAAAAATGGTGAATGGAGCAGTTACTGCTGCAGTTACCATAGTAACTACTCCAAAAAGGAGCCACAAAAAGGGGGGAGCCAATATCTCCCCTTTCTGGACTTGCTGGAGACTCAGGGAAAGTGTTGAATGGGATGAGGACACTGACAAGTGTTAGCTCAACACTTAAAAGGAAGAGGATTACATTGCCAAGTGGGAGATATTGTCCCCTCCCCCCTTTTGGTGCACCTACTTCTCTCATTTGGCACTGTTGACAGTATGCAACATATGAAATGGACAGGGCAAGAATATACATATTGGACAAGAGAAGGTGCATTCTTGAGCACCTGTGAAAGGACAGCAAAACACAAAACAGAAAACCCACAACCCTATTTGCATACTCATGAAGCCCTGAAAATTATTTTTTAAAGGTGATGAAGAAAAAGGGGTAGTGATCAGATTGGGGAGGGGGCCGAGACAAGATGGGTTCTGCTACAAAGGACACTTGGTTACGTGCTGGAGGACTGAGGGGAAAGGCCTGTCGGACTGTGGGGAAAGGCCTGTTGTTCTGGAAACAACCCACAATGCTTAGCTTATTTGCAGAGTGGCTTAACGTGACATGCAAACTTCTCTTCAACTAAAGGATGAGCTGAACCAAAAGCCCTGAACCAGTGCAGGGCTGGAAGACATTCCTCTTGGATCACTTGTGGTATACTGTCTGAGAGAGAGATAGTGCTGGATAACGAAAATGAAGGATGGAAGGGGATAAAAATAGCTTGTATGCAAGCTGTCAGGCTCAAGACTCCAAAGTACTGCAGTCTGAGTGCCAGACCTTGATTCTTAAAGCATCCCACTGTTGCCAAGACTGCATTCTTTAATAAGTTCTCTCAATCACCAACTTGTTTTAAAAAAACCATTACATAACAAACCTGTGGAGAAACGAGCCTTTGGGGGTACACACACACACCTCATGTGTGAACCGGCCGGGGTGGGGTGTGCATAGTTAGCGTGTGGAGAAAGGGGCCTTTGGGGGTTCCTGCATGCATGCATGCATGCATGCAGGCACGCGCACACACACACACACACACACACACACACACACGCCTCCTCATGTGTAAACCAAGTGGGGCCAGTTGAGGGGGCTGGGAGGAAACGAAAGCCTCGGCGCCTAGATGCCTAGGGCTTTCATATGTAAATAGTTCAAGCCATAAGCCATGACTCATGAGTCTCCCACCCCCTGCCTGGCCAGGTGAAGTTGATCTTGATTGGCTGAGAGGCAGCAGAGTTACAGGGAGGCGGGGAGGGGGGGGAAGGTATATTTCCCAAAGCGTGGTCTGTCTTTGTCTGACTTTGGATCGCGTGGCTACCGGCTACCCTGGCTATTGGGTGATGGCGGCAAGCCAAAGAGAGGCCCCAAGCCTTTGGGGGCCCCCATCAGGATCCGACCCCAGTTAGCTCCTGGTGAAATGAGCTGGATGAGGGCTCTAGTGAAGGCAAGCCTTGTAGGAGTTTACCCATCTCGGACCTTTGGGTAGGTGTGGTAATTCTCCATCGGGCGGCAAGGCTGTGCTGGATTTAACCCTTGAAGAGAATACCCTCAGGTAACATAGGTGTATGCCTGAGAGATATTAAGGAATCAGGTTTTATTGTTTTGCAGCTTTACTGTGTACTAAAGTGTCTCTCTCTTTATTTAGTGTGCTTCTCTCATTTCCCTAATCTTGTTGTTTAAATGCTACCAGAATAAACCTTGTCTTGGTTTTACCCCACATGGGTTTTGTAGTACTCTGTGAGTTCAGTATCTAAATCCAGGTTACAGAATTGAAGGCGAGTCCCTCAACAGAGATCCAAGCAGGATTGCAGACAGCTGTGCCTGGCAATCTGGTACCTTGAGATCTCTGGGGGTCTTGGTTCCTTTGGAGTAGGAAAGGGTGGGGGTGTGGCAGGCCAGCCAGCCCCCCCTTCCTCCACACCTTCCTTTGCTGCCTTCTAGTTGCTGAAAGCAAATGGGCCATAGAAAAGATAACATCCACTTGCAGCTAGGAGCACTACACAAGATCTGCCATCATAGTGTATCTGCGATTCCCAAACTGTGTATAGGGAGCGTCCATGAGAATAATGAACGGATCCCGCAAACCCAAAGAGGTCAGGTACAGAAGAGGCTGCCCACCCTGCCTCTGTGTGAGCCTACTTCCATTCAGCCTCTGCTGAGGGTGGGTAATTCTGCCAGTTCTCCCTATCAGGCGAGATTAGACCATGCAAGCACAGCGGACGCAAAGACAGAGTGGAGTTGTCCCTCAGATGAGGATCTTCATGGTACCTCTGCATGAGTCACTCCTCTGGGCTTGCCTTCCTCCAACTCAGAAGACAAATTCAGATCAATGTCTCATGTCAAAACACAGGGTGGGCTCCTTTGAGAATGGGTCATTCTGTCTCTTACCCATTCCAAAAGTAAACCTTTCCCAGCTATAAAAATGAAGTCTGGATCCAATGTTAATTCAGAGCAGGGGGAAGGGTGCGTATCGGATGTTTGGAAAAACATACAGTGGTGACGTATATAGACACTACGTACGAAATACACTTTGTTCTGAAGTACTTGGAGCAAAGAGCCCAAAGAGTTAACAGTGAGGTGAACAATGTTGAAAGGATAACCACAGTACAAACTTTGATTTTCTAGTAGGCGATCACTCGTGACCGAGTAAGATTGTCTTCCAGGATAAAATTACAAAAAGAAAATTATATAAAGAGGAAATTGTATAAAACTGTGTAAACTCTAACGATGGGTCCGTAAGTGACTGTTGATTTTCTACCACTTTAATATCATGCCCCCCGCCCAAAGAATCCTGGGAATCGGTTTGGTGAGGTGCTGAGAACACACACACACACACACGCCTAAGAGAACTACCATTGCCTGGGAAGGGGGAGGGGCCACTAAACCAGTTGAAGGCTGCAATCCTACTTCAGAGTAAGCCCCAGAGGAATCTGCTTTATAGTAAGTCCACTGCTCATGCTAGCTCAGTATTGTTTATACCAAGTGGCAGTGGCTCTCCAGGGTTTCAAACAGGAGACTTTGCCAACCTTACCTAGATTGAACATGGGGCCTTTTTCATGCACAGCATGTGTTCTCCACTGAACTACAGTCTCTTTCTTATGTGCATGCGATCACACCGCAAAGCTGCACTGTAGACAGAATGTGCTTATTCTAGGTACACAGGAGCCATTGGAGGTGAACTGAACAACACCATCAAAGAACAGCAAAAAAAAAGAAAAAGAAAAAAGGGTGGTGGTGGAAAAAAGAGGATATCAAACCAAATCACTCATTCTATACAGCTCTATTTGGTATCAAACAATCTACAATGTGGTAATGTAAGCAGGGCCACTTAAATGATTCCCCCTGAAAGTTACAACGTATGAACAAAAGGCAGCTTTTGAATGTTGGCAGCTTGAATGGGTTTCATTAAAATAAATACCAAAAGGCACTGCAGAGCAAAGGCATCCAACTTAGTTTAAAAAAAGAAAGAAGAGCTGACATTGAATGCATAGAACAAAACATGCATTTTAATCCAACAGCTATCGTTTCACATTCATGTAAACATGGTCAGATTGATGTATAAAGGTTTTCCCTGAGAGTCTACGATTATAAAAGCGGGGTGGGGGCTTTCCACTTTGGACATAACCCACCATGACGTTCTCCTGCACAAGCCTCATTAAATGAAAGACAACCGGGAAAAAGCACAGTTTCCATTCAGTTAAACAGCACTCGTGCGGGAGAACTTCCTTGTGGATTGTATTTCCCTAAAACCAATCTGAACGGAGGCCTGGAAATAATTCAGAAGTGTGTTCGAGACATTTCCAGACCCCGCAGTCCACACACACAAGGGGATACCAACACTGCACAGGGTTCCCTTCTGTTCTGGGCAGCCCACGCCACTGAACAGGGCCAGCTTGGAACCATTCATCATCATCATCATCATCATCATCATCATCATCATCATCATCATCATCATCATCATCTGTCTGCACAAATGGTGTTGCATTTTCAAAGTAGGGAGGCTTTTCCAATGAGGGGTTTGCCCTGTGCTTCTGGTTTTGCGCTACTGTGCAAAGCTATTGTGGGGTGTGTCGAATGATTGCTTCAGTTTTAAGCACAACTGATGAGCAAGCTACACGGCAGCTTCCAAACATGTGTGTTTCCTTCACTTCTGTGTAGTAAAAATGTCATGTGCAAAGAGGCCCTAAGTAGGACCGTGCTAGCACTCATCTAGTAAATGAGAATAGCTGGCTTACTAGCTTAACAATATTTTATATTAAGAAAAAACCCTCACCAATTGACCTGGATGATAAAAACTTTTGATATACTACACACAATACATTGTATTAATATTAATACAATGTTTGTTTTAGGTGGCCACACAGCACAGCTCTCAGCCCCCTGGTCAGGCTGTCTTCCCTTTCCTCTTCCTTGTGCAGCCATGGCGTGGCTGTAGTGCACCCAGCACAACGGAAGTGCATGGCTGCCAACACTCAAGGAAGGTGGTATTCAACCTGCCCAGCTACTCCCCATCTCATTGGACCTCTCACCAAGGGTGATGGGGGCTCCCAGTGCTATTATTCAAAGGCATTGCACAGATATTCCATCTTTAGGCTTCTCTACACGAGGCATTTATTGTGCACTCATGACCCCTCACTCACGGAAGTTTGCTGGGCCTTTTCATGGCATGTATATATGCCACCTATGAAAGTAAAAAAACCCTCCCTAAACCTGTACACACCACAGCACGTGCCACCAAGGCTGCAGCTGCCTCCGCAGTTTTTCTCTGCTATCATTCCTTTAGTGGAGATATGCAGGGCAGCCACTTGGTCCTCACATCCCACATTCGTCAGGCATTATAAACTGAACAAATATGCTTTGGCTGAAACAGCCTTCAGGCATAGAATATTACAACAGGTTCTCCCTCAAACTTAGGTTTGGCCTTCTTTGGGACCCACCCTATGGGAATGTGGCTTACGCTGGCTCAGCTTGACTGAGAGTGGAAAGCTAAGCAGGGTCAGGCCTGGTTATTACTTGGATGGGAGACCCCCTCTTCTAGTTTCCTGCATTGAGCAGGGGGTTGGACTCGATAGCCTTGTAGGCTCCTTCCAACTCTATGATCTATGAAATCTATGAAATCTATGATGTTGTCATCCTCCAAGGCCTCTCTTGTGTTTTCCAACCATTTTTGTGGGTTTTGTTTTTTTTAGAGAAAGGAAAGTCAGGTATTAAATTTCAAACCAGAACTGGAATGAAAGCCTCATGTAAAGTCACAACTCCACTATACTGCAGCGATATCACAGCACCACCTTGTGCTTGGTTAATAGAATATATAGAAAGCCAGATATATATAGAAAGCCCTGGGGGGAAAAAACCTGTGTAACGGACACACTTTTCCTCTTGAAATTAAAACATTAGGAGAAGCCTCAGTAAAGCAGTGGGTTAAACCCCTCACCTAGATAATCCCTTTCTCTCCTTAATGGATTTATTTGGATAAGAAAAGCCAGAGGAAGCAGTGGGGAAACATGAAAGGGTTACAAATGGAAGACAACGATGTCTGGAGCCCCAGTAAAATTCAGTGAATGAGGCAGTGCAATTGCACAATAAAAGCCTCAGTGGGAAGCACCCTGAAAAATCTGATCAGGAGGAAAAGGTGGAAGAGCTGCTCAATGCCTTGTGCTTGGTGGTGCCAGGAGCCCTCCTTCTGGAAGTATCCCATGTCTCTGTGGCCATGTGCCTGGCTGAAGAGGGCAGGGCAGTCTGCTCTGCAGCTCTGCCTTTTGTTTACTGCATTTACGGTACTTTGTTTACCCTTCTTCCTGGGATGGGTGGTCTCCCTGCAGTAGTTCATATAATCAGTTTGTTTGGAAAGAGGCATTGATCTATATGCTGCCTCCTTTCCACAGCCTGTGTAACACAAGGAGTAGAAGAATGTAAGTATCCGCATCTCTCTGCTCCAAGTGAAGGCAACCTTGCTCACCACTTTTCCTGCCTGCTTTTTCCTGCTTGAAGGCGAGTGCTGACACAATCAAGTGAACATCCATGTTCTTGAATGTGACTTGGAAGCCTGGAAGAAAAGAATTCCCTGGTTCAGGTTGTCTGAGTGTGGAAAGCTAAGCAGGGTCAGGCCTGGTTATTACTTGGATGGGAGACCCCTCCTCTAGTTTCCTGCATTGAGCAGGGGGTTGGACTCGATGGCCTTGTTGTAGGCTCCATCCAACTCTATGATCTATGAATCTATGAATTCCATTCAAAGGCAGTTTAGGCTGCAATCCTACTCACACTTACCTGGAAGTACAACCTGCTGAACTCAGTGGAGCTTACTTCTGAGTAGACATGTACACAGGATTGCACTGTCTATAAATGAAATTGGAAATCAAGACAAGAAAAACATTTCCTAAATATTCTCCCAGAGTGTTTTCTCCCTTTATCCTGTTCTTCCGATTACCGTAATATAACTAGATGCTTTTTAATCTAATTCTTTTTTATATAAAGTTGAAAAAACACGCCCAAGGTTTTATTTTTCTTATTTTAAAAGAAACCATTTACACTGTGAACATAAAATTATACAGTTATAACAGAAAATCATTATCCATTCCAACCCCTGGCCGGTATCCCAAGGTGTCTTCCCTTTAGATGATGGGCACCGGGCCAATGAAAAAAATGCTTACCGTTTGACCAAGCCGTGCAATCTTTCATGCCGTACTAATCATTCTGGTTCATGAGATCCAGTTAATTGTGCTTAACTTTCCAATCTCATCCTGCATTGTCTATTATTATTTGATACCAGGACTAGGAACCGCAGGCCTGGGGGCCAAATCCAGCCCACTGGGGTTCCCCAGAAGGTCACGCCCACTTTCCTTGGCCCCATCCTCTTTCCCCCTACCGCCAATCATTTGGTGGATTCCTCGCTTTTGTGCAGTTTTTTTTCCTATTTATTATTTTATTTTATTTATTATATTTATATCCCACCTTTTTTCCTGCAAGGAACCCAAGGCGGCTTACATAATCCTCCTCCTCCTCTCCCTTTTATCCTCACAAAACCCTGTGAGGTAGGTTAGGCTGAGAGGCAGTGACTGGCCCAAAGTCACCCAGTGAGCTTCATGGCCGAGCGGGGACTAGAACCCGGATCTCCCGAGTCCCAGTCCACCACTATGCCACACTGGCTCACTAATTCTAAAAGGTTGATATGCCTCTCCTAAGCCTTGTTTACTGGCAATATCAGCTTTAAGTGACAATATGCTGGTATTTTTTGTATTTTGGCCCCACCCTTTGCCTTTGGGCCCCATCCACCACCGGAATGCAGTCCGACCCCAAGAGATTCCCTGGAACTGAGCTTATCCCTTAGCTCTCCCTCCACCACTGTTTCATACAGTACCACCAACAGGCATACTGCTTTACAAAGTTGCATAAGCAAAGACAGGTCTCTGCCTGAAGGGGCTTACAATCTAAAATGTTGACAATGGGAAGGCAACAAGGGATGGGAGGAGAGGAGAGGGCCGGAGTAAAGAGGGGTGAACATGAGCAAGAGCAGTTAAGATGTACTAATGCTTGGGCGCACTTGGAGATGAGGGATTTAAGGCCTCTGCAATAGGAGCCACCTGAAAACCTCCCTCCCATATTTTCCCACCACTTATTCTGTCTTTTTTTTTCCCTATCCACATCATGGGATGGATGCACAATGTCTTTTGGAAGGGGGAAAAGATGGAATAGCTGCACAATGACTTTTGATTGGTATTGCTGGAAACCCTCGGTCTGGAAATGCCCTGATCTCTGTCAAACAAGCTAAATTTGGCCCTTTGAGTGCTCCATAGCTGCTATGGATGCCATTGGGGGTGGGGGATTATTTTTTTAAAGACTTTGGGGGGGGCAACAGGGGCTGCATGTGGCCCACAGGTTCCATGTTACCCATCCCTGCTCTAAAGCAAGTCCAACTAACCATTAATTAAATGTTAATTATTTTTAGTTCAATATTATTTAATTACTAAAGTTACCACACTTATGGTATGCAAAATTACTACTGTTTAAAAGGACACAATTAATTGCTGAATACATGTTTTCATCTTTCAGTGTATGTACTAGTTGTTGGATAGGTGTCCTCTTAAGTTTGTAGTACTCTATATCTGTTTTTATTGCCTGTTTAATTACCATGCTTGCCAATAGAGAAATACATTGTTTATTACTCCATTTTATTACTATTCTATTACTTAAATTATCCCCACCTTAACTCTCCATACTTAATCAAATATTTGCCACTGACTTTCTGTACCTTCTTAGGTGTTAATGCCACAGGAGCATTCTACAGAACAAAGGCGGGGAACAGGATGGGTTCCATGGGCCGGATTGCACTCTTGGACCAATTTGGAGGGCTGCATATCAGGGGAGAGGCCCCCGTCCCCATCCCCAAGCTCCACCCCTTTACTTCACTCAGCTCATTTTGCCTTTCTGCAGGCTTCTGCTAACCTGAGGCCTGGGGGCTAGACGGGCTGGTTTCCCGTCCCTTTAATAAAACAAATGCTTTGAGGTGATGTGGGCTACTTTTCAATGTTATTATCCTAACACTGGAAGAGGTTTTCAGCTGAGATATTCCTTTCCCTTCCTTTCCCCCCATTCCTTCCATGATGCCCTTTGCCACTGTCGCCACTCTTTGGAAACTCTCTTGAGCAGGGGCAGACAGAAGGTAGATCGGGATCTACTAGTAGATCTCTGGATGATCTTCAGTAGATCAGCAAGGGGTTCTGACTCCCAGTGGTTTAACAAGAGCAAGTGAAAATGCAAGTAAAAACTATAAAGAATGCCCTGCCATGGCTGGCCTTGTGTCAATCACTTATCTTTCTCAGCCTTAGTGTTCCTCACCTGTAAAGTAGGGTGGGGTTTTTTTAGCTCCACTGGCCATTTGATTCATTGTCTTTGACTAGGTCTCTGTGTGGCTCTGCTAGCCAGTTTTAGAGCTGTGTTAGAATCCCTGCTCTACAGTAACTCAAATGTAAATTTATATATGCAGGTTATTCCAGTCTATGACTGGGTTCAGACAACATGATAACCCACACTCAAGGGTTGAGTATGGGTTGAGTGTAGGTTGTCGTTGAATTGTGGGTTATTGAACCGTGGGTTATCTTGTTGTCTGAACCCAACTGCGCTAACAAGCCATGGCTTGTTAACCACAAACAAGCCATGAAGAGAACCCATGGTTTGTTGTTGGGTTGTGGACTGTGGCTCATTCACCATGGTTTGTTATCTCGGCTGGGTTCCGACAACACGATAACCCACATTTCAACAACCCACGCTTCAACCCTTGAGTGTGGGTTATCTTGTTGTCTGAACCCAGTCAATGGCTCATGAGTTGCACCAGATAACTGTCTCCACTCCTTTAACCAGCATTTTGCATCTAGCTTCTCACCCTCCAATACTATTTTGCACCTGGCTCTGGTTGGTGGCCCTTGGGGTTCTAGTAAAAAGCAAAGTAGAACCCACATGCTTGACATAGGCCCATCTCCGCCTTAAAGGGTTTCTGCACAGGACACATGCTTTGCCATTGCTTCCAAACTCACCCTTGACTAAACAACAAAGGGCAGTATCCAACGATGCCGTTCCACTAAAGCAAATTACATTGTGCTATCATAAGGGACCTCTAGTGCAACGCCAATAGCATTAGATTGCACAACAGGTTTCCCAGGGAATCCCATCACAGTGAAATGAGTTATCACATACCTAGTTTTGTTACCATCTTCCCTTTTGGCTATAGACTAGCCTAAAAAGCCACAGAACCACGGGATTCTCAGAAATCCATGCAAATGTTCCTTTTGGCCGTAATTATTCTGTGTTGGAAACGTCCCTAGCAGAATGCTTAAGCAACAGACGTGCTCAATTTGGCAGCACAGCTGTGAGTGACATGTTGCTTGCAGAGGCTGTCAATTTATTACGCTACAGTTTCCCCTTCCTCCTTTGGAATGTTAGGGGGGATTCACCGGAAAAGGTCTGAAGTTGTAAAGTATTAAACAATATCGCATCATCTCAGACAGCAACAATAAAGCTTAATCTTATTTTAGAAAGTTTTGGTTCCAATCAAGCTATCTAGAGTGACAGCTTCTCCCCTCCACATGACCTGTAGATGCTCCCTCCTCAACACACTGTGCCAACAGCTATGATTACTCACAGCAACCCCATTAACACTCAACACTCTGAGACTGTACAGCTCCATCAAGGTGATGTGTAAGTGGCACACCACTGACAGCCCCTAATAACTAGATGTTCAATGGCCACTTGTATTGCTTAGATATATTAGCCTCTTACATTTTACTTTGATTTTATTCCTTTCTTATGTCCATCTGTTTCTATGTATTGTGCAGGCACAAATGTACACACAACTCATCGTTAATTTAGTGGATATATCTGCTCAGCAAAGCACAGAACAAAATGTTCTGCAAAGATTGGCAAGCATCAATGTGGTTCAGGGGTTAGCACGACGGACTTGTGTCAAGGCGACACAGAGACAAATGTCAGCTCAGCCACAGGCTTAATGGCCTAAGTCTCCTCCTCTCGGCCTCAGTTCTCTTTCTGTAGGATTTGAATAATGGCTGATAAGGAGAAATGCAAGAGAAGGATTATAGTGGCAAGTGGTTTGCACTTTGATCTTTCAGCCCAACGGGTGTGTGGCTGGTTGTGTTTGTTCAGGACTGAGGAAGTACAAAGACATGCTAAAGGCATATTATAACATGGAAGTGTAACTATATCACGCAACTGTGGAATCTGGTATATAGCACACATCAGCATTAAGGGAATCTCAGGGTACATCCAAATACACATGCTGTAAGCCAGCCTTCCCAAGCCTGGTGCCCTCTAGTTGTGTTAGACAATTTCCATCATCCCCAGCCAACATGGCCAATGATGGGAGCTGTAGTCCAACACATCAGGGGGAACCAGGTTGAGAAAAGCTCCTTTAAGCTGCTGTGAAAGCATGTTAACTGTGTTTTGTTGATACATACAATCTTCTCCCCAGGACTTGGGGAAATATAGTTCTGCATATTTGGGGTAGAAGCCAACTGTGCACTGTGCTGATTGGCTGGGGGCTTGTGATGTCATGAACCCTCCTCTGGAGGGAGCAGTTGTTCAGCCCTTGTAAAATGCCAAACAAATGTTCAACCAGTAGTCCAGGAACTTTAACTCAAAAAAAGCAATGGACCTGGAAGAAATTCAAAACAAGTTGAAATTTGGTACATAGTTGCAGCTTGGCTCCCAATAATAATTCCCAAACAATCACATTTGAGCCACAGCAGCCATCTTGGAAAACTGGTGGGCTTACTTGTGAGGGACTAGAGAAAGAGCTGGCAAGAAGTGCAAGAGGACACAGAAGCCGAGAGAACTTTCAGACGTGCAATGATTTCAGAGTTGCAAACAATAGTGCAGAAATTCCGGATAAAGTTGTAATTGCTAACAAGCTACAATGTTGGACTGTCTTTCATAGGAAGACCCCCACAAAAATATACCAGCATCGATTTTTCAGCAGTATCATGACTATGTTTCCTTCACTTCAGCACTTAATCTAAAAAAACATCCAAAAATCCTCTTTCACATGCAAAGTCTTTTCTGAATCACTACAGACCTCCACTCCCCACCTTTCTTCTTCTCCTTCTCCTTCTCCGAGCCCCCATCTCCTTCTGTCACCTTTAAGCTACACATTGTAGGCTACTGTCCCTCTGGGTAAGGACCATGCATGCCACTAAACAGCACTTGCTATTATTACTGTAAGACTACTTTCCCCAGCCTAACGCCTTCCAGCCGTGTTGAACTACATCTCCCATCACCCCCTCAAGCCATGCTGGCAGGGGATGATGGGAGTTGTAGTGCAGAACAGCTGGAAGATGCCAGGTTGGGAAAGGCTGCTATAAGATGTCACATAGTAAAAATGCCTAATGGGTCTTCCCCATTTTAGAGACAGGGGAAGTCAGGCTACTGGTCAAGAAACTGCAGTTCAGTGCCAACAGCCCCCCACAGCCCAGCCCGCTCCACCCTCCCCCCCTCCCCTCCCCTCTCAGTAATGATGAAGCGTGGTGACAATGCAGAGGAACCAACCAAATGGCTATGAAAACCCCACAGCTTGGACTTGAATCATATTGGCATGTATATCCCTCACCACCACCTCAGTCCCCAGTTGCCGGCCAGTTTCTCTCCAGTCACGAAAGCAGCCGCATTTCCAAGGCAGCCAAAGGTGCCTGGCAGAGTCCAGTAGCTCTCACACTCCCCCCCCCCCCAGCTCCTGCTGTGGGGATCAGACTGTCTTTGGCAGAAGGAAGACTTTGGAAAGTTGCACACATTCCTGGTGCGAGGGATCAATCTGCTGTTTCAATTCTCTCTAGGAGGAAAGCACGGAATGACTGTGCGCGCGCGGGGGGGGGGGAATTCTGGGACCACCACAAGGGGGGGGGAAGAGGAGGGACGTTCAGCCCCCTTCCCAGACGGCTTATAAAGCCGGGACGGACATCCTCTGAACTCCTCAGAGCAGAGCCAGGAGGCATTTTAGAGGGGGGGGGGGCGGTTGGTTCACACTGGACAAAAGGAGGGAGCGCAGACTCTGGTTCGAAGACTCCTCACTCGGCCTTGGCATTCCAGTAGCTCCTGCTCAGTAAGGGCCCCCCTCCTGCGAACCGAGGGCCGGCCCCCTCCTCCCCCCTAAGAGAGGCCTCGAGAGCAATGGAGCCGAGCCCCAGGCCACCCATGGGCGAAAGCGGCGGGAGCCAGGACGGGGAGCCCGCAGCAGCCGCCGCGCTCCTCAAGAGTGCCGTCCAGCCGGCCCTGCTGGCTTCCTGCGCCCTCCTGCTGTACCTGTGGGCGAGAAGGGGCCCGAGGGCGCCGGGCAAGAGCCTTCCGGGCCCCGTCGGCTGGCCGCTCGTGGGCAACGCGCTGCAACTGGGCCGCCTGCCGCACCTCACCTTCTGCGAGCTGGCGCGGCGCTACGGCGACGTCTTCCAGTTGCGCCTGGGCATGCGCACCGTCGTGGTGCTAAACGGCGAAGCGGCGATCCGGCAGGCGCTGGTGCAGCAGGGGGGCCCCTTCGCGGGCAGGCCCGACTTCCCGTCCTTCCACCTGGTGTCCGGGGGCAAGAGCATGGCCTTCGGGCGCTACACCGAGCGCTGGCGGGCCCAGCGGCGGGTGGCGCACGCCACGCTACGCGCCTTCTCGACGGCCAACACGCCCAGCAAGCGGCTCTTCGAGCAGCACGTGGCGGCCGAGGCGCAGGAGCTGATCGATGGCCTGGTGAGGCTGAGCGCGGGCGGCGCCTACGGCGACCCGGCGCCGCTGTTCACCGTGGCCAACGCCAACGTGATGTGCGCCCTCTGCTTCGGGCAGCGCTACAGCCACGACGACGGCGAGTTCCGCGCGCTGCTGAGCCGCAACGACCGCTTCGGCAAGACGGTGGCGGCTGGCAGCCTGGTGGACGTGCTGCCCTGGCTGCAGACCTTCCCCAATCCGGTGCGCAGCGTCTTCCGCGACTTCCAGGCGCTCAACCGGGAGCTGCACGACTTCGTGCGCGTCAAGGTAGCGCAGCACCGGCGTACCTTCCGGCCCGGGGCGCCCCCGCGCCATATAAGCGACGCCATCCTGGACTGCATGGAGCATGGGCCCGGGGCGCAGCAGGGCCTGGTCGGCGACTACGTCGAGGGCACGCTGTCCGACCTCTTCGGCGCCGGCCAGGATACCACTTCCACGGCCCTGGCCTGGGTGCTGCTGCTCCTCCTTAAGCACCCGCTGCTCCGACGGCAGCTACAAGCCGACCTGGACCGGGTCGTGGGGCGCGGCCGGCTTCCGACGGCCGAGGACCGCTCCTCGCTGCCTCGCCTGGAAGCTTTCCTCTACGAGACGCTGCGCTACAGCAGCTTCGTGCCCTTCACCATCCCGCATGCCACCACCGCCGACGTGCTCCTCGACGGCTTCCTTATCCCCGAGGGCACCGTGATCTTTGTCAACCAGTGGTCGGTCAACCATGATGGGCTCCGCTGGAAAGACCCTCATGTCTTCGACCCCACGCGCTTCCTGGACGCCCGGCAGGAGAGTCTCGAGCGGGACCTCGCCTGCCGGGTTATGATCTTCTCGCTGGGCAAGAGGCGCTGCATCGGGGACCAGCTGGCCAAGCTGCAGATCTTCCTCTTCACCGCCACCCTCCTGCACCAGTGCGACCTGGAGGCCAACCCTGCCGAGGAGCTCACCATGGACTGCGAGCACGGGCTGGTTCTCAAGCCCCTGCCCTTCACTGTGTCTGTGGCAAGGCGAAGCGCTCCCCAGAGCGGGGTGGACAGAGACAGCCGAGGAGCCGCCGCCGCCGCCGCCGCCGCCGCCGCCGCCTGCCCTTCGTAGCGCCAGTGCGGTGCCTTCCGTCGTCGAGACGCGCCCCTAGCTGTAGGTAAGCGCAGCCAGGGGGGCTTTGAGAGGCGCACAGCTGCCTTCTCGCCAGGGGAAGTTGATGCCCTTCCCCGCCCTCGAAGCCAGCTTTTGGTCCAGTTCCTGCGCCTTGAACAGCAGCTTGGCCCGCAGCCTTTAGGAGGCAATGATGCGACTCTCCCCACCGCGGGAAGTTTAGCCTACTACTTTCTGCATGTCCCCAAGCTGCTATTGAAGGCACAGGAGCGGGCTAGTCTCCCGTGTGCGTGCGGTGTTTTTTTTTCTTCTTTCTTTCTTTCCTCTAGCCAATTTGCAACCTAAGGCAAGCAGTCCGAGTGTTACATATCATCTATATTGTAAAATGTAGCAACAGCATCCAGTCAGACTTTCCTACCGTGTTGGGACTGTTTGTGGCTGAAATGAGAGACATTATTCTGGTGGTGGTGTGGGGAATGGACCTCTGTTGCTCGCTGTGGGACTGTGAAGTTATGAAATTTAAAAATGCCTCTTTGAAACAGGCATGCCTTATAAATGCCCGAGGCACACACGGTCGTTTGCCACCAGGAAAGGTCTCCCCGGCCAGCTCTTCTATCCTCCACATAATTTTTGGCAGGACCTTTGTCACTTACCAGTACTGCTGATCCAAACGGGGTCTAGGGCCAGTTTATACGACAAATTATTTTCACAGAAAGCAGTTCTTTGGAGGAAATAATGTGTAAATTATCACAGTGACAATAATGTATTTAGCAGTGTGCGCATGGGCTGAGAAGCCACAGTTGACAGTGTCTACCCAGCACATATGTACTGTATATGCATTTCAGTAGAAGGTATGCATGCATAGTTGTCACATGGGACAAATGTAGTTTTATATGCCTTCCATAATGCACAGTTGTTACATTTGAAGCTGCGTTACATTATACTGACCAAGAGAACGAGGCAGCCTCTACCTGTGGGAACCAGGAGCAATTCATCTGCATATGTATGGTAAGCAGGGACAGGTGGGACAAGCTCACTAGTGCTCTTTCTCTCTCACCCCCCCCCCCCACTGGTCACCATCCTCATTGCCCTCCACAAGTTGGAGAGTGACTGTCTGCAGTGAGGAGTCTTTTCTGTGTGAGCTCCCCACATGATTTGGAACCCTGAATTTCCAGGATTTCAAATCACATGGAATCAGTTGGTTGTGCTCCTTGGTAACATTGGACCAAACTACACTTGTAGCAACCCTGCCCCCAGCCACTTTATCTAAGAAAAAACAGCTTCAGATTCGGAAAAGAGAAGCAGCTGTGGAGGGGTGTGTACCTCTTTCCCGATCTGCTGCTTTGTTGCTAAAATTCCCTCATCCACTGTGTTTCAGATGTGTGCATGTGACAATCATGTCTGGAGCCTTGCCAGCTGTGAGAAGGCACTACCATGGAAAAGTGGCTGGTAGGAACAGAATTACGACAGTCATGAGTGAGCAGAAAGTAGATCTTCAGATGTTTTGTACTTCAACTCCCAGCATTCATGACCACTGGCCATGCTGGAGCTCTACCTTCTGCTTACCCCTGGATTAAGTAACTCTCCCCTGCCACTTCTCTGCTCCAAATCAACCCCACTTGAAGATATTTTTCCTTAGAAGCAGCTACTGGTAGGGGTTTGCTGCCCATGTTTGTGTGCAATGTGTAGACCAGCCTTCCCTAAACTGGTGCTCTCCAGGTGTGTTGGACAACTCCCAGCATGCTGACTAGAGGGCACCAGGTTGGGGGAGGCTGATGCAGACCTATTCCTGCTGCTCAATGTTTGACAAAGCTTCCTTAGTAAATCACCCAGGTGGCAACAACGTTCTGTAGTTGTTTTTCTTCAAGCATGGAAGGAAAACTGCTCCTAGTAACTTCGTCACTTCCCATTAAAGCAGAAATGGGAATACAGATGTGCTTGTGCAGTGCACAGACTTGGCAGCTCCCGATGCTTGCCACTCCTAGCCAGCAATTAGGAAATACTTCAGCTGTATTCCTTGGCATTAGCTTGCAGGGGAGAAACTGGCCCTTTTCTATTATCAGAGGTTCCTACCCTGAAACTCAACCCAGTATCACCAGCTATTCAATAAACTTTAGCAGATGATTAGAAATTGCATCCACGGTAGGGAGAGGGAAGAAGAGCATGGGCCAGACTTATTCCCACAGCTTGCTATGTAGAAGAATGGCATGTGGGACCATGGAAAGAGTATTGTGTAAACCAGCCCCATGCTTTGGAAGAAGTGCAGGAGTGATGGTGTGAAGTTGACGAAATTGCACATCCCATTGCACAGTGGCCTGCTTCAGTGCAAGTCAAATCTGCAACTACAGTACCTACTTTTTCTTTACCAAAACTCAAAAGGAGTTAACTTGCACAGCAGTTTCTTTGCTGCTGCAGCTTTTATATT
Organism: Shinisaurus crocodilurus; assembly: GCA_021292165.1. Taxonomy (NCBI): domain Eukaryota; kingdom Metazoa; phylum Chordata; class Lepidosauria; order Squamata; family Shinisauridae; genus Shinisaurus; species Shinisaurus crocodilurus. Next base: position 254,319,313 of record CM037876.1, on the reverse strand, counting down.
TGTCTAGTAAACCACATATTCATAGAGACTGGGTTTTTAAAGCCTCAGTAATATAGCATATATTTGAATCCAGCATTGGGCATTTCTCTTATTCCAAAATTTGTTTGAAGATTCCATAGATGACACTTTTTGTGTATTCTTTTGTAGAAATGCTCAAGTAATGCTTACTTAATACTTTTTAAAATGTGACTATGCCGTCTCTGAATAAAGATTTTGTCACAATTGTTTGAATTCTTGTGGCGGGGAGAGGAGAGGAACATAGGTGTACCACAGCAAAAGTAGAGGAACAAATGACATAGAGTTTACACAGTTATCATCCTATTCACTTAGTGGAACTACTCTCCTGTAAATAGTTGGAGAATTGTCCTAATATGATGTGTAACTCTTTATATGTATACACCTATTGCTTTGTTACACTCACTCAAATTCTGCACTCAAAAGTATTCATTTAATTTATAACTCATCTTTCTGCAAAAAAAAAATGACACTAAAGTTACACAGTGTGTTGGGTTCAGATTTGAGACACGAGTTCAAAACTGAAGTCGTAAACACACTAGTTTACTTTGCACAAGTTATGCACTCTCAGACCTATTTCTCCATATGTAAAATTGGAATTATTACTAATTTTATTTCTATACCGCCCTGTAGCGGAAGCTCTCTGGGCAGTTTTTGTCACTTACCTAACAGGTATGCACAGGTAAATGAGGCAGACTATAAAAACCTTTGCATATTAGAGGAATTAATTATTAATACATGCCAAGCTGCCAACATTAGCTGACTTGACACTGCTACCATTAATGCGTTGTGGGAATAAGCCATATTGATTCAAATGGAACTTAGTCCCACAGAAGTGTGCAGGTTGTACATTTTAAAATGTGCACGTTTTCCTATTTTCAAATAAAGAACACTAGTATTTTATTTATTTCTGCCCCACCCTTTAGGGTAAGCCCACATAAGGCAGCTTACAATAAAAATATTAAACACAATAGATTGGAATAAAGAATATGTAATAAAAATAGTGTCAGATAAAATCATATATACATAGGAATCCAGCAATAAAACCAATAAAAAGCTTGGTGGGATTTTTTAAAAAAGCCCTTGGGGTTTGCTTGAAGGCCGTAAGAGAAGGGTTCCAAGGGGAGCTCTAAATTATACAAAATAACTTTTTGGCTGACTGGTGATACCAGAAATCAGTTGTTCTTGATTAAAACCAGGAAAATGGCACAATTACATGCAAATCAGCTGATAATTAGAGAAATATATAGGGCAGAAACCAATGTCCATTAGTGCAGCTGACCTGTGATCATAGGACAACTGTATTTTGATATGAACATCAACACTCTGGCCTTTTCACACAACCCAGTATCAGTTGCAGTAACATCTACATATTTTTTTCCTTTTTTAAATTTTAAAGTGCACCCCACCCCACCCCACCCCACCCCACCCTCCTAGGGACCAATTTATATGCTTCCCCTTGATCAAATAAATTCCAAATTCCAAAAATATAACATATCCTGACAAGGCATACTCCCTTTCCCCTTTATTAATACATAGTCTAATAATTGATTCCATATATCCATAAAATTATTCTTCTTTAACTGTCCTTACTACAGTTAAAGTCAGCTAATGATACTACAAGTTAGTTTATCGTTTAGGGCTATATCCCAAACTTCCTTATACCAACCAGTTATTAGGAAAACATGTTGTACTTTCCATTTTCTCGCTATCATTAGCCTAGCCGCAGTTAACAAGTTTACAATTAATTCCTTCGTATTTTGGTCGCAAATAAGTTTCTCCGTTATTGATAACAATGCTAGTTTTGGACAGACCTCTAAGTTAATACCAATAATTTCCGATATTTCCGTAAAAACCTCTCGCCAAAAAACCAGTACATTTTTACACCTCCACCACATATGAGCAGATGTCCCTTTATCTACACATTTCTTATTTGCTCAAATATTATAGTTAGGGACACTGTTTAGTAAGACTTCCTTGCAGGCATTAAGAACAAAGGTTGCATTAATACAAATGAAAGTTGACTGGATGGTGCTACTCGAGTTACTATTTTGCGTGGAAACCCATGCATTGCAAGAGTAAACAATGGCATAGTGTTTAACACAATGATATGTCAGATATTTGTGGGCCCACAAGTTACTGTCCTCAGTCAATTGTGTAGTAAAGGGTTTAAGGGTGTGGAGAGAAAAAGCAACATGGTGCATCTTTCAGGGAAAGCCAATTTCTGTTAGTAAGAATCCACAATAGTTGAAACCTCACAGAGCATCTAACAAAACCACTATAGGCTTCTGTTGTATTCTGGAGCCAAACCAGCAACAATCCTTTAAGTAATCACATATGCCTAAATCTGGAAGCAGCCTGCCAGTGTTCCTTTCCAGTTGGTGAGGGAAGACATCAATACTTCCCATGGGTGTCCCCTATGCTTATACATGCTGTAGGCAGGAGCCAGTTCTTCAGAGCTGCCACTGGAGAGAACATCTGTGCCCTTTTCACAGCCGAGAAATATGCAGTTTTTAATTTAACACGTTAGTCAGCAAAAGGGCTCCTTTAGAGAAGATTCTTGAGTTACCATGTGGAAGCCAAAACAAAGGAACTTGGGAGTCTGGCAGATAACCTCAGCCCTCAAAGAAAACGTCTAGAACATTTCCTTTAAAAAGCTCACATCATGGCATAGATTTCAAACATAACGGTAGACAGTTTTGATAGATGGAAGTCTGAATTAGTATATCCTTCCAAAAAATCAAAACCATGCCTGATGCTGCTTTTCTGAAAGCTATTATTTTGCTTCGCGCCCCCCCCCCCCCGCTCTGATTCTAGTGGAGCTTTTTATATTGGCTTAGACCCAGATTGAAGCCATGTACAACTGCATAGGCAGAAGCAGCTGTGTCCACACAGCAGCTCCTGCCCCAAAATGCTACAGAGAGAGTTGGGGCACTCTGCTGAACGGTGCAGGTAGGCTATGGTGCAGGGAGAAGGGACTCCCCCCCCCCCCCCGATCAGAGGCACCTTCTGTGAGCAGAGCTCTGCTCAGAGAAGTTGTCTCCACCCAATTTTCTGGGATCCCACTTCTGCCTACCCCATTCAACAGGGTGCCCCAATCCTCCGTGTAGCATTTTCAAGGGGGCTGGACAAAGCAGAGAAGTCTACTTCTACCATCCCAGTTGCACACACCTCAATCTGGACCCAGCCCATCGCTCTTGAGGGGAGGGGTATTAGGCAGGGCGGGAGGGATTGGTAGGACGTATGAGCCATGCAGATGTATGTATGTGGGGAGAAGCAGCTGAATTCTTTTAACATCTCTTAAAATAATCCTGCAGTTAGCACCCATGGGTGAAGCTGAAGCCACCACAAACATTAGACCAGTGTTCTCCAACCTTCGGTCCCCAGATGTTTTTGGCCTACAACTCCCAGCATGCCAAAAACATCTGGGGACACAAGGTTGGAGAACACTGCATTAGACCCTGACTGGAGTGGAAGCCTGCCTTTGTACCAATCTGTCATTTTCTTCCAGAAGAGAGTTCTGCTGTTTGCAAAACAAGAACACTCCCCGTTCTCCCACTTCATAGAAAGAGAAAGGAAAAAACAAGTTTTGGCTGGAGTCTAAGGTTCGGGGTGGGTGGGAAGAAGCTTTATATGTTTTTAATTGGAATTTTGTTTTCTAGCAAAGCTGTCATTGTAGAAATTATGAGAGTTCAGCTCATGAACGCAAATATGTTTATTCTCTTAACATATCTGGCAAATAAAACAAGTACTATTTTCTGCAAAAAAAATAAGAACTTGAGGTCATGGCATTGTGACAAAGTAAATGAGTAAAAGTATATAGATCTGGAGTCAGCCAGTAGAAATTATATACCTGACCTTCCAAAAAGCTTTCGACAAATTCCATCTCCAAAAGCTTCCAAGTAAATGCAGGCCTGGTCTACATATGCAGAACGCGATGGCACTGAGGTGGTAAAGGATTATATATATCACTTCAGACAGCAGGTAGGTGATCACATTTTTGAATGCTGTCCTACATTAAAAGCTCCCTGCCAATAGAAAAATCAGCACAGTTGGCTAGGATAGCCAACTCCCTGCCATACTAATTTTCTCAAGGTGATGACTGAAGTCTGTCATTTAACTATCTCAGGTTCTAGGGGGGCTGATTTCAGAAACTGCCTGAAAGCTAATTCTATGGGTTACATTACAGCCTCCCCCAACCTGGTTCCCTCCAGATGTGTTGGTCTTCAACCTCCATCAGTTCCAGCCAGCATGGCCAACATCTGGAGGGCACCAGGTTGGGGAAGACTGGCTTACAATTCCTGAAAAAATATTCACCAACAAATCTTACAATTACAGGAAACCTCCATGAATTCCATTAAATTCTGTTACACGTTTAATTTCAATAATCAATAATTGCAGATAAATTACCTGGTTAGTGCTCTATACACTGGTATAAATAAAATGCAAGGCAGATCTACAGAGCCTGATGTACTGCATTGTTTAAAACTATCCCACAACTAGTTACAAAATAAGCCATTTTGAATGCTGGGAACGTTAGCAATATCTCCTTACCTTAAATGCAAGGATATTCTTAGTATATACAATTTTCATGCTTCTATCACAGAGTGTACAATTCTGATTCTAATCATGGCTTGGCCACTGACCTATTGCAGATCAAGATTCCCAAGGCCAATCCTTGAAGCAATAGGATGTGTTGGCCTCCCAGTTGCTCCTTGTCATTGTGTTGCTCTGTGGCCAATAAATGTGGTGCTAAGTCTGATCCTGTTGGAGAATAGCCTCAATTATGGCACCAAGGAGTAGCAGTTCCACAGTAGTTGTGTAACTCCAGCCAAGAACTTGTTCACCAAACAAAAAGCATGCCATGTATGGTCTCCAGCCAGTCCCAGAATGGATCAATAGGTTTAATGTTTGGGTAGGTAATACATTCTGCAGCAACCACTAGAGGGAAGAATGGGATTTATCCATCTGTGTCGATCCACCAATGAGACAGACACCACTCCCTTTACAGCCTCCCAGGTACACCCCCCCCCCCCATCTGCTCCAGAGGGTTCGGGGCCCTCTGGACAAGACTTGAAGGTCACAGAGGGGTGCCGGGGAAGAGGAAGGCCACTTACACAACATTGTCGACCAATGATACTATTAATATGTATTAAGTAGAATTAATTTGTCTCCAATTTGCATGTAGGTAGCTGAGGGAGACAGCTAGTGGATATATTCCACTAGCACTATGATTCATTGAGCAATGCACTGTAACCTTGACTTTGTGCAACCTTCTCCTTTATTAAAGTGAATCCTGACATTTTAAGTAACATGGTTACCAATATCACTGATCACTGTTGATAATTCTGCATTCAAAGTCAGAATGCTCTTCTTGAAAAGATGAGCTTTGGAATCAGATAGGGATGTGTGAGGAATATGATAGGGGGTGAAAATCTGATGGATTTTCATGATCCCCCCCCCCCCCGATTCCAGTTCACCAGCCCTGTGCCAGCGCCAACTCGCTATGAAGTGAGTCAAGCCAGCTCACAGACTTCCGTCTCTGAGATGGGCCGCAGTTTGTGCATCTTTTTTTAAATGCTAAGAAAATTTGTTTAAGGTTACACAAATTGGGATATTTTGCATGTTTTACGCAAATAAGCACCCGAAAAGCACGTGGATCTAGCGTGATTTTATGCACATTGTGCTAGATCCATACGCTTTTCAGGTGTGTATTTGCACAAAACATGCAAAATACCCCAATTTTGCAAATTGCGCAACTTTACACGATTTGCATAACCGATTTGCGCGAATTTTCTTAGCATTTAAAAAAAGATGCGCAAACTGCCACCCATCTCAGAGACGGAAGTCCATGGAGAATCCCTAACTCGGCTCACTTTTGATTATCAGCTCGGAAGAAGGTAGGAAGACTATCAAGCTGAAACAAGCTGGACTTCCCAATGTCGGCAGTCTCGGCACATCCCTAGAGTCAGATTTGGTTGTTTTAATTTCAATGGTTGTTCCTTCAGCCATGTTACCATTAGATGTTCACGTTATCATAGGAAGTCCCCCAACCATCCAGAGCTACGTTTCAGGGAGCACAGGGGGTTGCAGGAGCAAGGAAGAAACAGGGGAAATCGCCTCTCCTCCTTCCTGCAGTGGGGAACATCCCATGAGAGAAACTCTGAATCCAAACCATAGTCATAAAGAATATAGATATTTTAATTTCATAATTTACATTAGACATTAAACAGTGTTTTCACTTTTATTTCAAATAAAGCAGACATTAGAATCACTTATGCAGTTTTACAATTCACTCTTATATTAGTTTGATTTTTAAAAACAAAAATAGAGACAATATGTTCTGTGGCAGGAAAATATAATTGCATTTTGTTCCCTGTAACAGATCTTGAAAATAAGTCTTCCAACATCAGTAACACAATGTGCTCTTTTCACTACCACTCACTCATATTATTTTTCAGTGCCTCTGGCAGGGTTGCGGTGCATTCATAAAGGATTTTCAACTTTTAATTTGCAGTCAGTCAGCAAAACATGGACAATTAACCCCCACCACACACACCCTTCTCATTTCCACTGAGATCCCTGAAGTGCACCTCCTTCTAAAGACCAACTCTCCTCAGAATCATCCTTGCTCAAAGGCTACTGTCCCCCATAATATTGACCTCAAGTTTACCATCTACCTCACTCAAGTTTATATTGTCTTGATTACAGAGTGATGTAAAAATTTTTGTGAACTGCCCAGAGAGCTTTGGCTATTGGGTGGTATAGAAAGAAAATAAATGAAATGTTGTGGGTTTTCAGCACACTATTCCATAGTATTAGTGATAAAAAGCAATCTTCTGAGTAAGAGCCTTTCAGAACAAAGGAGGATGGGGGGAGGGATTTGAGGCAATGTTTCCTCTCCATTTCTTTAAGTTAGCGGCAAGCAATGCATATAGACTGAAGGAAAAGTGTTACCAGAGTAAGGTTTCAGTAGCTTAACGCAGACAGTGGGCCACACACTGCCTACCTGTCCTTTAATCATGTTAAACTAAAGAACTTGCTTTGGGCAAGCAAATCACCAGTGTGGGTCCCAAAACTGACCCACATAGTGCAATTTTACATAGGACACTACATTACTTCGTAAGGAGAACATACATTGCCCACACTTGAATCAAAGATTAATATTAATATTAATTAAAGGATCCCTTTCTTCATATACATCAGTGCTATTATAATCAGGTTTATTTGCTGAAGCATGATTAGATCAACGATTACTTAATCCACCCCACACTAAAATAAATGTATTTGCATTAAAAAAAAATATCTCAGTGCAGTTTGAGTGCAGTGCAGTCTCAGAATATCATACATGGAAACATTTTAAACACACTAGTAAATGGATGATGACAGAAAATATTGACTGGGTTCACATGATACGACAAGCCATCGTGGGTAGTCTTGTCATGTGACACTGGACCGCTTCCTGCAATGTGCCGCTTGGGCACTTTGGAGGGGCTGTCACCTTGGAGATTGCGAAACACGATCTCCAGGAAAAAAAGGGGGGAAGCTGTGTTGAGAGCAAAAGGGCTCGTGATTGCAGCGGGGGGAGGAGACAAGGCGGCTTGAACCGCCAAGTCCCCTGGAATACCAGGTGGAGGACCGAGGGGGGAGAAGTGGGGGACAACCCATGGTGACGAGCCCAATCATCTGTCGGGCGCACCATGAGTTGTTCCACGAACAACCCACACTGCGTAGCTTATTCACAGGGTGGGTTGCTGTGTCATGCGAACTCACCCACTGTATCATTCAAGGTCCTCCATCTGGAGGAATTCATGGGGAATGTCAATAGGCAAATGGCAAAAACAGCAATCTGTACTTACAGTGCAATCCTTTACATGTTTACCAGAATAATGTCCCACTGCATTCTTAGGAAAATGGGTATAGGATTGCAGCCTTAGTTACAGTTCTCAGTCTCCTGTAAATGCCGTAACAGCTTTGTTTTTAAAAGCAGTACCCACAGAAAATACTTTGGTCACAGACTACCGTAATAATTTACACAGCTCTTATAATAATTTATACAGCATTTCATCCAACTCTTCCCATGCAAAATTCTCAAATGTCAGTCAAACTGAAGTTTCCTTTCCCTGAAGAAGAAATAATCTCAAGGGCATCCCAGAAGCAGCTCACCCATTTTCTTGATTACTGGAGGAATTTGCTAACAAGTGATGCTGCCTCAGCACCTGCTCCAATGAACAACAGAATATGAGCTATGTACTTTGAGCTGTATAACAAAAGTGGTCCACTGAGACCCCCAGCAATTTTCAAGCAGTCCATGGGAAAAAGTTTGAAAGATGCTGGGTTAGATTAACTGGTTATTTTGAAGGCATAATTGTAAGAGCCTCAGTCAAGACTGATTTCACTAAAATTGGCAGGAACTTAAGATTTGAATGCAAGAACCTACACACTTGGAACTCAGTCAAATTATCACCCAAACCAAACATCAGGCATGTACATGTTGGCTAGAGGATTTCGAAATAACTATTTTCTGGTTCAAATTACAAGATTTTCCGTTTATACACACACACACACACACACACACACACTCCATAAATCACAACAGGAAAAAAAATAAAAATTCTTTGGAAATTATGAAACTGACAAGATTATGCCCCAAAACTGAATTCTAAAGTCTTTTTCTTTTTAATTAAAAGTTGTTGTTTTTTTAAATTGAAGACTTGCAGTTAGAATCCTGAAAGAAAATACTAGTAAAGCTAGCCAATTTCTTTTGAACAGGCTGCTTCTCTACAAGCAGTCCCCAGATTTTGTTATGGATTCTTTAAGTTAAGAAAGGGTTGTATCCAATGTTAGTTGTAACAGAAGTCCCACTCATTTCAATGGGTCTCCTCTAATGAGACTCTCCCTGCCTAAACTCCATTGGTTTCTTCTTGCAAATTCTGCACTAAAAATTGTAATACTTTGTATAAAGGGCAGTTTAGTATTAGAACTTTAATAGAGTTAACCAAGGGCAGCAGTTAGAGGTCCCCTCAATTTATTTGCCCTTGAAACTTGCCGTACACCTGTTTTTTAAGTCTTCAGACTGAAGATACTCCAAACTTACAATATGGTATGAACTGATGTACGGTGGGCTTGATTCACCAGGAATTTGTCCTGCATCCTGATGCAAATAAGTTTGCATGCAATGGTATGGATTGTAGCTCGCATGATAATGAACCTGGTGCATTGTGACCGTATATTATTATAGTAAAGCATTAACAGGGCCAGTGTAGATTTATTCAACAGCTTAGTAAGAATTATTTTAGGCATTAATATGTTTATACAAACCTTTAAATACCAAGCAACTTCCATTTCAAGTTGAATTAATTTGAGGGAGCTTCTACTGAACATTTTATAGCAATTACTTTGGATATGCAAGGAGCTACCACACTCACTTATAAGCTAGCAGCATTCTCACACAAACCACATGGTCATATAAAAATATCACTGCCTACTCAAATTTCTGATTTTTCTGATTTTTACAGAGCCGTACTTCCTTGTGACCTCAGTGAAATTAGCGTATAAGACTGTTTACCTGAAAGTACATTTAGGACTGAGGTGACAGTCTCGATGTTTTGGATAGAAAAGGGAAAATATGCAACATCTGGATGAAACATATTGTTTCCTCCTCCATCTTGATTTTTGTAACATTAAAAAAGTCAATCCTAGTGTGATATTTCCATTTTTAGCAGAATGAATCCGACTCTTCTATACAAACAAATTCCTTAATGTCATTTTATAGAAACATCAAACATGGCAGTATGTATTAAAGCTCAATGCAATAATCCATCTACAGTGTACTGTAAAATTTAGGTTTCAAAAATATTGAGAAATCCCACTTGGGATCCTGGCAAAAGTTAAAGCATGCATAGAAAACCGAATCACGTGACACCTTGGGAAGTAATAAGAGTGTTGGGTCCACAACAGGATGAATCTGAATGGTAAATTAATTCTATCTCCCATTCAGTGATGTGGTACAACTCTATTTATTAAACGATGCCAGCTCTGGTAAATACATGTGGTTCCTCTTTTTCTGAAGGAAGCATTTCCCCCTGCAATTTTTCTCCCTTCATGTACTCAGGTAATGTTCAGGATTGCAGAGAAGGAATATATTTTAAGACAAAAATATTGGCATATATAGTCAAGCCTGAGAGATGAAAAAAATCCCTCCTTTTATCTCTTAAACTTAACAGATTTAGGGCACAATCCTATGGCTGCTAGACGCAACTCGGAGTCCCAGCTCCAACCTTGGAAAAGGGCTCTGAGGTGGAACTCCAAATTCAAAGCACCCTCTCTCCAACCTCACAGCTGGCGTTCTTTTTGCGCCAGCTGAGGCTCCGAGGCCGAAAGACTGACCTCGGAGACGACGTTGGGTGGGTGTTCCAGGGGGCGGGGAGGGGAGGAATGAGGCACTGCTGGGATACAATGTATCCCGGTGGCACCTCAGCCTGTCCTCCTTGCGAGCAGATGCAAAAGACTTAGAAGGCTGAAATCGGCTGTCTAAATCTTTTGCAGGGCAGAAGAAGCACATGCTTCACCTCCATGCTCCTTCCATCTTTGATAGGATGCCAGTAATCCTCCAAGTTAGGAGGGTTGTGGGCAACCACATTGGATTGCAGTGCCTGTGTCCTTTCTGTCAGTAATGTTACTTCTTTCAAAACACATTTAGAAATTAAGGCAGGCGATTTGGTCCCCCCAAATTAAGGTGTCTGGATGTTTTGCTAATGGGTGCTCCTTGTTGCTGTGATGAAGGGCGGATTCCACATACTTTGCCCATGCAAACACTTTAACAGTGTACAGTGCTCAAGAAGTAATACAAAGTCTTTTGAGCATGCAAAAATACTATCAGGTTTGTGCTTTGGACACAATGAATATTTTTCAAGTTCTTTCTATGGGGCCAAGTAGAACGATAGTTTCTGTAGTATTAACTGTTTGAATCTGCACTCTTAATGCCATTCACTCTTAATATCTACCATGTGCAGTAGATTTTACCATTTCTCTCTTTGGACTGTTTACATATATTTGAATCAGACATCTGACCTGGTCCATAGATAAAGACAATTCATGGGTTTAACCCATGAATTGCTGGAGCCACACAAGAGTGAGCGCTCTGCCTCACACCAGCTTCTGCTTTGCATCCAGATTACAAAACACCCAGAAATGCCCTGTTCCTGGGTTGTTTCTGCGACATACAAACCTGGAACTCTAGGTTGTTCAGGGAGAAACAACCCAGTGTTTTAATCCAAAGAACATACCATGTGTTAAAACTCTAGGTTGTTTATCCCTGAACAACCCGGAAATCTTGAGTTCGCACGTCACAGAAACAACCCAGGAATAATGGGGCATTCCTGGGTTATAATGTAATCTGGATGCAAACTGGAAGCAGCAAGCGGGCAAGACAACCCATGAACTGTTGCTACATCATTATGTACATGGTTCTGTACACAGAGCCAATGAACAGTTTAAACAGTCAGAAAACAGGGAGCTACTTACCCACTGATTAAGCAGTAAAGAAAATCAATTTGCCAAAAAATCCACAAACTATCAATTTATCTCATGTGTTCAACTTAAACTAGATAAAACACAGGGGATCCATCAACAAGATCTCTCATTGTCATTTTTTAGATCAAAGCAGTCATTGGGGAGATTAGGCCTGGGGCTGCAGTGCTGGGAGAGGAGAAGTTTAAGGCTTTCCCCAACAGTTTTCTTGACTTAACTGCCAACCCCACCCCACTGGCTATTTGCCCTGTGGGAAAAAACATACTGGTATTATATGTACTCATATAATACATATACAAGGGGGTGGATGACCTTAAAAAACAAACCCCTAGGTCTGCTTTGATATAAAAATAAAATAAAAAATCATGCAAGGTCTTGTGCATTATTCTTCCACATCACATCCAGCACTGCCCTTACTTTCCAAGACTTTATGAAAGCAGGATCAACATATGAAATGGCATGTTGACCCCATCTCATTATAAGAAGAGATGCAATTAATGTGTCTTGGAAGTGTCTGACTGGTCAATATGCAAAACCCAAAATACAAGCATGAAAAAAATACTAATCAATCTCGCAGCTTCTGTTTTTAGAACAGTTAAGCATAGGAGTTAACCAGGCCACCTAATTTAAAAATGAGGGAGACGAGCTGGATTACATTCTTCAACCATTATGGTATTGCCAGCTGAAATCTTTGAAAGAAGACTGCTGAAACTGTGGTTTGTTTTTTGCATTCTGTGGCTTGTTCATGAAGCCAAGTAAGGGTAATCATGATTGTGAAATTGAACTATCACCACTCATACACAATTGTTTTATAGGATGGGGACTTCAAACTTGCTTAGCCTTCTGAAATTGCTTGCATCTCCTCTATTTCTCTGTTGCCTTCTGCATCCTGGAGAAATGAAGAGAAACCAAGTGAGTTTATGGCTAATCCCATTTGCAAAATTATACAATCCCAATGATCAGCACTTTCTTCTTCTCCAGCCCTGTAGCAACACAAAACAAGAATCCCTGAATTGCTAAATTCTTCTACTTCTCTTTCCAATCGGTTTATAATATATGGAATAGAAAGCCTATTTTTCCTCCTGAACATTGTGCTCTGATTTATTAAAACATCTTAATGAGCATTTGTCCTTAAACATTTTAACTCTTTATATACTAGCTAGCACTGATTCCAGTAGGAACTACTTTTCTTTATTTCCCATATCTGCCTGTTTTTCCATCTGCACGAGAGCAAAAATTGCTTTGCCTCTTGCAGTTTGCAGAAACTAATAGCAGGTTCCCTATTAGATATTCAGTCACCACTTTTGCACCCAATTCTGCTTTTCTTTTAGATACACTGACCTGGTTTGGATGACACAACATCCCACCTACGATAACTCAGCCTAACCTACCTCACAGGGTTGTTGTGAAGATAAAATAAAAATGGAGGAGGATTATGTAAGCCACCTTGGGTTCCTTGCAGGAAAAAAAGGTGGGGTATAAATATAATAAATAAATAAATATACAAAGGTGGGTTGTTGTCATGTTGTCCAAACAGGGATCGCTTCACCAACTCTGGCTTGTTTTTTTTTTTTTTCAAACAAGCCACCCTGCAGTGCCCATGGGCTGGTTTAGGGTTGTTCTCACCCACGGTGGGTTGTCATGTTGTCTGAACCCAGATGACACGACCCACCAAGGGTGAGCCTCAGCAGCCAGCAAGCCACTTTGTAAGAGCAGCAAAAAATCCCTCGTCACTCTCGCCAAGTGGCTGCTGCACGCCACTGACACCTGCCTCCAAAGTGCCCAAGCAGCACTTGGGGGAACTGTCAACTTTCCCCGTGCCCTGCACCGCCACCACCAGCCAAAAGGTCTGGCGATCTGGGGTGGGGGGAGCTGCAAGTTGGTCAAGCCCATCGTGGCTCCCCACACCACTGCCACTCAGGGCAGTGGTGGCGCGGAGCAGACATCCTTGCTGGCGGCTCCCGAGATCTCCTCAGGAGCCGCTGACAAGGAAGCTGGGGATCTGCTCTTCCTTGCCAAGGCAGCACTGCTGCCTTGGCAAACAGGAGCAGACATCTCTGCCGGTGGCTCCTGAGGTTTTCTTGGCTCCCAGCTTCCTTGGGAGCTGCCAGCAGAGAAGCTTGGGATCTCCTCTGTTTGCTGAGGAAGTGCTGCCACTTTGGCAAACAGGAGTGGACATCTCTGCTGAGGATCCCTGCCTCCTGCTCAAGAGTAGACCTCTCAGGCAGGAGGAGGCAATCTGCTCAGCAGCACTGCCCCAAGAATGGGACAGCAGCATGGAGCAGATCAGGCACCCCCATCTCCTGCTCCAGAAGTTTCCTCTGGAGCAGGAAGTGGGGGTTCCTGATCAGCTCCCCCATCCTCCCAATTGCGCCTAAGGGCACGAGCCATTTGCGCTATGGGGACAAAGAAGAATTGTTTTTATTATTATTCTTTGTCCCTGTAGTGCAAACAGGGCTCGTACCCTGAAGTGCAATGGGGTCTCTCTGACAGCCACAGCAAGCGGTCATAAAGAGGAGACTTGTTCCTCCCTTCGGTGTCACCTGGGATACCGCCTGGAGGAACAAGAGGGAAGGAGGAGGAAGGAGGGAGCTTAGTAGTTAGCACCCATGATGAGCAGGACTGTCTGTTGGGCTCATCGTGGGTACTTCACAAAACAAACAACCCACTGTGGCTTATTGCCAGGGTGGGTTGTTGTGCCATGTGAACCAGTGCATTCTCCCTTCAAATGTGTGACTTGTTTCCCCAAATGTCTTCCCCTAGCCTAATTTGGCAGGGATTTTTGCCTGAATAGATGAATCTAACCTTTGAATGATCTCTAAAATTTCCTGTTCAAAGACTGGAATTCTTAAGTTTGACATCTGGTTTCCCTAGACTTGGCAGCCTTCAGTAGCAGATTTGCTAAGTGTAGTGCTTGATATTGCTCTGGAGGTGGCAGCAATGCAGGTTTGCACAATACCTGATTGTACATTTGTAGTCTAAAGTCCAGTTAAACAGTTATTTGAAAACACTCTTGTTTTAAAGCAAAATTGGATTGCTCTATAATGTTGACCAACTCAGTTAACCGTGGGAGCAAGATCTGGGTGACTTGACTAAAGAAGCAAGAGTTTTGAGGGAGATGGCTTTATGAAGTCCTGCGCTACACTACAGATGAAAAAATTACTCACTGGAGACAAAATTCTGTACCAGTATCGAACAGATGGATTGAAATATTCAAAGCCTTCAGTGAAAATGATGTTTCCTACAAAAATATTGGCAAATTGGTAGAATATCGTCTCTGTTTACCAGGAACCAATGCACCTTCCGAACGTCTTTTTTCTTTGATGAACAATATCTGGTCCAGTGATAAAACTCAATTACATGTTGAAACTTTGAAATGTTTGCTAACTACTAAATATAATTTTAACCAAACTTGCATGGAATTTTATAAAAACATCCAGGAAAACAAATTATTATTAAAATCAATCCACTCTTCACAAAAATATAAGAAGCAAAATTAGGAATGTAGATTAAGTACTTTTGTACCATTTTTATTAAAACCATTTTGTTTTACTGCTACACTTGTTTCGGCCATGAAACTCACTGGGTGACTTTGGGCCAATCACTGACTCTCAGCCTAACCTACCTCACAGGGTTGTTGTGAGGATAAAATGGAGAGGAGGAGGATTATGTAAGCCGCCTTGGGTTCCTTGCAGGAAAAAAGGCGGGGTAGAAATGTAATAAATAAATAAATAAATAAAAAATGAAAAATGAAAAGAGGAGGCAATTCCAGGGAGAGAAGCATGGCAGAATGCAATAGCAGGGGGACCAACAACAGAGGAGCTTGTGTGGTGTGGAATGAGAGCAGAGAAATAAAAGTTAGGCGAATCGTTCAAAATGCAAGGGTTAGAAGTGTGAAGAAGTCATGGAAAGTGGTAAGCACAAAGAGTAGGCTATGATCTTAGCAAAAAAAGAAACACATGAGTTAAGAGACGCATTCTTAACTGACTAAAGAGGGGAAGGATAGCAGGAGGCAAGGCCCACAGTGATGAGGTTACAATACTCTAGATGAGAAATGGCAGTGGTACTAGGTGCATTAAGAAAAGGCCAGATCTTGGAAATGCTGCAGAAGTGGCAGGCACCGCTAGAGCTTGGATAAGAGAAGGAAGACAAAGAAGTCACAGAAGATCCCAAGGTTGTGTGCTCAAAAGAGAGGTTTTACACCATCAGCTATTGCTGAAGTGTGGAGAGTCTGATCCCAAAGCTATTTTTAAATTATTTAAAGAGATCAGCTGTTTTAAACACATATTATGAGGCCTGTTCCCAAGAAGAAGGTGGGGGAATGGGAGCATATTTAATGTTTCTGTCCTTTATTTTAAAAAGTGGGTACTGAAGCTCAAATTATTAGTCGGATGTGGTCAATTTAAATGTTTGCTTAATATTAATTTAAAATGCTTGTTAGAATACGGTTTAACTGCTTATAAAACTCTCATAAAACATTTTGAAATGACTGAATTTTAACAATGGCTTGGATCCAGATATGTCTTGCGTAAGCAGAAAAGCACTTCTGCTCATGCAAGTCAACCCTGCCAAAACCCTCCAATTTCTCTGTCCTGCTGCAGCCCCTCATGCCCCATCTCATCCCATTCCTGAAGGTCCATTGACCCTCAGAAACAGTTTCTGGGGGGTGGCACAGGAGGCTATTGTGGTGGGTGGGTGAGGAAAGCACTGTTGTCTGAGTAGAGTGCCACTCAAATGTCCTCTGGATCCAAGCCAATGAGCTACCATTTTCATGTCCAAGATTTCTATATGTTCATTGGTGACTTGTGTACATTTTGCAAATTGCAATGATGCAGGATTCTACAGACACCCCTTCCCCATAGGAATACATCGTTCACTCAGTCCAGAAGAGCAGAGTTGCTGAAGCTGCACTATCTATGGGTCTGCTCCCTAAAAGTGAAACCATCACTCTAGGGGTTATGGGAAGAGCGCACACTGAAGCTGGACTGATTCTATGAGTTTGAAGCAGTCGGGACTCTAGACCAGTTGTGCGAAGCCTGCAGCCCACAGTGCCTCCCATCCTGCTTGCCAGGTCCTGCCCCTTCCTTATGACCTCCCACCACCAAACTTCCCCATATCATTAGAAAACAGATGAGCAGCAGGGAAAGGGGGACTAGTCTGCAGCTGAGCAGCGGGAGGGGGGAGGTGTCCTCTCCCCCTTGCCTTGTTCAGCTGATCATTGGAAAGCAGCTGAGCAGCAGGGGGGAAAGAGACTCCATAGCTCCCTTTTCCCTGATACCTCAGCTGTTTTCTGGGGGCGGGGGGATCTAGACAATTTGCAGGCCCTACTACTTCCCCAGAAAAAGTAGTGAGAAACTGAATTTACAGTTCTTAAATTAACTTTTCTGCAAACATCAGCCTCCATGGTGTGCAACTCACCACCTCTTTCTAGTAGATATTTCTAAAAGAAAAGATCCCAAAACAGAGCATAGGAATTTTAGCCTAGAATGACTCTCCCAATTTGTAAACATCTGACAGGGCTTGTGAAGATTTCATCTCTCTTTCGATCTAGCCAATTTCATATTAACGGCAACATTAATTAGCATTCATATTAGGATGGAGCAGTGTGAATATTCAGGTTTATCTAGTTATTAAAAATGGAAGTTTCTTTCTTAATGGTTTTGCCTTGATGTTAACTGAGATTTTCATTTTAAAAGTGCTCAGAAGTAGCTTTAGAAAATTATCTGAACAGAAAAAAAGGGTAAAAATAAATTATGGAGTATGCTGTATTCTGTTAATGATAATACGGTGTCCATGGAAAGGGATGTTCGTGGGCACAGAAGGAGGCCTGCCCTCAGAAACCTCCTCCGTGCGATGATAGGAAGATCCACCACCATTGCTACCCAAAGCCCTCCCATTCCCCCAACTTGCCCTGGAGCTGGCAGGCTTTATTTCCCACCCACTGAGAGCAATAAGAAGGAAAAGTACAAAAACAAAACAAACTGGAAAAGGCCAAAAGAAGAACAGGAAAATTCCCACCCACTCACCTTCCGCCCTGCTGGCACCACCAGCCTGGCAAGGCTTAGGAAGTGGTGGTTCATCTGCCACCACTTCTCCTTCCCCAGCCCCCATTGGATTGCTCTGTAAGTGAATTATTGGATTCATACATGAATGAGAAACACTACCTCTTTTGTGATAACCGGCAGCTCTGAAGCCAAACTCAGCCAGTGAGCAGCTGCAGAGTCATCCCCCAGTTCCCTGTAGCACTGTAAGGGGTTGGGTGGGTGGGTGGAGAAACAACATTAAAACAGAACATTTCACTGGGGTGCATATGCTACCAACAAGTACATGTTATCTTTTCAAACACTAACATCCAATAACTGAAATGTTCATCATCTTGCCTCAGAGCCTTTCCTTGGCAAGAACATGGCTTAATGTAGTACAGAACATCTGAGGCCTCAATCCTATGGAGACTAACCTTGGAGTAAGCCCGACTGAACATAGTAGGGCAAGCACAGGATAGGAAACATGCATAGGACTGCAACAGAAGTTCATTTTTGGTATAGGGAAGTTTGAGCTTCATTTCTCTTTTTTAGAGTAGCTTTGCTCTAAACCACCTGTGTATCCATATACTCTTGAGCAGAGCATGGGTACAGATACTCAATAAGTTTTCATCGGTTTGAAAGGACAGACTGGGGACAGTTAGAATTTCAGCAGAGGAAACTGAGGTTTTAGAATGGAGACTGTTGACTAGACAATGCCTCAGCAATGAAATACTTGTTTGAACTGTGACACGCACTGACACAAAAAGTGTGTGTTGGATAAAATACCAGAAGCAACTTCTACATTTACATGAGGCACAGATCAATTACAAGGCTAGTGTTGTGCTTTCATATGCGAGTCAAATCCCCAACACGCCCATGCCTTGTAATATGAGAAAAGCTTAATTTCATTTCTTGTGTTGTAAAGCTTCAGGCAGAATTTAACTACAAGACCGAGTTCCCACACCAATACAGAACAATGTTAAAGGAACAAGTAATTCAGGAGTAATGAGATCTTTTCTCTGCCATTCTGTAAATATCTGACCATTTTTCGACAGTCACAATGTAAGGTGTTCTTCACCTGCACAGCCAAAAACTCAGTGCAATCCCATGATGCAGGGGTAACATGTGAATAACATGACCCCACAATCAGGACTTCTCACATTGTTATGTGATTTGCACATACCGGTAAGCCCCTGCCACACAGGATTGCACTATGTTAAAGGGGTTCCCACACCACTGTAGGTGTATACATAAAGGATCCTTAGAGTCCAACACCCTTTTCATGTTCCCCATTTAGCAGATATACATAGAAGAGAGGTCAATTTTGTCTAATCCTCTTAGGAACAAGTTCTACCATTTGCTTTCACTATACCAACAGAACACCTTGATTAATAATGTAGAATAATGGTGAGAGCAAAACATCCTTTTTATACAGAACCTTTTATAATTTGCCCCAAAGCCACAAAATGCTAACTAGATATAGAAATTCTCCTGTCAGACTTACAGTGCAGTCTTATGCACGTTTACTCAGAAGTCCCACTATCTTCAATGGGGTTTACCTCCAGTTAAATGTGCAGAATATTGCAGCTTTACTTAAAAAGATGCACCTCTGGGTGGTGTATGGGATTTTCAAAAGACTCAAAAAATGATTGTTAGCACATCTGCTGAAAAATAATTAGTATTTTAGTTAATAGTGGCCATGTGTGTCATCATGAAGCAATTTGCATTATTTCAGACTCCCAATTCAGATATCAACTGTAGTATAAACAATAGTTAGTTGAATAAAATATACAATAGTTGCTTCCTTATTTTCTTAAAAGCTGCATTAAAAGCCAGCTCTCTGCCTGAAATGGAAAAAAGATGCAGATATGAGAACTGGAATATACATAGATCAAGGCTTTTTCTTTTAAGAAGTATATAAGGAAAACATTCTAGAGAGCAGAAACATCCTTCTAGTCCTGCCATGTGCTTATAAATGAAAGGTGATGTTCATTTGAGCATGAGATATAATACAGTCTGGAATATCCTGTTCACGTATGATACACAAAACTACCCACCATATGGTCAGACAAATAACTTAACTGCAAATTTCTGTATTTTCTTGACTTTGCTACTTTTATATCACTAGAAATTATAATAGTCATATCACTAGAAATTATATTAGACCAGTTTTTACAACAGACTTAACAGCGAGGAAACTTGCCACAGGTTCAAATTCTAATAAATTCCAAGCCAGGTATAGAATCTTAAGCGTGCATACTGAAAAATAACGATTACGGTAGATTGTTTCAGGCTTTGAGGATAGAGTGATTTAACAGGGAGCAACTTCAGCTACACCCTGCTTGACCTCTCCTCTGGCTGTTATTGCAAGCGCCACTTGGCTTTAACTAAATGTAGGCTGCAACTAGAGGTCAAAGGAACGGCACAAGCAGGAAGTTTTAGCACCTGAAAAGCATTATTCAATTTGTGAAAACAAGAACGTTTTCCAAATCCTTTGTTCAAGTCAGCCAATTTGTGGAGTGAATAACCATAGCTTTGGCCCGCAAAATGTATTGGCGGAAGGCAAGCTGGACATGTTGGGTACGTTCACACGTCACGCCAACCCACCCTAGCAATAAGCCACAGTGACTTGGTTGCTCTGCAAACAACCCACAGTGTGCCCGACAGATGATTAGGTTCACCAAGGGTTCTTCTCCCCTTCCCTCGGTCCTTCCACAGGTATCCCAGAGGATACCATGGCAGGACTGACTTGTCTCCCTGCCACAATTGTGATCCAATTTTGGGTCACCGCATTTCCCCCCTTTCTTTTCAGAGATTGCGAAGTCTGGCTGAACGACGTGTAAAAAAGAAGGGGTTTTAGGGTGTTTTTAAAATTTTTTTAGCTGCACTTGCACATCTGCGCAGGAATGCAGTTGCACGAATGCAGAAATTGGGACCCTCAGTTGAGCAATGTTGGGGCAAGGGGGTACCTGCTGTGAGAGTGCAGCAAGTACCAACCCTGGACATTGACCCAAAGAGGTCCAAATAGGCTTTTTCTTCCCGTTGCTTTCTCTTGACAGCTGTTAAAAAGCAAACTTTCAAGGGAAAGCAAAGGCACGAGTGATCTTTGTTCGCAAAAAGGGGATGGTGAGATTTACGATTAGTTCAACAATTACGGTAAGTTCACCCTCCATGCTAAGGATGAGCAAAATTGTAATTTGCATATATTTAAAATTAGCATATACAAACAAACTATAGCCAGTTTCCCCCCTGAATATTTAGTCACTCTAAACTAAATATTTCAGCTTTTACTTGAGCATTTTGCATTTGAGAGCCATCTTCTATACCATGGGGACAGGAGCCATAGGCCAGTGGCAGAGTGCAAGCGCCACTTGGCTTTAACTAAATGTTCTGCTTTGCATGCAGAAGGTTTTACATTCAGTCCCTAGCATCTCCAGTTAAATAAAGCTTAATTTCCAGAGTATGGAAATCCTCTGTCTAAGACATTAAAAGAGCCACTGCCAGTGTGAGTAATGAATACTGGAGCTAAATGGCTAAAGGGTCATCCGGAGTGATGCATATGCATTGGAAGGGAGGGGTACAAGTTTTCTAAATAAATAATGGTGTGACTCAGCATCATATGTTCATACCAAGGAATCCAGCTATAAACACCTGATGTACACACACATTGTTAGACAGTCAGTGGCCCAGCAAACATACACATACTGTGGCTTGTCGGGGAGCAGTTGACAGAGTCTCTCGCTTACCCCTGCTAATGGAAGCCCCAAAAGAAAGAAAATATACATTTGGGAGCCACTGACTCTAACCCTGCACTTCAGCAAAAGACTGAGAGGGGTTCCTCCCCTTCCAGGTGGAGACAGGTCTGATCTGATCGGCCCTGCCTTCCACAGAAGTGAAAACTAGGCCTCTCCTACCTGCTCCACTCCATTGCTGACCAAGAACACCTAATGTACACACACATTGTTAGACAGTCAGTGGCCCTGCAAACATACACCTACCTTGGCAATGTACACCCTTCCCATTTTTGAAAAACCAGACTTCAGGTCTTCAGCCTACAAAGACAGGCAAAGGAAATATAAATATTTCACAAAGACCCAGGCTGGTGAATTTAGCTTTGTCTATACAATGCAGATTAGACAGAAACAGCCTATACTGTAATGCAGGGGAGGGGAACCTCTGGGCCCACAGGCCTAATCCAGCACACAGAGGCTTTGGCTCCCTCCATGGGCCTCACCCAAGCCCTGCCACCAGGAGTCTATTGGTTATTAACTGGGATTCCCATCCCCATTCTTTCCCCATTTGCCCCCCACCCCAATTCAGTTCCCCTCCCCTGCTCTAATGGTTAACTGAAAATTAATATATCTATTAGATAAGTTTCTGCTATGCTGGAATCATTTTAAGTAGTAAGGCTTTCAGGTACTTTCACATGTAACTCCTATTATTCAGTTTCCATTGACCATAAATGTACCTCAATAACCAATGCATCTAACAAGCAGTAAGCAAAAACATCTAGAGGGGTAGCTGTGTTAGTTTGTTGCAGCAAAAACCAAGAGTTTGGTGAGCTTATGCTACAATAAATGTGTTAATTTTTTAAAGGTGCCACAAGACTCCCTGTTGTTTTCCAAGTAAAGTAGATGCTATAAGCAATGTATCAGCTTATACATGTGCAAGGAAGTAGAGTCTGCTATGAACTACTTCCAAAGCAAACTAATGTAGAGAAAAACAAACATATTTAAGTGTCTAAAATTGCTGGGTGCTGTATGAAATTCAATAGATGCTCAGCCTGCAGACTTACAATCTAAAGACAAATTACACACCATTCCATACATCTGATGAAATAGGTTGCTTACCACAAAAGCGAATACCACAAGTTGAGAATTCCTGAAACTACCCTGGCACTTTGTGTGTTCTCGAATACAGTGGCTTCATACATCCAGGTTATGAAGTAGTGAGCGTAACCACCAAGTGACATGTAACATAACATATCAACTCACTTTAATATTTCAAGGACCATTAATTTTAGTATCAAAGGACTTTCAGTTGGAAGCTGTTCTAGTGCCCCTTTAGTTCACCAGGCTTTAGAGCAGAGGTGGGCAAAAAGTAGATCTCCAGATGTTTTGGACGTCAATTCCCAGCACTCCTGACCACTGGCCATGCTGGCAGGGACTTCTAGGAGTTGAAGTCTAAAACATCTGGAGATCTACATTCTGCCCACCCCTGCTTTAGAGTTTGAAAGTGCAGTGCAATGTTTAGTGTTAAGTTGAAAAGTGGGAATGCCAGGCTGAAAACCTTGCCCAGCTATGAAGCTCACTTTGGGGTCTTGGCCAAATCACTCTCAATTCCTAGTGTAAGGCTAGAATGCCACTCCAATTGTGGAATACAAATGTAACAATAAAAAAAACAAAAAACCCTAAACTTTATTTCTTGGGTGTCAGAATTACAGACTGAACACTAAGGGAGTTGATTGTTAACTAATTTTTGATTAATTTTTAATCTTTCATTAAGGTAACTGACTAGTAGAACAAAACAAAAAAAGTTGTTCTAACAAGTCATAATATGACTGATTTACAGTTGAAATTACGCAAAGGTGTGGGGGAACCACCGGGACTGACTGGCTCCTCAAGGCTCCAGATGGGGGCAATGGCTGCAAGGAACAGATTGAGACAGCTCCTCAGTCAAGTTGGCTGAGCAGAGATGCCGTAGCTGCAGCTTAACAAGCAGGGCGGGGCCAAGACAGAGTAGAAAAGGCAGAGCAGTAACATAGCAGGGGTGGTGGTGGGGAACAGGAGGAGGAAGGAAAGGTCAAACCATGAGTGACTGAAGAGTCTGGAGGAGGAGGAGGCTGGATAGAGAGGCCAGTACTAAGGCAATTGCCAAATAGAGGGGGAAAAGAACACAAAGGTCGGTGGAGAAGAGACCTCTGGAAGAAGAGAAGCCTCGGTTGGAAGGTGGGAGTAGCCATTAGGGGCAGGCAGACAAAAGCAATTCAGGTGAGTCCCTTTGGAAACGGAGGAAGAGGGACTTGCTCTGACCACCTTTAACAGCTATGACCTTCAACCTCAGAGATCCTATGCTGACTTACCTACATCTGCAGAGCCTAGAAGGAGAGAAGACAATGAGAAGTTGTGGCCTTTAGAGTGGCTACAGGAGAAACATAAGGGGGGAGAAGCTGCAAAAGGGGAGCCTCCAAACTCCTTATTTCCCAGACAAAGGCCATAACCTATATTTATCTGATCCCTCAACCAGGAGTGAGAGACATAACTTCTTGCCCTGAAAGAAAACTACTTTGGGGGACTGAGTGACTAGTGATGTAACTAGCAGTATTCAATAAACTAAACTTGTTGCATCTAACCCTTTGTTGAGCACAGTGTCTTTATGGAGATGATGGAAGATGGCTGCTCCAATGTGCCACTCCTCAGGGAGGCGCGGACAAAAGGTCTGTCCTCAACCAGGCTATTCAGGCATAAGCACAACATGGCATCTGCCCTTGTTGTTGCTGCTCCTGTTTCTGGTTTGTGCAAAACTATTATACTAGCTAGTTCAGTGCTTTGCTTAATTGTTAGTACTTTTAAGAAGTTCTGCAGTGCATCTTGGACATTGGCTGTAGGGGGTTCTTCATACAAAGCAGAAGCAGTTTTCCTTTCCAACCATCCCAGGTGAGAGACCTGCATAAGAAAAGTTAAACCAATTTACTACTCAAGCTCAACAAGCTTATCCACATATGCTTATCCAGCTACCGATCCTCCTTTACATGGCAGGGGAGCACCAAATATGTAAAGGTAGGTGATCCACATGGAGACCTGTGCATGGAAGACAAAGGCCTGATTTGCACAATTTTTCACCTTAAAAAAAAAGTGTCAGTGAGACTGAGTGAAGACAGAATTACACACTTACCAGCCTCCATGTGAAGTGCCCATGTCACATGTTACCTTAAGTGCAGAGTGGTAGGTAGGATAATCAGTCCTTGGACTAGCAAAGAGGACTGCCACTGGGGTAAGAATGAACTAGCCACTGCATTCCTTTGTTCTAGAGATGACACACTTGAGAAGTAGAGGTTGCTGCTCCTCCACTGCCATCCCATACAGCAGGGCTGGGCAACCTTCGGCCTGCAGACATTCCCCAGCTGAGCTGCGGAGCCTTCTTCAATTCCTCCAGGGAGCAGGGCTCAGCTTCCAAGGCCCGCCCCCTAAAACAATCCCCACTGTTCTCTTCAATCACAGATCAGAGAAAACTGCGGGGATTCCCGTGTGTCGCTCCCCCTCCACTGGAAGTAACAGCAGGGATGCAGGCGGCAGTGGATTCGGCCAGCACTGGGGGGTGGTGGAGCTGCCATCTGAGTCTGTTTGTTCATTGCATGCCACCCCAATGGGATGACGCAGAGTGCACAAAGCCAGGGAGTTGGCCAGAGTTGAGTCCCCTTTCTCTGTGCCTCTCTCAGCATGGAGAAAGGCAAAATGGGTAGCGTAATGTCAGGTGGCGTAATGTCAGTGGGTGTAACTCTGCCCACTGATCGTCATCTGGCCTGTGGAGGGCCTGGTGGATAGCAATTCGATCATCCCCCCCCCTAAAACATGTCCCCCATGCCTGCCATATAGCAAAGGTGTTGTGAATGTATGTTTATTACACTCTTATTTGATATTCTGTTTTGTCCAACCAAACTGCAACCACATTTGGCTGTACTAGGGAGTTGATGGTGGAGGCAGAGCGCCAACATTGCCTGGACACCTGCTTCTGATGCCTCAGTTATTGTAGTAACCACCCTGGTTCCTTCAACTATTTTGTTCAGTAAGTGAATGAATTGCCCAAGATTGTTAATTGTGTGCTTTAAATCACTGTTGACTACTGAAAGAATGGGTGTTAAATGGTGTACTTATTCTTTCATGGGTGTCCAATAGGCTTTTTCACCAAAGTACTATTAGCTTAGGTAACCAAATGTGAAGCTTGATTGGGTCCAACACTCTTCTGCTCTAAATGGACCTTGTGAAGACACTGCCATTGGTTGGAATGACTGAAGATTGAGAACGACGGTCCAGGTTACAAGATAGGCCTATCTTTGTTATTTTAAAAGCTAGGGCTGATTTTGGTCCCTATGGTTTTAACACAGAATTACATCTGTATTTACTGTAAACAGAGGAATCTCTGCACACAGAGCATGAAGATGAAGACCACAACACAATCCTCCTGCGTGCTAGAGGATCCATTTTAACTTCCTTTCCAACTAAGTTAAAATCACACCAAAATGCTTGCTTTTTCCAGACACGCTCAAAATTCAGACTGATGGCACTGACTTTCATTATGTATGCCACTGAAAAATATAAAGCAGATGGCATGCTTTTTGTAATACCTGCAACAGTCTGTGATAAAGGAGCAGAAGAAAAACACATGCAAAGGATTATACAGATACGCTCCATGCAGAAGCCCTGGAGTGCTCCAAAATATCCTTAATCACATCCATGTGTGTTCAAAAGATTAGAGCATAATTGTCTTAACTGGAGTAAAAATATGGGAAAAGTGAAAGCATGAGTAGCCTATAACTCATGCTTTTCTTTCATGACCCCTTTGTGTTCACTTCACTTCCCCCCCTCCCCCAATATGACCAAAGCACTAAATCAGGAGCTAAAAACTATCTAGAATCTTGGTTTCTCACAACTTGGAAGACCTGCTTTCAGAAAATTATTTGCTTCCCTCTTTAGAGGAAAGGGAAAGAAGGAAGGAAAAAAGAAAGGAACAAAACAGCTCCAAGTAATAAATTATGGAATATAATATTGCAAATTCAGTTTAGAACACACAGAGATAATACATAAGGTCTGAATGTAATTTAAAGCCATCTACTGATACAAAAAACAGTTATATTTCAGTAGAATATACAATAGGTTTTACAAAATTGTTCTTAAACAATTTTAACTTGTTTAATTAAAAATGGATTCCTTAAACTTCACAAATTATAGCTTTTCCTATATCACACATGTTGTGATATGTATCACTTCACCAGCTGCAGCACATTGTTTACACATGGAAGGGACAGAATGGCTGTAAACAGGTTTGTTATGTCTTTCTGGATTCTCGTGTTTTCGCATGGGAAACTAGACCGTGAGAGCAATATGAGCTAGTCACATGGTTTGTATGTTCTGATGACGTGCTAACTTGTTTTTCTGTCTGAAGCCATCTTAGAGAGAAGCTGGACTGCTTTCGCTCTTCTTCTTGTTCTTCTTGCTGGACTTTGTTACTGCAACAATGTAACGTCTTTGCTGAGGTGGAGTGAAGCTCAACTTACTCCACTGGATGTAATGCTTGCTACGTATTTATACTCTGCACATGGACTGTAACTAGGAAATGTATACTTTGTAGAACTTTACTTGCTAAGTGAATAAACAAGTAGAATTAGACCTGTGGTGTTCCAGAGTGTTTCCTGACTCCATGGATTAATCTGCAACGGGGAAGCTGGAAGCAATCAAACAACAGGGCAGGCTGGGCTGGCCAAACTGGCACAACACGATGCACGCTGCGCAAGGGGGGAGGTGAGATCTGGAAGATCTGTGTGTGGAATTTCAGGCCTCTGCTAGCACGCAGACAGGATTATAAATCTCCCAACTCGCATACTCAGTTCATTGAAATTCCAACAACACATTCATAAAACAAAACATGCACACATTAAGGATAACTGCATATGGCCAAGAACAGGCCTGGGTCAGTTAGTACACTGAACCGCAATATAAATATCTTACAATAGCACATTTACATTCATTACACAGCAAACACAGGTTCAAGATAGTAATCAGATGAACAGCAGCAGTGGGTGATTATAGTGTAAATCTCTGCAGTCATCAGACACACTTCCTGACTCCTGTCTTGAACTATTTGCCGTACAGAACAAAATCTGTGTTAGGCAACTTTGGGGCACAAAGTCCTTCAATGCAAAAGTACTTTTTGCTAATTAACGATGGATTTGAGCCTGGTGCCAGTATATGAATTTTAAAGTGTTTGTGCCAATTCCTTAAATCAGCAGTTTTTCAACTGGCCTCTGAGGGAAACTGAGGGAAACCTGCTTTGTAAACTACTAGGTTCTGCTTAAAATGCTTTATTGTGCTTAGATGTTTTTGGACTACCAAATGATGCCAGATGCCATTAGCTTCCATCAGCAAAAGTGTGTTTGTTTCAGCATCATGAGGCCGCTGCACTTCCATATACCACCTCACTTCAAAGATCCTAATTTAGCTTATTCCTCACCAATCAGTGATACTGTCTCAGATCAATGTCAAATCCACACTGTCAGTTACAAAACAAAGAAACAGAGAGGGGTATAGAACAGATTTCACCTTTCAAATCAGAACTATGTGGCACAACAGGATTTTGTGGCATGACAGACATTAACTGCAATTGCACCCATCGGCAACAAAGAAAGAGCAATAATTTGAGCCACTGAACCAATCAAGGAAGATGTCTATTTTTGTGAAGATCTTATCAGTAATTCAACATTGCACAAAAATCCAAACAATTAAAAACAGAAGTACCCTAAGGCATCCAACAGAAATATTTTATTCCCTACCTAGACAAAATAATTGAGTATGATGTTCTGTGGATTCCAAAGATACATAGGTGCTGGTCGCTGACCATAATAAATATATTCATTCATTCAGAGATACATACTGAAAAAATAATTTACCTGGTAACACCACCGGCCCAGGAGATAGTAAGATTTAGGGTCATCTGGTTTCAGAGCTATTGCTTTGTCTACATGTTTCTGAAGAGATGAACAGCAAAGAGACATTTCATTTGTTAACCACAATAGGAAACTTAAACCCAGAAGACTGCATTTTGGGGGAAACCTGCAATTCCACTATAGAGGACAAATTGTTTATGTAAGAATTCTACTTATTTAAATGAAGGCAGTAAACCTATCAAAGGTTGATAATACAGAATTTGCTGATACTAGCCAGGGTCTATACCAATTCAAGGGAAGCTCAAGCTCTTTTATCATGACTCTGAAGCCATCTTAAGTTGAGTCTTAAGAGATTTTAAGGGGCATTTTTGCATTTATGCCTACTCAAGCTTTTTAAATGCCTCCTCTTACATACACACACACACACACACACACACAGAGGATGGGAGCTGCTTTCCTATTGTGTGATCCCACACTGACAGGTGAGTGAGTGTGTGTGTGTGTGCGTGTGTGTGTGCGAATCAAATAACATAGGAAGATTGTGTGGGTCAAATGGGGAAAACGAGATCCATTCTACTGCCCCCACCTAGATGTTTGATTCACACAAACACTCCCCACATGTTTAGGAGTGCAGGATAGCACCATGGGAAAGTAGTCCCCACATGTTCATATATAAGCGAGAAAGGGGGCCAGAGATGTCAGAATAATCTCAGCCATAAACTTGTTAAACTTAGGCAAGCCATGATTATAATCAGTTGGAAATCCTCTTTGCAGCTCATACCACCTTTGGTGTCCTTCCTACTATGCTCCTGTCAACACAATATCCTATCTTTCTCCCTTGCAATAAAAATCATTTAAGATGTACAAAAGCTTACCTTAAAAACATGCCCTGCTTGAATTCGTTTCTGTATACTTTCGTGTTCTGAGAACTGACCGCAGAGAACAGCATACCTGGAAATTACAACAAACCTCAACATTCGTACATCATTCCCAAATATGGCTTTACTGCTGTACTTATTTTTCTTGTAAAGGGTTCAAAAATTTAATCTAAACTTAATATATTCTCCAGGGAAACAGATGCATTATATCAATGTTATGGATGGAGAGGTTAGCCACTAAAGTATAGAGTTACAGCAATTTCCTCATGTGGTGATAACAGTAGAGCAGAAAATGGAACAGAAACAATGTAAAGGTAACAAATACCACTACCATAGTTTATTATACACCCTGATTTCTTTTTTCTTGATTTCTTTTTTTCTAAACCGTCCATGTAAACACAGATAAGCTTGGCTAACATGAACCAAATATAAACTAATCTGATGGTGTCTGTTGAAACCTGGACATAATCCAGCACTTCCTTCAAGCAGATAAGTCAACACATTCAGCTCAAGGCTATTTCACTTGGCCTTATTAAGGATGTCACAGGAGAAGTTCACAAGTGCAATTTACTTTTCCTACCCAGGTCACAGACAGATGCATATTGCTAAACTGAGAGATGACCTCAGTGGGAATGGAAGTTTTTTGGGGATGCCAGAGTAGACACTACTGATGCAGATGGTCTAATGGTCTGACTATGTATTAACAGTCATTCTAGTGGTAATGAGGCCAGGAGTGGAGGGGAAAGAAAGAAAAAGAGGAAGGATAGATGCTGGGTTCTTCGGGGTGTAAGGGAAAGGTCATACTGGGGCTTTTCCTTTAATATTGAAAGTGTTTCCTGCCATTTTTGTGTGAACTTACTAACAACACTGCATGTTACAGAACCAGTAACCCCCAAATAAAGGGATGTTGAAAGCTACAGGTCTGAGAGCAAAAAGTCAGAAAGTTCAAGGGTTCATAGCAGACTAATTCATCCTGCTCAGGAACTCCATAAAAACTTAGGCCGATATAATGAAGGTTATTATAAGAGTACTAATCTTTAAAATGCAGTTTTACAAGGCTGTTTAAACAAGAGGATGCCATATAAACCCCATGTGAACTCTCACAGACCTTCAAATAAACACAGTTAATTACCTCCACACTTGCCCTGAAGCCAGGCACTAGAAAACCCTTTTCCCAATAATAATATTAACCATAACAGCTTGTAAATCCTACTATACTCAGAAGACAGCTTTTAACAGGAGCTTGTCAGTAGTAGTAAGTCATGGAAATCTAATATTAGTTCCAAGAACACCAAGGCTACAATCCTGGGCACACTCATTCCCAGGTAAGACCCACTGAACTTAGTCAGGTTTACTACCAAGTAAACATGGATAAGATCAGACAGCAACTTTCATTTTCTTTCTTCCCCTTTCCCTGGTTAACATACTGGGAGAGGACAAGCAATCAGGAAGTGTCAAGCTGTGCGAAACTCCCACTCTACTAGCAACAGTGAGGAATATCAAAGACAAGAAAATGAGTCAGCCCAGATGGGGCTAAGGAACTCAATGCCGCACAGTTCTTCCACCAGTTCAGATGGAGCTTCTTTCCATGGGAAATAAACTGGAGCGGTTTTCAGAGTTCCATTTGTCTTGCCTCTTTTCTCCCCTGCTGCTATCCCACAGCTCAAAGACTATAGATGTTGATAGCTCAGATCTTGGAGCAATGCCATACATCTCAGAACTGAACAAATTCTCATGAACCTTGGTCAGCTGAAAAAACCAAACCAGCCACCTAGGACTGTAAGCAGATACAGACTTGTCTACCTCAAAACCCACAGCACTACTATATGTCTTGTTTTGTTTTAATTAAAGTATTTATATCCCACTTTTTTGGCAAACAGCTAGCTAACAAACCAAATGTACTCAAAACAAAAATGTAACAAAGTTTCATCCTGACTTAAAAACACCAAAATTATGAAAACAAAATAAGCTATAGAATAAGCACGCTGCAAAATGCTAATGGTGTGTTTTTTAAAGCAAGAAATATTACTTCTCCCCTCCTTTCAGCTACACTTTTTACTGCACGCCAGTTTTCACATTAGCCAAAAAGCAGGCTCGGTATTTCCATTCTGTCTACAAGGTCAATCAGTGAAGGAAGCAATTCAAGCTGACTTATGTGAACCTTTTCCTGAAGGGAGATGCAGAGGAAACATGCTGGATACAAGCAAGACACTTTCCACAAAACTCTTCTCTATACAAAGAGAAATGTTCAGAAGTTTCATTCAATCAAGATTTACAAAAAATAAATTCACGGGCAGCACGATCCAATGTGGCTACCCATAACCCTATGAACTGGGAGGATTACGGGCACCCTATCTAGGACGGAAGGAGCGCAGAGGCAAAGGTCGCCTCTGTGCTTCTCCCACCCTGCAAAAGACTTAGATGGCTGATTTCAGCTGTTTAAATCTTTTGCGCCTGCTCACGAGGAGGACAGGCTGAGGTGCCACCAGGAGCCTCACTCCTCCACTCCCCCCCCGAACACTCACCCAGTGCCAGCTCCAAGGTTGGTCTTGCGACCTCAGAGCTGCAGCCAGCACGGTTCTTTCTGCACCAGCTATGAGGGTAGAGGGAGGATGCTCTGAATTCGGAGTCCTAGCTCCGAACTTGGAGTGAGTTTATAAGGTTGGAGCTGGGGACTCCGAATTATCCTATGACTATTTACACAGCATCTAGTGGCCATAGGATTGCGCCCTCAGCCATCTAGTTATTCCCACACCTACACGTTCAGGCACAAGAGTCTTATGACACCTTAAAGGACTAATAGATTTATTGTAGCACGTGAAGATCAGTCATTCAGAGACCATATTATTAAAGAACTGCTGGAATTGATTACAATATGGACTCAAAAAACTAGAGCAATACAGCTGTTGAGCTGGATATGGCCCTATCTTCCTCCTTCACGTGGATATTCTAACTTCTGTCATATTTCCATTTCCCCCAGTCACTATATTTCTTAAAACATGTTTTTAAAATGGTGAACTAAAAAAAAGGAATAGCAGATGATGTGGGAAATTTCAGTAAGTGCTTTGACATCTGGATTAGAGGGTGTTGTGGTTTATATATTTACTCTTTTGTGAATTTGCTAAAATGTAACCGCATATTTTAAGCACTTATTGCTTTGATTTGTACCCCACCTTTCAACCAAAAAATGGAACTATTTCAGAATGCTTGTAATTCTAGAATAGCAGCGCTAAGTGAAGGGAAAAGCTTCCTCTTAGGTGAAAATAAAAAAGAACCCGTGCAAGTATGCAAGATGGTCATTTAAGTATTGCTGCTTAATTATTAACAGTTACACATGTCATTATCTTGGCATACGCTATTTTAGAAATTGGTGAAAGGAGAGCGTGCAGAAACAGGCCTTCTTCCCTCACCTCTATACACGGCGAGATTGGGAGTCAATCTCAGGCTCATATGCAGCCTTCCTGTGAATGACTAAAAACAGAGTTCAATACCCAGGATCAAGGGACATTCTGCATTCAGAAAAACATGGAATCCCTTAGATCAGACAGTCACTTCTTTACACTGTAAAGGGAGTGAGCTGGTATACATGTGTAAGGCCCAGTTCTGATCCGATCAGGCACCCAGAGGGTGGGGTTGGAAAGATGTGGTAACAGCTGAAAAGCTTTAGAAAAACAGACCTAAAAAAATTCTCTCCTCGCTACGTTCCATCTTGAACAGGACGTCCCTATTAACGGTTGGGTGCTGTATTTCAACAGCAAAAGATGCCTAGAGAGGTGTTTTCAGTGGCTACTCTACAACTATGAAACTCCCTTCTTTAAAAAGTTTGACCAAAGGCCAACCTCTTTTAGGATGCTTCCAGACAGACACCAGCTTCCTCAGAAACAGCTACAAACCTGGGTATGACACACCACATAGAAGTACATGTTATAGGTCATCCACCTATGGTGCACTATTTCATAGTGGGGAAAACCAGCATCTTCCCTTCAATGCAATTTGGTTAACAGAGATTATCTGGAATGTACGTAAATCTGAACTTCAAATTGTCAATGCAGCTCTGATTCAGTTTGCATTATCCCAAGATAATGTACATGGCAGACCACAGGAAGCGCAAGCATGTTATATTTTAAATTCCATTCAAAAAAATACAGGGGGAGAATTTAGAAATTATTCACTTCTGAAAGTTTTGTACTGCTGATTCCCTCCCCCCCGAATATTAAGTGTCTCTCTCCTTTTAAAGCAAGACACCCCACGTACCAGAACTCTATTTAGTTCTGGAAGCCAGCCTCACACATCTTGTAATTGACTCTGTATGTTCAGTCTCAAAAGGCAGATTACAAATTTTTAACTTGGTACGTTAGCAGTTCTGAACATTTTTACTGACAACTACATAAAGGGCTGATAATACAGCACCTGCACCATTTCATCCCCAGAGAAATCTCTGAAATCCTCTACTGTTCTTGCTGTACTTCCAACACTTCTTTCAACAGCAAACACTGATGCCAAGGCAAACATGCAACTCCCCCTCTTAATTCTACATTCTCAGCTTTTCAGCTGTTACCACATCTTTCCACTCCACCCTCCGGGTGCCTGATCAGATCAGAACTGGGCCTTACGAATATATATTAGTTCACTCCCTTCACTGTGTAGACGCTTTAAGGAACACAGAGATTACAGACACACCAATGTGGAAAGGGAATTCAATTGTTTTTCTTTTGCTTCGCCTTTGGGAATTTGCATATCAGTGCCTCAGCAGATTAGGCAGTTCCTGTGTACCGTACACAGTCACCCTAGCTTTTGACCTGTGTGCATGTTTCTCTTCCTCTACCACATAATTAAACAACAGAACTAGTTTTGGAAGTCATGGGATAGTCCTACATAAACATGAGGCTAGGTCAGCCACCCACCTAGTTTTGTTGAAGATACACATTTCATGTGCTACATCACACCAACAGAACATTCTGTCTCCAAGTCCATTGCCTACTGCTGCCATGGACTATGAAGCTCAGCCTCCTATCGCTGCTAGATACAGAAGCTTTTTTCTCTTCTTCCTCTTGCAGTATATGAAGCTCCAGCAAAAGCCTCCCTTTTACTGCTAGGTAGAAAGGACAGTGCAATAAAACCTCTCTCGCATAGCAAGGAAGGAGAAGTTGAGTTCAAATCACAGTGGTGCAAGCATTTAGTAATAGAAAAATAATTCAGTTATTCCCCTGTGGTGCCAATAATTGTAGGGTCAATAATTCACTACTCAGCAGAAAGACGGTGTACTTCTAATTAATGTGCACACATGGACAGGGAGACTATGGCAGTTCTTCCTACGTCACACACCTAGGTAGCCAGAATATAAAGGGTCAATAACTATAGTATTAGCTGACATTATTTGCCACCTCATTTTGCTATTGCAGATATTAATCTGTAAAGCACTCTATATTTAGTTTGCATCTTGGAAGCAAATTTCCCCCCCTCTAAACCTCTGGTAGTCATGTTGCTCCCAGTCTCCGATCCTTCTATAATCCTCTGTGTACTCCTGCTTCTACAGGTAACCAATTCCCATCTGCTGTTTGGGCAACTTCCAGCCCCATTTCTTTACTATCTTTTAGAACTCAAAGCATCTGAAAACCATTGTACTTCTCTCCTGATGGCTGTTTGCCACTGCAATAGTCAGATTTAGGAACACTGATTGAGGCGCATCATGTTTGGGGTGCATCATCAAGAAGGCCTGCCACTCAGAAATCATGTGTGCTAATGCCTGGCCTCAGGGACCCTGCATAGAAAGGTGTTGCTTCTAGCAGGAGCAGGAACTTCCTCCAGAGAAAAGATTCCTACTGCTCCCCCCTCTATTTGATTGCTAGGATCGATCAAATTGCTCCAAGATACGATACAAGGTGCTTATGTCCACTGCATGCCTTGACCTATTTGCATAAGCTGCACCCTAAAACCTGTGGTGGGGCCCACATAGCCATGGGAAAATTGGTTTTTGCTGGTGGGACTGGATCCCAACTCCACCTGATTGGGCATGCTATTCACTCTAAGCCCCCAATTCCCCTTGCAGCAGGAATCAAAAGTTGCCCGACCTGTCTCATGAAGACTATCATCCATTTTCCAGGAGGAAGATATACACATGGTTTATGTGTATCCAGAAGTTTAGGAACCACCTAAATTCTTCAAGTATGTGATATCATGATATCCTGATTAGCAAGCTAGCTAAAAGTGGGCTAGATGGAACAACTATCAGGTGGATCCACAATTGGCTACAGAATCGGACTCAAAGAGTGCTTATCAATGGTACCTTCTCAAACTGGGGAGAGGTAACGAGTGGGGTACCACAGGGCTCAGTCCTGGGCCCAGTGCTCTTCAACTTTTTTATTAATGACTTGGATGAGGAGGTGCAGAGAATGCTTATCAAATTTGCAGATGACACAAAGTTGGGTGGAACAGCTAATACTCTGGAAGACAGAAACAAAATTCAAAGCGATCTCGATAGGCAGGAGCGCTGGGCCAAAAACAACAGAATGAAATTTAATAGGGATAAATGCCAAGTGCTGCACCTAGGGAGAGGAGACCAAATGCAGAGTTACAGAATGGGGGACACTTGGCTCAACAATACTACAAGTGGGAAGGATCTTGGAATTGTGGTAGATCACAAACTGAATATGAGCAAGCAATTCGATGTGGCTGCAAAGAAGGCAAATGCTATTTTGGGCTGCATTAATAGAAGTATAGCTTCCAAATCGCGGGAAGTGATAATTCCCCTTTACTCGGCACTGGTTAGGCCTCATCTTGAGTACTGCGTCCAGTTCTGGGCACCACACTTTAAGAAGGACGTAGACAAACTGGAGAGGGTTCAGAGGAGGGCAACAAGGATGATAAAGGGACTGGAAACAAGGCCCTATGAGGAGAGACTGAAAGAACTGGGCATGTTTAGCCTTCAGAAGAGGAGACTGAGGGGAGATATGATTGTACTCTTCCAGTACTAGAAGGGTTGTCACACAGAGGAGGGCCAGGATCTCTTCTCAATCATCCCAATTTGCAGGACACGGAATAATGGGCTCAAGTTACAGGAACCCAGATTCCACCAAAACATCAGGAAAAAGTTCCTGACTGTCAGAGCAATTGGACAGCCATCTATCAGGGATGCTTTGACCTGGATTCCTGCATTGAGCCGGGGGTTGGACTCGATGGCCTGGTAGGCCCCTTCCAACTCTACTTTTCTATGATTCTATGTAAAGGTCAGCTACAGTAAGTGTAAAAATCCATATATTGTAATACCAAAGAGTACAAAAAATGTACAAGCTTTCAAGATCTCCAAATCTCCTAATCAGGCAAGAGGTTACAAAAAGCAGGTTGGAGGAAGGGGGGTGGGGGGGAGAACAGGACAAGAGGGAAAGAAGGCTAACTGGATATTGTAGTCAGGATGTATGCATAGTTACTTTAAGATTTTTGTAATAATGGTATTATACAGATTTTGGATTTTTTCTTATGGGCAACTTGACTGCCTTTGTTTTTTTTAGAAAGTGTTACGTTTTCTTTTTATAATACGTTTATATGTCTGAAGCCCATTCCCTCTTATTCTCCTTTGTACTCTAGCCAGATGTATCTTCCCCACTTCAGAAGAAAGACAACCAATTCAGTTTGCCTCTGTGCAAAGGTTTTGTGAAAACACCATTCATAAAAGTTACAAAAAAGTGTACTACCACAGCACAATATAAAAGTAGATCATTTTTATATTTTGATAGGAAAAGCAGAGGTACTACAGAGGTATGGTATCTTGAAACAATTGTTCTTATTAGCCATGATCAAAAAAGCATTATTTATAAACGGAAAGATCCTAAAATTAATAACACTGCAATCCTACACAAATTCACCTGGGAGTAAGTTCCACTGAACTCCCAGGAGTTACTTCTGAATAGTCATGCATAAGACTGTGCTGTAAATCTGATAAGTACGTAAGCTTTCCTATTTAACAATCTACCTCCAAATACGATTACAGCTCTAACATAAAATGCTGAATTCATATTTAATATTCTCATATGTTAAAATGATAGCTTTACTGACAAGATATCAATATACAAAGGGTAGAATAATAATGTTTTATCAGCAGTCCATCTGCCATTACACTTTAATAGAGAAATTCCATGACATATATGGGTCTCACTGAAGTCATTGCTTTTTTATTTGGATCATTAGCTGCTGGTGATATCAGTATGTTATGTCAATCTTCGTGAGATTCTAAAATCCTCAGGAAGATTTTAAAATCACAGCTGGATTGTACCTGAATTTCACATATGCTGGAATAACAGAAGTTGGCAGTAAGCAAAAGAAAAGAGACCTTTTACTATTGCCGCTTGTATCACAGTTGTTTACTTGCAGAAACAGAACTGTCTAGGACATGTGCCTAGACTCCATATTTTACATCTCTTGGGAAGAGCAGTACGTTACTAGATGAGGCCTTATAAGAGATAGATACCAATTGCATTCTCAGAGTCAAAAGAGACACATCACACTAATTGCAAAAATTGGAAATCCTCTGGGGCAATTGTTCTGGCCCAGTTTGTAGTTAGCTAGCAAGGGCCAATGAAGAAAACACAGACACCATTTTGATTAATTGTAACCAGTCCATGAACTTATAAACTCTTCTGCCAAGCGAAGTAGTATTTGTGGAAGGAGGATAAATCAAGCTTGTATATTTAAGAATGCAACAACTCTTAATCTGGACTGCACTCCTGACAAAGTATTTTGCTAAATGTGACAACTTTTAAAAGTACAATAAATAGAACAATTTTCTCTCCTCTTCCCTTTCCTTTAGAAAGTAAGTAATTACATACCACTGGTGACAGTCAGCACCTTGATCTCCCATCTGCAGAGCCGTCTCCACCTCTTCTTTGCCTGCAACATAAAACAATAAGCATGTAACTAGATTTAAAAATAAGGAAAGGTACACACTATATATGAGGCAGTCTATTCAGAAGGGCCATTATCACTTGGGACCAGTCAGCATCTCAACTCCCATTACAATGTGTGAGCAGGGTACAGCCTGTAGAAGAACTGGGACTACTGGGTTCAAGTAGTTCAAGTACAGAGATGGACATGATTTTTCCTAGCATAAAGAAAAACAGATGGTTGCTGTTAAGAGCCAACAAAAAGGAAGAAATAACAAAGGAAACAAGGGGCAATAGACAACTTTGAGATAAGCATAAGCTCAAGAATTTGAGGAGTAAAGTATCATATAGCAATGGCATGAATCAGAAGTGTGGGCTAGGACAAACATTCAATATATCTGCAGCTATTAGAATTTATTGTACCATTCATGCTGTGAAAGTCCAGTACCTCCTGGTAAAACCAACAAATAAAATGGCACCACAAGGGAGCTAACCTTGGAGCTGAGAGCACTCAGGGCAAGAGTTGAAGGCCTGCAAGTGAGGAGAGGAAGACTCCTGAGGCAGCATTTGGGGAATAGTTGAGGCCTGAATGTCAGCTGGTGGCAGTGGTCTGAAGACAGAGCAGCTGCTGAACTAACTGAAGACTTCAGGGAAAGACTGGTAAGCAGACTTAAAGGCTCCAGTCTGTAGCTAAACCCTACCAGATAGAAGACTACTTATCAAGCCCTTAATGCCAGGGCTGAGTTAACTGGGGTGGCACTTGATATGGTCAATTAGGGAAAGGAACTAAAGAGCAGTATCCAATCCTACCAGTCTTTGTGCAGGGCCCACCGCCACTTCCATTCCACACATGGCCAGCCTGGCCAATGTCGTAGCACAAGCGGCCACCACCACTTGCACAAAGGCAAATCAGTGCTTCTGGGGACAAGCCCCAAAATGAGTGTTTACCGTCATTTTGGGTTGCCCCTAGAAGCACTAAATTGCCGTTGCACAAGCAGTGGGGGCCGCTTGTGCAATGGAATTGGCAGGGCTGGCTGCACGCAGCCGGTCACCGTTGGATACTGCCCAATCCTTCCATAACCAGGTTCTTATGGTAAGAATAATATCACTAACACTATTAAGATTTTTAAAGAACCAGTAACAATAATTTAAGTTATATTGTTTTATTCTTTCCAATTAAAAATTACTATATCTTTGTTTAAAACTACATGAACTTCTAGTCTGTTTGTCTCATGCCTATACCCAGGTACTTTAGGCATAAAAAGAGGAATATTGAATAAGAGGGTATAAGTTCCTGATATATTGTGGTGCTAGTGGGGGAATATAACCATACTCATATATACCACCACCACCACAGTCTCCTTACCATCAGAAGCATAGGACTTCTTCTCATCTGCATCTTCTGTGATTTCATACATATCACTATATGCTCGGGCCAGACGCCAAAGGAAATCCTGCTTGTCACCATACTGTGGATAGAATGAATGTTAGATCACCTGTCTGCCTTCTGCTCATTCAAGATTATGGGCAAGTGGGATTTCCAAGTACAACATATAGCAGGCACTGCACTGTTGTAATTAAACTGCTTTGTGAACATCCAAGTAGAAAGGTAGTCTGACAAGCAGTGCAGAAATGCTCTAGATTAGACTTGTAAAGTCAAATCAGTATGTAGTTTAAACCTCTTCACTTGCCTGAAGTATCAAAGTGTAATACACAAAGGAACTATAGGAATCTGGTCAGACAGTCAAATGCTTACCGTATGTCAAATACAGGAAACTGGTAGCAATTTTCCTAGAATAAGCATTACATTCTTGATAATCTTGTGACTCAGTCCCACGAGTCTCTGCTCCAGTAAATAAGCTGGAGTGATGATTGCACATCTGCAGTGTCATACCTGGCAGCACTGTGCTTGCTTTGCAAGCAGACCCAGACGTCATGCTTAAGTAACACATGGAAGAACTGTGACAGCCACCTGGGCCAGATGTGGTATTTCAGCACTGTGCACAATATGCATGGCAGAGAATTGGATGGATAGACTCCAACTCCCTAGAGGGGACAGGATTAGAGATTACGGATATGTGTGACTTCATAAACACATGTCAGTCACCACAGAGCAGAATGCTAAATCTGCAGAATGCTATAAAAATCAAAAATCATGAATGGCATAGGAAGTAGACATTTTTGAGCATAGACCCTAACAAGTGCTGATCTTCAGAAACATTTAGCAATCAGCATGGCTCCAAAGTTATGGACCACAAAAGAATCATGGACATGGAAATCAAACTAGGGACACCAAGTATATTTTAAACACCTTGCTTGTTAATCTGATTTTGCCATGGGAGGTAGAGGAGGAGAGAAAATGAGTTCTGAATTCTGAATCTCTGGGGTGAATATTATGGTAGATCTACAATTCTCAGAGGGTAGGTCAATTTTCAGACCAAGCAAGTAGGGCGGGGCAGCCTTGGAATTAGAGTGAGAGACTGTTGAGATAACAAGGCACCACAATGGGTTAAGACAGTCCTTCTTTTTGATTAGTGGAAAGGAATGGGAGGAATACAAATGAAGATGGACCAGATTTTGATGCTGGTGAGCCTTCCTTCTCTGTAACAGGTTTGGCAATCACTGTTATAAACAGTTAACCATTTGGGCTGTTGACATTAATACAAAACAAGGTTACATATACATTACCGTAAACAGTTCTGCCTAAACAGCGTAATACATCTGAGGAGAGTTTTGCTATCAAGTTTTGAAATGCTGCAAGCTGCAATTTCACTTTTAACAACATTAAGTGATTGAATTACTGTACTGTTCAATTTGCAAGAGACAAAAAATAATTAAATACTCTTTAAAAAGAGGCCACATCTTATGAGCTTTGAGGGTTTAATTTTCTAGCAGGAGCATAAGCCATGTTGCAGTTAGATGACTGTCTCATTGACAATTGTGGTGTAGACAAGACCTTGCACAACATTCTGTTCTGCCCCACACCCACCCGTTGATTAGCTCAACTCACAGTTTTTCTGGGAAACAGCTAGAGTGAACTTTACCACTAGTTTATTGTTAAGCAGCAGTTGGAATCCTTCCCTCTTCTCCTGGTCACTCCCACTGTGCAAGTGATCCGCTTGCTGCAGCAACTGACCAAGCTCTTGCTCTGCAGGGTCCAAGGTCAAGGTTGTTTCATCTTCATTGACAAGGTCCAGGGAATCCCTCCTTGCAGTTCTCACAGTCTCACAACTGATTTCATCTTCCCCTTCCTCACTCTCTTTATCAGACTCCCGATCATAATCGGACTCTGCATTGGCTGTGGTATAACTTTAAGATAAGACACATAAAAGTACAGCACTTACATTAACAAGAGGCTAAGTGCATTCAGTATAAAAATATTACAAAGTCAGCAGCTGAGTATGCATGCAGCAGTAAGCCAGGTTTACAAGGTCAACCCTGTGGAGCTTGAAATATACCGCATTTTTCGCTCCATAAGACACACCGGACCATAAGACGCACTTACCGTATGATACCCCCCAAAAATAAAAAAAAATTAATCAGCTGTTCCGCGGGGAAACAGCTGAGAGGCGGGGATTCCCCGCCCTGCCCAGGAGTCCTCCGCTCTTCCGGACCAGCAGAGGAAAGTAAATAATAATAATAATAATAATTTTTTTTAAAAAAAAATTTAATCAGCTGTTCCGGGGGGAATCAGCTGAGAGGCGGGGGCTTCCCCCGCCCTGCCCAGGAGTCCTCCGCTCTTCCGGACCAGGAGAGGAAAGTAAAATAATAATAATAATTAATAATAATAATTTATTTTTTAATCAGCTGTTCCGCGGGGAATCAGCTGAGAGGCGGGGGCTTCCCCCGCCCTGCCCAGGAGTCCTCTGCTCTTCCGGACCAGCAGAGGAAAGTTTTTTAAAAATTTATCATTATTTTTTTTTACTATATTTGCTCCATAGGACGCAGACATTTCCACCTAGTTTTTTTGGGGGGGGAAGTGTGCCTTATGGAGCGAAAAATACGGTACTTCATTCCACTGACAATAACTGTGCATATGCATCCTCTGTCAGATCATTCCCATTCTAATCTTCTATAAACTAGTCATAGCAGTATGCTGATAGATTGTGCCTTGATCAATAAGTTCATACAGAATCATAACATTGTCCATCTTCCTAAACCATTCATCTACAGGTTCTTCAGTGCACTTCTAATTCTTTGCTATCATCATTCTGGCTCCTGCTACTAAGCCACCTACTACATTTTTATCTATTTTCTATACATGGTTTCGCAAGACAGTTAGGATGTGGGGTGGACAAAATATCCCACCCAGACGATCTAACTATTAGCAGTACTCAGACCAGAAACTTTGCAACAGAACATACAATATACATTTGGGGTGATATCAGGCTATACACAAGCTCTGGCCGTACCTGCCATTTCACACACCCACATCACCACCTGATGTTGCAGTCACAGTGATAAGCACAGATGTGCAAGTACTCTCTTAGTAAAAAGCTCTGGAATAGATGGTGTGTGCTTATCTCCTTTTTTACTAACTTTAAACTTCCAGGTGCATCTGTATGGGTGTAGAGTTATGTGCAATGGTTAGCATGCCAGATTAGGACTGGGGAGACCCAGGTTCAAATCTCCACTTATCCATAAAGCTCACTGGGTGACCTTGGGCCAGTCACCACCTCCCAGCCTAACCTACTTCACAAGGTTGTCATAAGAACAAAATAGGATGGAGGGGAGAGAACAGTGCATAGCACTTCAGCTCCTTGGAGGAAAGGTGGGATACAGATGTAAATACAGTCATTCCTTGGATTGAGAGCATAATTCGTTCCGGAAAGGTGTTTGTAATCCAAAACACTCTTATATCAAAACGAAATCCCCCCAACAAAATTTGTACAGAGATTTTTAATTTAAGCCGTACTACAGTATTTGTATTGCAAGACGACGCTTGTATATCAAGTCAAAAAAAATTAAATATTAAAAATTTTGCTTGTCTTGCAAAACGCTCTCAAACCAAGTTACTTGTAATCCAAGGTATTACTGTACATAAAAGCTCTCAGCAGTGTATTCCATTAGCAAGAACTATTCCCCCACAACTGCCACCCGGAGACTTAAAAAGACAGCCTGGATATCCTAAAGCAAACAAAAGCCGTAGGAAAGGAAACAATTCTGGATTCCACTTGCTAATCTGGGCATGAAGTCCTTTTTCATGCAAGTATGTAGCCAAGCAATCTAGGGGCACTCTTTCATAGAACATGGATGCAGCCTTAGTACTCCTTAGACAACTCTTATTTAGGCAATAATGGTTTATTACAAGCAGGAGACAAAAATAGCAAACAAAAAGATTATGTAGGCAGATACATTTCTTCACTGCTAGGCTAAGATGGGATTACCAAGTGTTTGAAGCCATTCATGCCATTTCTCAGAGTCCAAGATGGCACTGACCACATGACTATTTAAAGCAGCTCCAGTCAAGCTGTATATTCCTTATACTAAGTCAAAGAGCACACACACTATCACGTTCTACCTTTTTCTGAAAAGGCCTCCCACCTTTTAAAGATATCTCCACATCTTAGTAAAGGGCCTGACGAACTGCATCCTAGAGTAATAAAGGAACTGGCAGAAGAACTCTCAGAACCACTGTCTATTATCTTTGAGAAATCATGGAGGACAGGTGAAGTGCCAGATGACTGGAGGAGGGCAAATGTTGTTCCTATCTTCAAAAAGGGCAAGAAGGAGGAACCTGGGAACTATCTAACATCAATCCCTGGGAAAATTCTAGAGCAGATCATAAAGAAGTCAGTCTGCAAGCACCTTGAAAGCAAAGCAGTGATTACTAGAAGCCGGCATGGATTTGTCAAGAACAAATCCTGCCAGACTAATCTGATCTCATTTTTTGATCAGATAGCCTCCCTTGTGGACTGTGGGAATGCTGTGGACATAATATATCTGGACTTCAGCAAAGCTTTCGACAAAGTGCCTCATGATATCCTGATTAGCAAGCTAGCTAAAAGTGGGCTAGATGGAACAACTATCAGGTGGATCCACAATTGGCTACAGAATCGGA
This sequence comes from Shinisaurus crocodilurus, assembly GCA_021292165.1. Taxonomy (NCBI): domain Eukaryota; kingdom Metazoa; phylum Chordata; class Lepidosauria; order Squamata; family Shinisauridae; genus Shinisaurus; species Shinisaurus crocodilurus. Next base: position 254,275,268 of record CM037876.1, on the reverse strand, counting down.
CTCAAAGAGTGCTTATCAATGGTACCTTCTCAAACTGGGGAGAGGTAACGAGTGGGGTACCACAGGGCTCAGTCCTGGGCCCAGTGCTATTCAACTTTTTATTAATGACTTGGATGAGGAGGTGCAGAGAATGCTTATCAAATTTGCAGATGACACAAAGTTGGGTGGAACAGCTAATACTCTGGAAGACAGAAACAAAATTCAAAGCGATCTCGATAGGCAGGAGCGCTGGGCCAAAAAAACAGAATGAAATTTAATAGGGATAAATGCCAAGTGCTGCACCTAGGGAGAGGAAACCAAATGCAGTTACAGAATGGGGGACACTTGGCTCAACAATACTACAAGTGAGAAGGATCTTGGAATTGTGGTAGATCACAAACTGAATATGAGCAAGCAATGCGATGTGGCTGCAAAGAAGGCAAATGCTATTTTGGGCTGCATTAATAGAAGTATAGCTTCCAAATCGCGGGAAGTGATAATTCCCCTCTACTCGGCACTGGTTAGGCTTCATCTTGAGTACTGCGTCCAGTTCTGGGCACCACACTTTAAGAAGGACGTAGACAAACTGGAGAGGGTTCAGAGGCGGGCAACAAGGATGATAAAGGGACTGGAAACAAGGTCCTATGAGGAGAGACTGAAAGAACTGGGCATGTTTAGCCTTCAGAAGAGGAGACTGAGGGGAGATATGATCGCACTCTTCCAGTACTAGAAGGGTTGTTACACAGAGGAGGGCCAGGATCTCTTCTTGATCATCCCAGTTTGCAGGACACGGAATAATGGGCTCAAGTTACAGGAACCCAGATTCCACCTAAACATCAGGAAAAATTTCCTGACTGTCAGAGCAATAAGACAATGGAACCAACTACCTAGGGAGGTGGTGAGCTCTCCCAATCTGGAGGCATTCAAGGTGCAGCTGGACAGCCATCTGTCGGGGATGCTTTGACCTGGATTCCTGCATTGAGCAGGGGGTTGGACTCGATGGCCTTGTAGGCCCCTTCCAACTCTACTTTTCTATGATTCTATGATTCTATCTCTCAGTCCTGAACTATTAGACTTGGGGAAAGCGTGAATGAGGTTATGCATCAGAGACGGTTAACTATACCTCTGGATAGTAACAAACCACTTAACATTTAAATTTAGAATCCCAAGCAGGCAAGGAAACAGACAATACATAAACTTGCTTCCTGTGCATGACAGACAGGACTAAACAAAGTAAATTAAACACATGCACATTCCAGTTAAGCCTGGCTGCTTTGCAGACAATGGTTGTGTTTGCACATCATGCTAAGCCACCTCACTAATAAGCTATGCAGTGATCAGGCTCACTTTGGATTGTTTTCCCACTTAGTCATCCAGCTGGTTTCACAGTGTCCTTCGCAGCAGACACTGTCTTGTCTCCCCCTCCCCACTCTAGTCATTACCCTTTTTCATTCGCCACCTTCCCCACACTTCAGGGCCTTAAAAAAATGCATTGGGCTCATATTTTTTTCAGCACCAGAAAATTGTGTAACCGTGTTCATAATTTGGGGGGGGAGGTTGTCGGTCTTATGCAAGTGCGTTTTTATGGCTTCCAAAATGTGTAGTCTTGCCTGGTCAATTTCCTTGTCTGTTTCAGCTATCATAGGGAGTGGGGAAGTGAAGTAAATAACAAATTGACAAGATGAGACTGCATATAGACTAATTTGCACATAGTTGTCAGGGGCCAATTGCCAAGTCGTCAATTGAAAAGCACCAGTAAAGGGGGCAAAGGGGGCAAAAGAAGGTGCACCAAAAGGTGGCAGCGGGAAGACAATAGCTCCCCGTTGTCAATGTGATCCTCTGGCTTTTAACTGTCAAACTGACACTTCTCAGTGTACTCCACCTTTTCAACATTTCCCTGAGTATGCTCCATTACTGCAGGTGCACAAGTTTCCCCTCCATTTACTTCCCAGCCATTAAGTATTGTATATTTCTGTGGGTTTGTTTTTTTTACAACCATCAGGGAACCACAGTAACTGGCACAGGAAGTGCTCCAAAAATTAGTATCTCCCCTTTCTGGAGTAGCTGGAGACTCAGGGAAGTGTTGAAAAGGTGGAGGCCACTGAGAAGTGTCAGTTCAACACTTAAAAGCCAGAGGATCACATTGCCAAGGGGGAGATATTGTCCCCACCACCACCTTTTGGTGCACTTACTCCTTTGGCTTTTCTCCCCCATTTTCAGTGCTTCTGACTTGCACTACCGGGTCCCTCCTTTCTCTTACTGTTATTTCTCCCCTGGTCTTTCCTGACTGTGTGCAAATTAGCTGATAGGCAACCTCATCTTGTCGATACTCATATCAGATAGCCATAAGTGCACAATTGCAAAAGACTGGCCAAAAAAATAATTTAAATATGTTATGACCTGATTGCACATTTTTGAGGCACCACAAAATAAAAAAGAAAAGCTGGGGAACAAGTGATGGTCCCTCCAAAATGCTGTTTCAGCATCAGTGGAAGGGCAGTCACTGGCGAGATCGCAAAAAGTGAGCAGCGCAGGCTTTTTTACCACCCTTGCCGAGTGACTCTGTAGCCAAACACAGCAACTCACAATAAAATCAGTCTCCCAGGTTCAGATGATACAACAACACATTGTGGGCAAGAACAATCCTACAACAAGCCATAGGTTCTCTGCGTGGCTTGTTCAGAAAAGTAAGCCACCTCTTGGAAAAGGCTCCAGGTTCAGACAACACAACAACCCATCATAGCAAGCTGTTCATGGTGGGTTGTCATGACGTGTGAACCTAGTCAGCATAAAATGGCAGTAGCTATGTCAAAAATACCCAGGATCACCACAGATGCACCCCACTACTAAGTAAAAATTGTAAGTTCTTAAACATGCAAGGATCAAACCAACAGATTTCCAGTGTACACCCATCTTGACCATAATACAAGGCTAATTTATGGAGCTGAGAAAGGCACATATGTAACAGAATAAGCAGGCAAGGGTTATCTGGCAAACTTACAGCAGACGTATCACCACTGAGTTAAAAAGATTCATCTGGACAGGAAACACATATTAGATTTCCAAGTCTACTCTGGACAAAGGCACAATAAATTTCTTAGCAAAAGCTAAGTTCCCCACCTCCACCCTAGGAGTGTCTAGGCACTAAATATGAAACACGTATTCATGCAGAAGAAGGTATAAAAATACCAGGTGAGTGATTTTAGCCTTTTGCACGTTTAAAAAGATATACATGTACAAAGCCAAGTTGTACAACACAAGCTATATTTTAAGGGCCTGCCTGTCCTAAGAGACTGCAGTTATGGGGCCCAATGAAGCCAGACAAGACAAAATCCAGACTAAAAGGTCCCTTGAGATTATAACAAACTGAGTGGTGAAGAATGGCCAAGAGCCCCACAAATCCGGGCTAGCCTTAAGGGAAAGGGTTTTTTCAGTGCTGTCATTCTGAGCTTCAAGGCCCAGCACAACTGCAGGGACAAGCTCCGCCTTCCTCCCTAGCTCCAAACTGATTAGAGGGCTCAGGTTCAGCTGTGCTGAGCCATAGAAAGCAACAAGATGTCTCACTGTTTTCTAAGCTTCTCCAAAGTTATCACAGAAGTGGGAAGGAGATCCCTCCTTCTCACTTCTCCAGGCTCGGGAGAAGAGTAGGGGCAGTCGTGGAAATGAAAACATGCTTACTTTGGGGACCCCTGACCAAATGGCATGGGAACCTCCTAACGCAGAAGTGGGCAACCCACAGCATCTCTGGGGCTCTACTTTTCAATCCTTGCCTGGGTGGGGAGGGATAGCTAGTTCCCCATCTGGGAAAAAAGGACCCTAGCAGGATCCTCACTTTCAAAAGGCATTAAAAGATATCCCTTTTCGGTGTTTGAATATTTGTCCTTATAGAACAGTGTAAGAAATGCTGCTTAGGATTTGCTAAATGAATGTACTACTTCAAAAATAGAGTCTCCCAGAAGCTTCTCCACAGCTTTTACAGTTCAGTAAATCAAACCAGCGATATTTAAGAATATTCTTAAACATCTGTAATGAGAACAATTTCAGCCATTTCCTTATGTTAACTACCTTGAACTCTTTAAAAATACAAGCAGAGAGACCCCAGCATCTTAACATTACATTATATTTTGATTAGCAAGCACCCAACCAACATCTTTATGAATCCAAAAGAAACCTATCAGGAGTCTGTACACACTGTAGTAAAACTAGCCTTTTCCTCCAAGCAAGTAGATTTGTAATGAGCATTACACAATAGAAAACTTGCAAACTTATAACCATTGAACATAAGGAAACCTTATAAAGGGAAGAGATTATAATATTATGCTCTTTAAACCGCAGTGAATACTTTTAGCATAGTACAGGACTGTTCAAAGTGGTTTCCTGCCTCTTATGCCAATTATCCTTTTTTCTTTTCTTTTTTTTAAAGAAGACTGGGCATGAAAGGTATACCCAGTAGACTTTTCACTTTTAAATATTGTATGTAATTATCTTTTGATACAGGCCCTGAACTACTGTTTTAATGTGGTTTTAGTCTTTTTTCTTAAATGTCTTACTGGTACAAAATACCACTGACTGGGTTCGCACGACAACCCATTGTGGGTTGCTACCCAAGATGGCTTGCCGTGTTCTGCGAATCCAAACTAATCCCCACAGGGTGGATTGTTTGAGGGCAACAAGCTACCCTGACAACCCATGGCTTGTTCTTGGGGTTGTTGTACCCACAAACGGTTGTCGTGTTGTGCAAACCCAGGCGACCAACCCCATCATGGGTGCCAGGGATAATCTACCAACTCACTTAGCAAAAGGGGCAAAAAACCCTTGCCGCTCTTGCCAAGCATGTCCAGGCATCTACCAGTGCCAGCTGCTCCAAAAGTGCCAAAGTGGCACTTAGAGACAGCTGGCACTGGCTTCCCCACCTCACGGCCACAATCACAAGCTGTTTTGGGCTCGCCACAGCTTTTTTCCACTTAAAACTTTCTTTTTCTTGAGATGGCAAAATCTATCTGTCAAGCCGGCATTTGCAATACCTGTTTTGACAACTACAGATGGTCCCTTCAAAGTGCCCCAACAGCACTTTCAAGGGGCTACCCATGGTTGTCAAGCAATTTTTTAAATGTGTCCTAAGGATGCCCTCACTTTTGCACTTGTTCCCAAGATTCTACCACCTCGGGAACATGCAAAAGTGCAAGCCACCCCATTTACTGGAGTAGTTACCAAAAGTATTTTGGTAACTATTCTGGTAAAAGCATACAGCTACCAAAGTATTTCCTGCCAAAAAAAAATGTTTAACCCTTTCTTAATCCCAATTGAAAAATGGAGCTTTACCTTTGACAGCTTTCAAAGGTAACTACTCCAGTAAATGAGGTGGCTCGCACTTTTGCATCACCCGCCTCCTGGTTCCACTGACAGAAGTAGTTCCAATCAGTGGAACAACTTCAATAGATTTCACCAAATGAAATGGTTGGATGCTGGAGAAAACCTTTAAAAGAAAGGCATCCCTTAGTGCAGTGTTCTCCAACCTTGGGTCCCCAGATGTTTTTGGCCTACAACTCCCAGCATGCCCCAGCCAACGTAGCTGGCTGGGGCATGCTGGGAGTTGTAGGCCAAAAACATCTGGGGACCCAAGGTTGGAGAACACTGCTTTAGTGAGTAAGCACTCTTAACTAATTTTGCTATTGCTATCAACTGCAAGAACAGCTATCAAATTTGTGTACATACACTTCCAGAACAGTATTCTGTTACAAATTAATATCATGATCATATTACCCAAAACTTGCAGAATAATCATATATAGAATCAACTTGAAAGTAAAACCCCAATATTTCCCCCTAAACTTTCCTCCAGAAGGCTTAGTATTTAATGCAAATTAGATGTTTTCCTACTGCCTTGTTCTCTTGCACAGTCCACTTCTGCCACAGGTTTATCAATTTTAACTAGTAATTCTTTTGAACTAAAAAAAAAGAAGCTTGCTTACCCTCCCTCACTTTCAGCATCATAAGTGTTGGCTGTTCCTGAGCTGGCTGTGAAATATATGGAGCTGGATCCTGTGGAATCACTTCTTTCTCTGGGATATACAAAACGCCTCCGCCGAATAAACTTCTGGCTTTCTTCTAGATGGGACCTGTAAGATAAGAGAGAGTGGAATAATGACAGAAGCTTATGCCTTTTTATTCCTTGTTTCTCTTTTCCTTTTCCCTGCCTAACCACCAAATTGATTATTCCATCCTGCTCAGTGTAATTTAGAATGAGTGCCACTATAAATCAGACATTATTTAGCCACTGGTACACAGAATACAAGTCTATGAAACAGACATTTACAAACATTTACATAATGATTTCACTATTATCAACAATCATAATTAAGAAGGAATGCTAGTGCAAAGTTTACAGACTAGATAGAGCTATGCAGTTCGTTAAGTCTGGAATATTTGCTGGTCAAAAGATATCTAGCCAAATATACCATACTTCAAAGTACTTCCTGAAACAAATAAATGGTCATCCATTCCATTAAGGGCACAATCCTATGCATATTTCGAGAGAAAGAAGTGCTACAACTCCCAGCATCTTTCCAGCCAGCCATGCTGTCTGGGCATGCTGGAAATTATAGGACTTTTTTCTGTTTAAACATGTATAGAATTGCACCTTAAGAAGCTTAAGCATGTCTAGTCAGAAGCAAGACCCATTTAGTTCAATGAGACTTACTTCCAGTAAGTGTTTATAAGCTTGCAGCCTAAGTCCAGTTGTCTCCTAGTACTGCTTCTCTTTTACAGCTACCAATATTAATACTGGTCTTCCAAACATTCCAACCCAGCAGTATCTTAATGAATTCCATATATTGCTCTTTCTGCAATACAAAATGCTTCCCATTTGTTAGCTCACCTCGAACTGAATTCTAATCTGTAGGACCAACTGTTTTATGCCAGTGTCCTGCTCTGGTAGCAATGTTTCGTGTTGACAAGCTGTTACAAAATGTGTTGGTACTAGATTGGTAATCGATTCCAATGTGTTGGTACTAGATTGGTAATCGATTCCAATGTGTTGGTACTAGATTGGTAATCGATTCCAATGTAAAACATGTTATTGTGGTGAAGCTTCCATAAAAACAAAGGAATACAATATACATAATACATAATCATAAAAACCAGAATCACAATTTACCCAAAGCTAACAGTTAAAAAGCAGTACAGTTCAGTTACAAATAACATTACATTGCATTATAACATTAAAATCAGCTTAAAACACTTTACTGAAAAGCATTTCAGTATCACTTCAAACCAGCAGCAGCATGAGATTGTTTTAAAGAGAAAGCAACTTGAAATAAATGGGTCTTTAAAGCCTTCTTAAAGATCTGTATTGACCGGGCCAGGCCATATGTAGCTTAGTTGGAATAAAGTTCCAAAATTGTCTGCTGCAATATCAAAACTGAGCAGACTACCGTTAGTGCAAACTATGTTTACTGCTGACCATAGTTTGCCTCTGAACCAGAATCAAAAATTAGGTTTAAAATTGGTTTCAGATTCTAGGTATATATTTTGCCTTTCTCATCCCTTCTCAATAAGGAGGGATGAGTTCAAAATGAACCAAAATTTCAAATAATTTAAAAATAATTATTTGTGCGACCTCACTGACTGGATTCACATGACACAGCAACCCATTCTAACTAGCCACAGTGGGTTGTTGTGTCGTGCGAACCCAGATTGCTTCCTGCAGAGTGGCTTGTTTTCAGGCAAGAAGCTACCCTGCCAACCTATGGATTGTTCTAGGGGTTGTTGGACTCACGATGGGTTGGTGTGTAGTCTGAACTCGGCACACTGATCCTATCCAGGGAAGCAGTAAGCAAGCTGATCGGCAAGAGCAGCAAAAACCCCTTGCCGCTCTTGCCCAGGCCACCACCAGCGACAGCCATTCCAACAAGTGCCCAAGCGATCTCTGAAGTGACAACCAGTGACAGCCCCTCCAAATTGGGGTTTCTGCTACAAGGAACTAATCAGTACATAGTATCAAGGGCTGCCTCTTTTGCGGCAAAGGTTGCAAAATACAGGGAGAAGTACTTAGATTCCATTGCTGTAAACTGCCAGGGAGATTCTGAAATATGAGAAATGCATTGTAATTTTATAACATCATGTACGTTATAAGTAATGTTTGTTATTTTAGGAATATGTTTTAATTTTAATACTTTTAAGTATTAAATAATTTTTAAAGTATTAATAATTTTAAATGACTATTACATTTTATGTATGTTTATATACAAGAGTCCTTACCAGATAATTGGTTAGCAGATTATCTGTGGACCAAGATCTTATCTCCACCTACTTCTGTAGTAAGAGATGGCGCTGCGCCCATACAGATACATGAAACTGTTTGGTATTTGTTAAGAACATGTTTTAATTTTAATAATTTTAACAATAAAATTCAATTGGTGTTTATTATATTATGTAAATTTATGAAATTTTATTTCTTGGTCATGTGCTGCTATGGTCTAAGGACTAATGCAATAAATGTTATTCATTCACATAAAACCTAGAGGATCTCGCTGCAAAGGGGGTGATCTACTCATCACCCCCTTTCGCAAACAAAAATCTTCTCATGGCTTTGCTTTCACTTGACACCTCACCATTTGATAGCTGTCAAGCAAAAGCAAAGTGACCTATTTGAAGCTTGGCTTTGTCAATGTCCATGGATGGTGCCAGCTTTGACAGCAGGCACTCACCAGGACATTGACCAGGCAAGGCTTCAAATTTTGGGTGGCTGGAGTTGCATGCTTGCGCAACTCCAAACTACCAACCAAAAAAAATTTTCTTTAAAAATACCAAAAACATTTGAACACATTTCTGGTGGAGAAAAAAAATCATTAAAAAAATAGGTGGCAAACCAGTGATGGCCCCTACCATGTCCTGCTTTGGAGGGGCTGTCACTTTGGAATCACAAAAAGCGATCTCTGGAAAAAAAGGGGAAGGGGGGGGAAGGCTGTGACAACTGCAAAACAGGTCGCTATCAAAGCAGGGAGAGGAGACAAGAAGGGTTCTGCTGTGCAGGTCCATGGGATACCTGAGGAAGGACCAAGGAAGAAGAAGTGGGGGGACAACCCACAGTGAGCCTGATCATAGCTTATTTGCAGGGTGCGTTGCCGTGTTGTGAGAACTCACCCACTGCCTTATTCTCTTTACATACCTGAAGCATCTGCTGTAGCATAACACTTCTCAAAATCATCCATCACTGGCTGTGTTCGCATGCAACGCTAAACCACCTTTTAGCATTACGAGGACAAGCCACAGTGAGCCTCACACTCACATGCCCTCCCCACATCCAGCACATCTGCAAGGAGGAGTTTGGAAGCTTCTGCTTCCACTTTAGAAAGACAAGCTGCAGTTTAACTGTGGTTAGTCTCAACTATGGTTAGCCTTAACTAAGGTTAGTAGGAACAAGGCAACTTCAAACTATGGGTTATGAAGCTGCCTTCTTTTCACTAACCATTGTTAAGATTAACAACAATTTAGGGTTCGGACGTAACTTTAAACTGTGGTTAACCTAAAACAGAAGCAGACCTATTCTTTCTGATCTATTCCTCATGGCCACATCAGAGGGGAGGAGAGAGCCCCAGACCATGAGGCTCACTGTGCAAACCACATGCAAACCAGGCCATTCTTTAAAAGAGAAAGAGGCATTATGAGAAGTGTAGAAAAAGCCCCACTTTGTCAATACCTTATTGAACAAGCAATTCAGGAGGAACACCACATTATCTCAGAAGTGTACAATCATACCCTTATTTTATACTCCTTGTAATACCTTTATCATAATGAAGGAAGCAGAAGTGACTATAAATCAAGCACTTACTATCAAGCACAAATTAAGTGTTTGGGGAAATCATGGTCTCAGATTTTTAATTTATTTATTTATTTATTTATTATATTTATCAATCGCCCATCTGGCCGGTCACCCGGCCACCCTGGGCGATGTACAATTAAAATACAATAAAACACAATAAAACATAATAATTAAAACAATATTAAAAAATTCTCATTAAAAACCTAACCCACCCCATATTCCCGCCTGAACAGCCATGTTTTTAATGCACGGCGGAAGCTCATCACGGAGGGGGCATGGCGAAGGTCACTAGGGAGGGAGTTCCATAATGTGGGGGCCGCCACAGAGAAGGCCCTCTTCCTAGTCCCCACCAGCCTGGCTGCTCTGGCTGATGGGATAAGGAGAAGGCCGTCCGTGGCAGACCTTGTTGAGCGGCCTACTTGATGTTGCTGGAGGCGCTCCTTGAGATAAGCTGGGCCGGAGCCGTGTAGGGTTTTAAAGGTCAAAACCAACACCTTGAATTCGGCTCGGCAAGCAACTGGTAGCCAGTGCAACTCATTAAGCACTGGCGTGATGTGATCACGCCGGCGGCTGCCCTTAATCAGGCGAGCCGCCGCGTTCTGTACCAGCTGAAGCTTCCGGACCGTCTTCAAGGGTAACCCCACGTAGAGCGCATTACAGTAGTCTAGGCGAGAGGAGACCAAGGCATGAACCACTGATGGGAGCAGATGATTAGGAAGGTAGGGGCGCAGCTGCCGTATCAGATGGAGTTGATACAGCGCCGCCCGGCTCACAGCTGCCACCTGAGCCTCCATGGACAGCTGGGAGTCTAGAATGACCCCCAAGCTGCGGACCTGGTCCTTCAGGGGTAGATGTACCCCATTCAGCACCAGGTCAACATCCCCTAACCTTCCCTTGTCCCCCACCAGAAGTACCTCGGTCTTGTCCGGGTTCAGTTTCAGCATGTTCCTTCCCATCCAGCCAGCCACTGACTCCAGGCACTTGGACAGGGTCTCAACGGCCAACCTCGGTGAGGACTTGAAACAGAGGTAGAGCTGCGTGTCATCCGCATACTGATGACACTGCACCCCAAACCTCCTGATGATAGCTCCCAGCGGCTTGAGGTAGATGTTGAATAACATCGGGGAGAGGATGGAACCCTGCGGCACTCCACAAGTGAGCAGCCGAAGGTCCGAAGCCTCCTCCCCGAGAACTACCCTCTGATACCTTCCAGAGAGGAAGGACCGGAACCACTGCAATACAGTGCCTCCCAAGCCCAACCCCTCCAGACGGTCCAGGAGGATACCGTGGTCAACTGGTATCAAAAGCCGCTGAGAGATCGAGGAGGACTAGAAAGGAGCATTCGCCCCTATCCAAAGCCCTCCTCATATCATCCACCAAGGCGACCAAGGCCGTCTCCGTCCCATGTCCAGACCTGAAGCCCGACTGGCACGGATCCAAATAATCGGCTTCATCCAAGTGTGCCTTCAACTGAGCACCCACCACCCGCTCGATCACCTTGCCCAGAAATGGTAAATTGGAGACTGGGCGAAAGTTGTTTAAATCCTGGGGATCCAAGGAGGGCTTCTTCAGAAGCGGTCTTATTACTGCCTCCTTGAGGGCTGATGGCATCACTCCCTCCTCGAGGGAGGCATTCACCACCGCCTTGATCCCCTCACCCAGTCTCTCCCTGCAGCTCATGATGAGCCAGGATGGGCAAGGGTCAAACAAGCAGGTGGTCGGCCTCACAGATGAAAGCACCTTGTCCACTTCATCAGAAGGAAGAAGCCGAAACCGATCCCACAAAACCGGTCTGCCATTGGCCTCCTCTCGCTCACTCCTTGTGTCCACGACGTACGATATCCCACTCCTAATCCGATCGATTTTATCTGCGAAGTGCTTCGCTAAAGCCTCACAGGAGGCTTTTGACTGTTCCAGTGGGTCCGGAGCGACTGGACCGACCAGACTCCGGACCACTTGGAACAGCCTCCTGGGGCAGCACTCTGCAGACGCAATGGAGGCAGCATAGAAATTCTTTTTTGCTGCCTTCACCGCCACCCGGTAGGCTGAAGATGCAGCTCTAACCCGTGTTCGATCGTCTTCGGAGCGGGAATTTCGCCATCGGCGCTCTAGCCTTCTCACCTCTTGTTTCAGAGCTCGCAGCGACGGAGTGAACCATGGCGCCGCGCGAGCTCTGTTTAGGCGAAGAGGGCGCTTCGGGGCAACTCGGTCTAATGCCCTGGTGATTGCAGCATTCCAGTCATTCACCAGGGTCTCGACCGAGCTACCGTTTGTGTGCTCCAATTCCCCAAGCGCGTTCAGGAATCCATCCGGATCCATAAGACGCCTGGGGCGGACCATTCTAATAGGTCCCTCACCCCTGCAGAGGGGTTGTGGCACCGAGAAATCCAACCCCACCAGATAGTGATCTGACCATGACAAGGGGGTGGTGGATATACCCCCGATCTCCAGATCATTTCCCCCCCTCTCCGGAAACAAAAACCAAGTCCAGTGCATGACCGGCTACATGGGTAGGTCCAGTTAATACAGGGTGCAGCTCCCAGGAAGCCATGGTCTCCATAAAGTCCCGAGGTGCCCCCATGAGGGCAGCCCCCGAATGCACGTTGAAGTCCCCCAGCACCACTAGCCTGGGGGACAACACACGCACATCGGAGACCACCTCCAGCACCTCGGCCAGGGAGTCTGTCGTGCAGCAGGGTGGACGGTACACGAGCAGAATCCCCAGGCTGCCCTTTGGACCCAACCTCCAGTACATGCACTCAATAAACTTGGTCTCCCGGAGAGGGAGTCTGGTGAGGACCAAGGACTCCCGGTAGATAACAGCCACTCCCCCTCCCCGTCCCCCAACCCTTGGCTGCTGGGCATACGAGAAACCGGCCGGACACAAGGCCGCCAGAGTTGGAGCAGCGGCCTCGTCCAGCCAGGTTTCCGTAACACATGCCAGGTCCGCACCCCCATCCATGATCAAGTCATGGATGAGAGATGTTTTTTGGGTAACGGACCTGGCATTGCACAACAGCAAACGCAGGGTGGGGGGAGGAGCAACACATCCCCCAGTTATCCCTTGGCTCTGGGCAGGCCCGGAACAAGGGATAGATATTAAGCATCGATCCCTTGTTCCCCTTACTCGGCGTGGCCTGCCCCTAGCGCTCTGCCAGCGCCTGCCGCTCAACGTTGGTACCGTTTGCCCCCCAGAACTCCCCCCACTATCTCCCTGAGAGAGACACATGCCCCCTCGCTTCCGCCAGTCAGGCGGGAGACCCACCCCTAAAATCAACCCCTAAAAAGCCCCAGCCCTTCAAAAAGGAAGGGCCTCTTTAAAACTCCCAGCCCCACCTATATCCCCAGCAGCAGGGGGACAGGCCCTCGTCCTCGTGCCACCCCCGAAGTGGCTCCCCCAAAGGGACGACCCCCGCTGGGGCCTGGTCTTTATAGTCCCCTTCCAAGCAGCTGCAGGTGGGGCAAGGCGGCTCCCGGCTGAGCCCGGGCCTGCAGGGGGCAGGCAGCAGTCCCACAGGTGCGGTGGGGTGGGCTGGCCTTGCACAGGCGGCGGCAGCAGCAGCAGAGCTGGACCCACCTGCCTGGCTTGTTCTTCTCCCCGGCAGTGGTGGTGAGGAGATGCCCGGGTCAGCTGGGGCCTGGTCTTTATAGTCCCCTTCCAAGCAGCTGCAGGTGGGGCAAGGCGGCTCCCGGCTGAGCCCGGGCCTGCAGGGGGCAGGCAGCAGTCCCACAGGTGCGGTGGGGTGGGCTGGCCTCGCACAGGCGGCGGCAGCAGCAGCAGAGCTGGACCCACCTGCCTGGCTTGGTCTTCTCCCCGGCAGTGGTGGTGAGGAGATGCCCTGGTCAGCTGGGGCCTGGTCTTTATAGTCCCCTTCCAAGCAGCTGCAGGTGGGGCAAGGCGGCTCCCGGCTGAGCCCGGGCCTGCAGGGGGCAGGCAGCAGTCCCACAGGTGCGGTGGGGTGGGCTGGCCTCGCACAGATTAATAATTTATACTCATTTAAAAACAAAGACCTTGCATCCCTCTCTAGTTTGGAAAAAAATCACCTGCTATTCCCTAAACTCCTAAATAACATATTTATTGTATCAAATATATAACCATCAACAGTTGCCTCAACACCAAGAAGGTGACAAGTAAATCTGTGGAGAGAAAGCCAGACCAAACACACCCACCCACACCGCCACCTGCGTGACCTCTGCCTAGGGCAGAGGCAGCTCAGTTCCGAGCAGTCATTTGCATCAGCCTACATCTGCATTCACCTCAATGGGACACATCTACATACCCCCCAGTAGCTTCCCCTGGCAGCCTCACAAAGAGCTGCAAATCACCCTCAAGCACCGGGGGGGGGGGGGGCACCAGGATGCCCGGCAGTCTCAAAGAGCTGCCAAGTACTCCCAAGCACCCAGGGGCACCAGGATCCTGGCAAGAGGAGCCGGTTTTACCTGTCAACAGGAAGGGAGGGGGGAGCAGAGGAGGAGGTAAAAGAGGGGCCCCAAGCCCCGGGAGGTTGTTGAATGTTGGGTGCAGGGTTGCATGGGGTCCATGACTTCGGTCAGGAAAACGGGACTCTAAAGGCTGCATGGCTGAACAATTTGCAGTGAACCGCTTTCGAGGAACTTAGGTTGTTTGAGGTTGGTATTGTATCTCGCCTGCCTGCTAAGCTTTGTTCATATGTGTATTGGAGCTTGCATGCTCCATTAAGTTTTATAGACTCCCCTGTGTTTATGGTGGAGTTCTTATCTGTTTGTTTTGATACGCTCCATTAAATTTACAATAAGCAAACTCCCTATCTTGTCAATTTCACTCCCTCATTCAGGTCAATGGTAGCAGTTGCTTTCTAATTGACCGAGAACCGCGTAAAGGGAGTTCTCAGTTCGGGTTAACCCGTTCACTCCTGAACTCACACAAGGGACTGGCGGCGGTCCTTCACAAAATCATTCTGCTAGATGAAGGCTAAAATTCAGCCTTGTGCTAATGTTCCAAAATAGAATGACATAGCCGAGCGGAGCTTCAGGTGAAATTACTCTAGAAGAATTACGGCTTTGCAGATAGCAGAAAAAGTAAAAACGGACACATACCAATTTCACCCAGGATTTGGTTCACAGTCTCTGGGTGAAAGATTTTCAGCTACCTGTACATCATAGAAAATAGTTTTATACCAACCTGACTTCTCCAATAATCTCTCCAGCTAACCCCTGCAGGCTATTCCGCAGTTCTTCTACTTCATGTCGCAGCTCTATAAGACTTTTGAGCACAAAGTCCAGACGGTTCAGCACTTCAACCTGTTCTTCATGCGTTAGAGTTGTACATGGAATGCTATCACCACCCTCCACTGGCCCTGGTCTCATCCATGGGACTTGAGGGAGAAAATGAAGTGGTTACAAGATTGTTTAACCTTCTCTGCGGAAGATTATTGCTAGATGATCATTTACAGAATCCTAGAGATATGACCATAACTCAACTAGAAGAGCATACATAAATCTGACTAAATGGCCCTAGCTCTTGTTGTCAAGTTATTTTTTCTTAATCTATGTACTGTAAATAGTTACTGAATTCAACTTCTGTTGAACATATTTAATATTTACCAGAAAGTTGTATTTTCAGAGAAGTTCAGCTCTCAACAAGGCACTTTACATAATCCTAATCTATTCCAGCATCTGCTACACCTGTGTGAACACTAGCATATCATCATTACAATTCTATGAGTGCCCAAGCAGCAGAAACAGTGCAACAACAGCTGCAGAAAAAGAGCTGATGCAGCAACACCAAGACTCCCAGAGACCCAGACAACTCCCACAGCACCTACCAATCATCATGGTCTGCACCACCAAGACCTCATTACCCATGTACAGAAGGTACCAATTAATGCAAAGCAATAGCCAAATGACTTCATGATGTCATCCAACACAGCACACAGAACAAAGCAGCCAGAAAGATATCACACACACATGCAGAAAGTCCTGTGCGAGCACAGTTATGCACATTAAGCATTTCTGCACACATTAAACTGTACACATGGGGACAATGTTGGCAGAATGGATTCCCCCTCCCCCTTGCAGCCCAAATCTGCTCCAGAAGGTTGGGGGACCATTGGGGAACTTCTGCTTGTGTAATGTTGGGTGGAACCCATGGAGGTTGGGAGCAGTGTTGCTCTGTGGAAGCCTGCTTCTCCCTTTCCATGCATTCAACTTAATGTGTGGGAAGTGCTGTAGAAAGGCAGCTCTTGACAACTTTTATTACTTTACAGAAATTAATTAATATATCCTTGGTGACGGTGGCAACTATAACAACTGAAGTAGTAGATTACTTTAAAAATAGTCTGGACAAAAAGAATTCTTAACTTTATTTAGGAAGACACAGGAACCAGGTTTGCACGATCATGGAGGGAAAATAAGCCACAGTAGCTTATTTTCCCTCCAGATGCAGGCCGGTCACAAGCCACCTAATTAGTATGATTATTCTTGCTGGACACAAGTTGTTGTGATGTCTGAACCCGGTGAGGATGGGTGGGTGGCTGGGGTGGTTTACAAACTACTCTGAAACCCATAGCTTGTTCTAGCCACCCACCCTTTCCAGGTTTGGACATTATGACAACCTGTGCCCAGAGAGGGTAATTATGCTTAATTAGGTAGCTCACAACCGGCACACATGATTGTGTGAACCCGCCCAGTGTCCGATTGTCTCAGACTACACTTACACTGAAATTAAGCAACCAATTAAGAATACTGGCATGAGAATTCCTAGTTCAAAGTAAAGATGACATCTTACCAGTCTGGGTAACAATAGCCTTGGAAGAAACAGAAGTGAAAAAGAAATCAGCATCATACCCTGATTATAAGGCTGCAGAACTTCTGGGCATTCTTGACAGTCCAGAGCATTCTGTTGACTCTGCACATCTGGAGATCTAGAGCGCCCTCTCCTCCAAGGCTTTTTTCTCTTTTGTTTGTAGAAATAGTAGAAGAGACCAATTCCTGCAGCCGCTCCCAAGACCACACCAAGTCCCACACGGAAAACCCCCATTTTGGACATGATGCATCTGAAACGAATCAAATAGGCCATATTTATTTATGGAATAAGAAGCACATGGAGGAGGAAGAGCTGAATCATAACACATTATAAATAATTCCTGGAACGTAAAATATTTACAACTATCTTTAAAGAAAAAAACAGGGATAGACAGGAATATGTTTCTAGAAATATGCAAAGCTAAGCAATGTGGTGCTGTGTCTGTGTAGGAAAGAATCCCAGTTTTGTTGACTCAAGGGCAAGTAATATATGGGAGTGAGGGAGAAAGGAGCAGGCCCGAGGGACTATCAGGGCATGCTCCATTTGGACTGCCCTCGACCCCAGGAGATGAGAGGCAAAGCAGGGCTATTCCACCAGCCCTGCTGAAAATCTACTTAACTTTTCCCTCTCCATCCCATTCTCCTTGTGTCTTTTTTAGGTTGCAAGCCTGCAGGAAGGGACTTGTCTTGTTTTACTGATTGACTGTAAGCTGCTCTGGATGACTTTCTTGGCTGAGAAGTGGGATAAAAATACTTTGAGCTCTTTGATGACAGGCAAGATAACAAGCCAGGCAACATCACTGACACTCCCATTTCAAAACAGGATGCACAACACTATCAGCATTAGCAGACATTTCAAAGAAGTGCACCCACATAATCTTTCCAGGCCAAAATGTCAAAATCTAACAATGGCACGCAAACACTGAAACCAACGGTACTAAATCCACTTACATGTAAAGATACACTTTCCCTTTAATATTGTGGATCCTCAGAGCAATCCTCTGAGGCAGAGCACCATTGCTTCTCAATGACTCTGTGTGTGCATATGTGTGCTTGAAAAGGGAATTAAAACTTTCATCTACACCAACTCAGGCAACTTGATAACTGGGCCACACTACGCTACTAATCCACAGCTGCACTGCATTTCTTATGCCACAGACTTTATGAGAGAAAGAGACCCAAGCGCGCACTCAAGAGACAGCGGGATGGAGTGAACCACAGAAATGAGGCATGCCCCTTCCTCCCCATGGACAACGGGGGGGGGGGGGAGCGAGGGCTGGCAGAGCCGTTCGATGCGCATGCGCACACCAAGTCGCTCTAAGAGGGGGAGCCAAACCGCCTGAGCCCATTTACAAGAAACACTAAACGGAGTCTTGTGGCACCATCGAGACGGACGGATGTAGCTTATGCGGCAGTCAATCTCTTACTCGGGAGTAAGCCCCGTTGCACTCAATGGGGCTTGCTTCCGAATAGTACCGCACTGTTAGCTTTTAAGGTGCCACAAGGCACTCTGTGTGGAGGGGGCGCGCGTTGGGGGCGGTTCTGCGAGTAATTCTAGGAGGACCGGCAGTGACGGCTAAACAGGTCTTCTTCTCCGTCCCTACTCAAAAAGGGAGCACGCGCGCCCCCAGAGCGAGGACACGAGGGCTGTGGTGATTACTGCGCGCGGGCTGCTCCCTTCGTGGGCTGAGCTCGCGGCCAGTCCTCGGGGGAGCCGTTTGCGACGAACAGTAGAAACCTCAAAGCGCTGCTTCGCCAGCGAAAAGCACAGCGCTCTCGAAACATTACCAGCACTGCTACGCTTCCTGCTGGGTCTTCCTGTCCTCATGCAGCCACCGTCCACCTGGCTCTTTTCCGTTCGCCCCCTTACTCCGTCGTGGAACTGCCCCCTCCCCCGTCGGCGCATAGCATCGAGGCGTCGGCGCTAGGTTCCACCCCTCCTCCCTGCCGCTCGGTAAGGTAAAACGACGCCTCCCTCCGTCAGTAAAAAACGGCGCATAGAACTGACGAAAGGAGAGGAGGCCACGCCTTTATTTAGCAAATCTCCCTCCCTCTGAGGGAGTCTATTTAAGGAGCCAATGAGCAAGAAAGAAAGAAGGACACATCCGATTTAGGTGCTTATAGTTCAGCTTCCACCAGTCTGATTGTGCTAGATTTTTTTTTGGACTTTAACTCCCGTCAGCGCAAGCCAGCATGGCTAATGGTCAGGAATGCTGGGAACTGTAGTCTAAAATGCCTGGAGGGCTTCAAGTTGGGGAAGGCTGCTCTTGTTCAGGCTGCAGCTGTTCTCTTTGTATGTCAGGGATGTTGAAGAGTCCTTGGTCCCGAGTCCCGAGTCGAGTCCTGAGTCTTTGGACCCGAGTCTAGAGTCGAGTCTAGAGTCCGAGGTCCAAAATGGTGACTTGAGTAGAGTCCCGAGTCCCTCCCAAAGCGGCGGCCCATGGAGGGAGCAGGAGGGTCTCCGCAAGAGGAAGAAGAGCTGCCCTTCCTCCCACGGAGACCCTCCTGCTCCCTCCATGGGCCGCTGCTGCTGCCGCCTCCACCTCCGCCGCCCTCACCTCACCGCTGCCGCCGCCCTCACCTCGCCCTCGCCTCTGCCACCGCCGCTGCCCTCGCCGCCGCCCTCACCTCACCGCCGCCGCCGCCCTCGCCTCTGCCGCTGCCGCCGCCCTCACCTCCTCCTCCTCCTCCGCCGTCGACCTCGTCGCCATCACCGTAGCACACAGCACGCCGCCAGCGCCGTCGCTCTGTTTTTGGTGGGGTTGCTGTGGAACTGCGGTGGCAGAGGCAGAGGCGAGAGCGGCGGCGGAGGAGGAGGAGTCCTTGGGCTCGAGTCCCGAGTCGAGTCTCGAGTCCCACATAAATTAGTGGGACTCGAGTGGGACTCAAGTCAGAGGGGGGACTCAGTCGGACTCACGAGTCGAGTCCCCGAGTCTGAGTCCCCATCCCTGGTATGTATGCATCATAATTTATGAATGGTGGTGCTGTATTGGAAGATACTCTAGCTCTGAACTGAGCAAGAACGTAAGGTGGTTGGTCTGGCTGGCTGGGTACTCCTGGTGTTGTGTAATATTGTGTAGGACCTAAGTGGTTGTGAGCCTGATCAGAGTTTATTTTTATTTTTATCTGAAGTGTTTTTACCCTGCTCTTCGGGGGGGGGGGCACAAAGACTCCCATTGAAGGAAACGAAATAGCTAAAAGAAAAACTTACAAGAGAATTCAAGCCAGGCATGTGGACAGATTGCCAGGGTGATGACTAATACTAAAAGAATGTAGTCAATGGCTGGTAATGACTGTGGCAATGACTGACAATGGCCATCAATGGCTGTTGTTGATTCACAAAGGTTGAGGTGTTTTGCTGTCTCGCCCTGCATACGTGACCAAGATAAGATAATACCTACCAGCTGCTTGATTGTAAGATCATCTTCCTGTCTCCTTGTAAGGAAATCCCCCTCCCCTAAAGCAAACCCCCTTTTGTCTTGACCTTGCTGACCAATGTAAAGAACTGTTGCCAAATGACCAGACTTAGGTATGCTATAAAAGTGGTTGTAAAAGCCCCGCCCGGAGTTCTGCTTTGCGACACAGTCCGCAGGACCAATTGTGCACAATAAACCTCTTTCCAATAACCCGAGTTGGTCCTCGTTGTCCTTATCTGAGTTAAAGGGTGACCACTTCATCATGGCAGTGTACAAAGCTCTGTGGAAGATCACCAGGCTCTCCAAGTAGCTCTCTGCTTCTTAGGGAAAGAGCAGGATATCTACCAGAGGACCAAAAGCCACTGGGAGGCTGCGCCTGCACCCACTGCTTCCCAGAAATAACATTATGCCAAGGGGCTGACCAACCTGGCCCATCCATTGGCCAGAGAAGGAGCAGGTGTAAGGAGTTTGCTTCCCCCTCCCTGCCAGAAAGAACACTGTTCCAACTGCTTGTAGCCCTGGGACTGCAGCAGGAAGGGGAAAGAATTCTGGTCCCATCCATCGGCCAAATAACCACCAATTGCTATTCAAGGAAGAATGCCAGCAAGGCCTGGCCCTGAAGTGCACCACCTTGTTCTGGCCTTTAAAAATTGGTCTTCCTCCTATTCCCTTGTGTGTCTTGTCTTTTTAGTTTGTAAACTTGATGGCAAGGCCTGTCTCTCTTTTTGACTGATGTGAGCTGTTTTGGGAGATAATAACTGTCTGAAAAGTGGAATATAAATACATAAATAAATGATATAGGTGTAATAAATGAAGAAATTATTATTTCTTCATTTATTAAGGTCACCTCCACACTGGAAAATCTAAAGTCCCATGTATGTGTGCTCACTTTCCTGCCTCTGTGACAGTACACTTTTCTTCTTTGGAGTTGAACTGCCTCAGAATAATTTTTTCATTGTCTCTGTGCAAAGCAAGACTGAAAGTGGCATTTCATACACTGAACAACATTTGTGGGATCTCTTCAGTCTCCTGGACCAAATAATTCAAAGCAAAGCTCTGTATAGCACCATTATCGGATCCTTCTGCCAGTCTTAATGTAGCATTGTGGCTACAGGTCCTGGCTGGTTATAATGGTTATATATATGTATATCAGATCACTGCTACCTACATGTCTGTTGACATTCTCAAAGAAGTCCAAAGGTTTAATGAGGCAAGACTTCCCTTTGCAGAAGCTGTACAAAAGCTTGTTTCATCTGTCTAAACCTGGGGTCTATAACATGGTTCCTATGGGTCCCAATGTGCCCACAGGCACTTCTCTTGGCATCTGTCAGGCTCCCTGCCTCTCCTGATTTTTATTTTATTTAAGATTTTAAAATTATTTTTAACTGAGATATTGGCATGCTGCAAAGCAAAGTGCTGCCCTCCTGCACCATCTTTATTTGGGTTCAAAAGAGTGGTTTTGTGTTTTGAAGCGCAGACGCTGCCTCTGCCTTGTACTCAGGTTCTTGGGCAAGTTTCTGTTTTTTTTTTCTTTTAGTCTCCCCATTTGCCTTCTGAGAAATCAGTGTTTTCTGACTGACCATGCCCACCATGGAAACCATTTTATGAATAGGCAAGCCCCTCCCATGGCAGGGTGCCCACAACACTATTTCAACATTCCAGACCAAAACGCTGGTTTATAAAGCCATTGTATTACCAACTTTATTGTATGCCTGCAAAACATGGACTATCTATAAACATCATTTTCACCTCCTTGAAAGATTTCATCAACATTGCCTCCGGAAAATCCTGCAAATTACTTGGGAAGATAGGCGAACAAATGTCAGTGTACTGGAAGAAGCAAAGACTACTAGCATTGAAAAAATGATCCTTCAACGCCAGCTTCAATGGACTGGTCATGTTGTTCGAATGTCTGACTGCCGTCTCCCAAAGCAGTTACTTTATTCCCAACTCAAGGATGGAAAGCGGAATATCGGTGGTCAGCATAAGAGGTTTAAAGATGTTCTTAAGGCTAATCTAAAAAAATGCAATATAAACATTGAGAACTGGGAAGCTCTGGCCCATGAACGCTCTAACTGGAGGTTGGCCTTTCACAAAGGTTCTATGGACTTTGAAGAAGACCGAGTGCAAGGTGAAAGGGAGAAACATGCTAAGCGAAAAGCACATCAAACGAATCCTTTACAGAACCATCTTCCATCTGGTAACCTGTGTCCTCACTGTGGGAAGCTGTGTGGATCTAGAACTGGCCTCCACAGTCACTTACGAACCCATCGCTAGAGTCTACACAATTTTATACAATTTCCTCTTTATATAATTTTCTTTTTGTAATTTTATCCTTGCTAGTTACACTTGCTAGTTACTAAACTTCTGTTGCTTCCACTGAACAATATTTGGCTTTGCGTCTCACTCAGATAGTATCAGATCATGATGCAAGGCAGTTCCTTAAGGCTATGAGCATTCCAGCCATCTAGCGCTGTTAGAAATCTACTCTTGGCCAGTCAGGCTACATGGCGCAAGTAGAATCATTTGGTGAAAGCAAACGGAATAGATTTCATTTGATAAATTCCTACGACTGGCTGGGAAAAGGAAACGATGTTGCTGCAAGGCTTCAAATTATTATTTGCTCTCCTTTTGTTATCGGTGAGGGAATAATAGAAGCTCAAGGCAGTGGGAGTTTGAAGTTAGGTCTTTACGGATATTAAAGATCCTATCTAGGCAGTATTGTAGATCATAGCTTGGACTGTATTTCTGGGACTTGGCTAGTGTTGGAACATCAGCCTTTGTGAAAGTGATATCAACATGTCCTTCTTAAATTAAACGCACCAGGCCACAATATTCAGACTACAGAACACTGCTGTGTTCATGATCAGCACACTCATCCTTTTCACATAAGTGATGATTCTTTTGCGTGTCAGCATAAGCAGCAGAGTGCGTGTGCGTGGGGAGATTTAAGATCCTGTCTCTATGTGCTAGCCGAACTCAGACATTCCACACACAGATCTTCTAGACCACCCCACTTTCCGCAGCGTGCTTTGTAATTTGACCTGCTTCCAGCTTCTCCGTTTGCAGATTAATTCATGGAGTCAGGAAACACTCTGTAACACCACAGGTCTAATTCTACCTGTTTATTCACTTAGCAAGTAAAGTTCTACAGAGTATACATTTCCTAGTTACAGTCCATATGCAGAGTGCAAATGCATAGCAAGCATTACATCCAGTGGAGTAAGTTGAGCTTCACTCCACCTCAGCAAAGGCATTACATTGTTGCAGTAACAAAACAAAGAAGAACAAAGAAGAGGAGAGAAAGCAGTCCTGCCTCTCTCTAAGATGGCTTCAGACAGAAAAACAAGTTAGCACGTCATCAGAACATACAAACCATGTGACTAGCTCATACAGTTCTCACAGTCCAGAAACCACAGTTTCTAGTAAGACATAATAAACCTGTTTACCTCGCCATTCTGTCCCTACCATGTGTAAACAATGTGCTGCAGCTGGTAATGTGATATATATCACAACATCCCCCTTACAAGCTGAGTACATCTTGTGTCACATTTGCTCAATGAGGCCTAGTGCCGTCATTAGCTTCCTGTGTCTTACTACAGGCAATGGTTTTGTGAAAAGATCTGCCACCATGTCCCCTGTTGCACAGTATTTGAGTGTTACCCACCCTTTCTGCACACAGTCCTTTACATGAGAGTAATGAACATCAATGTGCTTGGTTCTTGGCCTACATTTTTCATTTTGAGCCATGCTTATGCAAGCCTGGTTGTCTTCAAAAATTGTAACAGCCTTGTCTACTGGTATTTGCAAATCAGTAAACAGTTGTTTGAACCATTCAATCTCATTGCATGCTTGAGATAAACTGATGAATTCAGATTCTGCACTAGATACAGCCACACAAGATTGTTTTCGTGTATACCAGTCAATTAAACTTTTATCATACATGATCACAGTCCCACTTGTGGACTTCTTATCTGTTGCAGACCCCCAATCAGCATCAGTGTACACACAAAAACCTGATGATGGCCTTGTGCCCTACAGGTAAAGATACCAGACTCCATGTTTTGTTGACATGCATTGCATTGATTTCATCCTGCATGGCCTCAAACCAATCATTTCTCACTGCTGGTTGCATGCCCTGGATTTCCTCAAAACTTTGAGGTTCTAAAGCTATTTTGAGAGCTTTATGTACAATAGTTTTGCCACTTTGGAATTCATCCTGATATCTAACAGGTGTTTTATGTTCTCGGGTTGAACGCCTTAGAGATTGTTCACCTCCCTCCTGTTCCCCAGATATCTGCCCAGTGGTTTGTTCTGTTTCAGAAACTTCCTGCTGTGTTTCAGCCATTGAATGCATTGGCAATTCCACCAGCTGTTTCTCATCATGTGTTTGCTCGTGAAAAATCACATCTCTGCTTAAAATTACCTTTCTGTGTTGTGGTGACCATAACCTGTAACCTTTTGTTTGTGCATCATACCCCAGCAGAAAACATTCAAAGCTTCTGGGAGACAGCTTTGTTCTGTTTTGAGCCTGTATATGAACAAAACATTTGCACCCAAAAATTCATATGTGTGCTACCTTTGGCTTCCTCCCATGAAACATTTCATATGGAGTTTTCCCAGTTGTGGTGTTAGGTAATCTGTTCAGCAGATAATTTGCATTTGAAAGTGCATCCCCCCAGAAATGGTTTCCCACCTTTGAGTCAGCTAATTGAGCCCTCATCATTTCCTGGAGTGTTCTGTTCCTTCTTTCAGCTACGCCATTTTGAAACGGGGAGTTTGGGGCTGTAATTTTGTGCCCAATGCCCTCACTTTCCAAGAATTTCTTAAATTTTGTACTCATGTAATCTCCCCCACCATCTGTGAGCAGTTCACCTATGGGGTATTGTTTGAATCTGTTACTAGCCCATTTCACAAATGATTCAAATCTCTCTTGTACCTGAGACTTATGCTTCAGAAGATAAACAAATCCAAATCTAGAAAAATCATCAATGAGAGTCATGTAGTACCTATTTTCCCCCATAGCTTTCTTCAAATGGCCCAGCAACATCAGAGTGTACCAGCTCAAATATTCTTGTGCTCACTCTATTACTGTGTTTCTGAATGTTAGTTCTGTGCGACTTTGCCTGACTGCATACTTCACATTCCACATAATTTGAACAAGGTTTCATTTTCATGCCCTCACACAGACCCGGCATCTTCTCGATGCTTCTGTAATTAGCATGTGCAAAACGTTTGTGGAATAAATGTAAACAATTAGCATGTGGTTTACAATTTGCATACTTCACACTCTCATCATGTGTTACAAATGGATTTATAACATATAGAGAATTCTGCAAATCACCTTTTGCACAGACTGTCCCTTCACGTGAAATCACACATTTGCTGTCTGAAAAACACATTTCATAGCCATTTTGAGCTAATTGGGAAATACTTATCAGATTTGTGTCCAGTTCCGGAACAAACAATGCTCTCTGTTGACCCAAAGTAGCAAATTCAATTGTTCCTGCTGCTGAAACATCTATTCGTTTCCCGTCAGCTAATTCCACATGCTGACCTGTACATCCATTTTCTTCCAGAGATTGAAATACGTTCCTGGAGTTAGTCATGTGATGAGAAGCTCCAGAGTCCAAAACCCAAAAACCATTAGAAACCCCCACCCTTACAATCAAACTTTTGCCCGTTTTAACTGCCTCTTCAGGTGTGCTTGTAGTTTCCTTTTTGTTTTTTTTCTTTCTCTGTTTATTTGTACAATCCCGTTTCAGATGAGATGTAGATCCACAATTAAAGCATTTTTTCACCTTTAACGCAGTGGCTTGGGTAACTCCTTGCTTGTTGCTGCTGCTGCCTTGGCTGTTGACCACATCAGCCGAGCTGTCTGCAAATTTACGGCCAGAATTGTTTTTCTTTTCTTGGCGCTTTTCCCACTCAGAAAGAAGTTTGCCTGACACATATTCCATTGTCAGATTTTGATCTGGCTGCCCTTCCATCAATGTTACAATTGTGTCATATGATGGATCCAGACTTGATAACAAAATAGAGACTTGATTCAATGGATCAATAGTCATCCCTTGATTTCTCAGTCTGTTAAACAAGTCCCGAATAGTACTCAAATGCTCTGGCATAGAGCCACCTGGTTGCAAGCTCAATTTGTACAGCTTACGTGCTAGCAGAATTCTACTGCCCGCTGTTTGCATTTGATACATATTCTGTAATACATTCCAGATTTCTTTTGCAGTGT
The DNA here is from genome assembly GCA_021292165.1 of Shinisaurus crocodilurus. Taxonomy (NCBI): domain Eukaryota; kingdom Metazoa; phylum Chordata; class Lepidosauria; order Squamata; family Shinisauridae; genus Shinisaurus; species Shinisaurus crocodilurus. The sequence goes on along the minus strand of CM037876.1, from coordinate 254,249,027 downwards.
TTTGAAACTGGATAAATGGCACTTGTGAGCTTTCAACAGATAAACAAAGAATTGCTTTTGCTTTATCGTCTCGCTCCTTCCATTCATTGTATTCCTGATCCCCCACTGCAATTGGATCCTGTGTTACTACAGTCCAGAGTCCTGCATGGGTTAAATAATGCTGCATTTGGAAATTCCACAGCACATAGTTCTGACCAGACAACTTTTCCATGATTTGTGGATTCAGGGATGGTGCAGCCGCCATTTCTCTGACCGGGGGATTTTCTCCCTCCTCCTCAGAAATATCGGCTTCGCTTTCTCCCTCCAAGGCCTTGAAACGGGCCTTCAAGCTTTCTATGTCAGTTAGTCGAAATCTCCCCCTGTCTTCCCCCTCCTTACTGGTCGACGGGCCAGGAGATATTTCTTCCTCTTCTTTGATGTCTTTGATGTCTTCCTCCTCTGCCATTAATCACCGCATTCACCGGAGTTGAAGCTACTGCCAAACAGGTCCCGGCGCGTGGTCTGGGCCCATAACCTTGATGATTCTTTTGCGTGTCAGCATAAGCAGCAGAGTGCGTGTGCGTGGGGAGATTTAAGATCCTGTCTCTATGTGCTAGCCGAACTCAGACATTCCACACACAGATCTTCCAGACCTCCTCGCTTTCCGCAGCATGCTTTGTAATCTGACCTGCTTCCAGCTTCTCCGTTTGCAGATTAATTCATGGAGTTAGGAAACACTCTGTAACACCACAGGTCTAATTCTACCTGTTTATTCACTTAGCAAGTAAAGTTCTACAGAGTATACATTTCCTAGTACAGTCCATATGCAGAGTGCAAATGCATAGCAAGCATTACATCCAGTGGAGTAAATTGAGCTTCACTCCACCTCAGCAAAGGTGTTACATTGTTGCAGTAACAAAAGCCCAGCAAGAAGAACAAAGAAGAAGAGAGAAAGCAGTCCTGCCTCTCTCTAAGATGGCTTCAGACAGAAAAACAAGTTAGCACGTCATCAGAACATACAAACCATGTGACTAGCTCATACAGTTCTCACAGTAGTAAGACATAATAAACCTGTTTACCTCGCCATTCTGTCCCTACCATGTGTAAACAATGTGCTGCAGCTGGTAATGTGATACATATCACAACAATAAGCCACATGCAGTCAGATCCTATGCATCTTTAAACAGAATTCCTACTTAATTCAATGGGCCCTACTTACAAATAAGTATGCATAGGATTGCAAGTTTAAACAGTTCTGGATCTAGGATTTTGAAGCCCCTCTGGCAAGATGTGCTCAACGGGTCCCCTTAAGCTGGGTGAGACAGGATATACAAACCTTGTGCTGCCTCTGACGTTTTGTGGGGGTCTGTACGAAATAAGAGCTTCTGTAAAAGCACAAACACTTTCCCAGTCATTTCTTAAACAACAAACAAACTGGAGGGAAAATGCAATCGGAAGAGGTTGGAGCTGCAAATTTGATTGGAGTGGCAGGGGTAAGGGATGATTAAGTCTTTCCCATAGGCCTTTTCCCGATCAAAATTGCCCCCTTTGGTTTTTAGACCCCGCCTCTTTGCCCCCCTGGGTAGAATACCACCTGGGGATTGTGGTGATTCTGACAGAAAGAACAGTCTGTGGAGAAAATATTAAGCAACCCCCTGCTGCTGTTCCAGTCAAATTCACACACCCCACTATGGCTATACTTCAGTAAAACAAAACGGGAGACCACATTCACACATCTCCTGTGTCCTGTCTAGTTGGGCCATAAGAATGGCTGTGTTGTTGGAGATATTGGGACTGTTTGTCTGTCTTGGATCTCCAACTAATGCCCAACCTTGCAATTTTCTGGAGTTGTTCCAGGCCTTAGAGCACACTTGAGCCTCTCTTTTGCTATTTGTTTCATGTGCAGCTCCTTTAGTGGAGGTGTCCAGAGCACCGTCTGGTCTGGTTTTATTGGATGAATTTCAGTTATTGAGGCCCGAGGATGCAGACAAGGTGCTTGGCCAAGTCCGGTCGACCTCCTGTGTGCTTGACCCTTGCCTGTCATGGCTTGTTACATCAAATAAGGAGGGGATAGCCAGCTGGGTCCAGGAGGTTGTAAATGCCTCCTTGAGAGAGGGAGTGGTGCCGGCCTCTTTGAAAGAGGTGGTGATTAGGCCACTCCTCAAAAAGCCTAACCTGGACCTGGATGATGTTAATAACTACAGGCCGGTAGCTAATATCCCATTCCTGGGCAAGGTGCTTGAGCGGGTGGTTGTTGGTCAACTCCAGGCACTCTTGGATGAAACGGACTATCTAGATCCATTTCAGTCTGGATTCAGGCCTGGTTTTGGAACGGAAACTGCCTTGGTCGCCCTGTGGGATGACCTCTGCCGGGAGAGGGACAGGGGGAGTGCGACCCTGTTGATTCTCTTGGACCTCTCAGCGGCTTTCGATACCATCGACCATGGTATCCTTCTGGATAGGTTGTCTGGGTTGGGAGTTGGAGGCACTGCGCTCCAGTGATTCCGATCCTACTTGGGTGGCCGATTCCAGAAGGTGGTGCTGGGGGATTAGTCCTCTGTCCCTTGGCAGTTATGCCATGGGGTGCCACAGGGCTCTATTTTATCCCCTATGCTGTTTAACATCTACATGAAACCACTGGGAGAGGTTATCCAGAGGTGTGGGCTGAGGTGTCATCAATATGCAGATGACACCCAGCTCTATCTCTCCTTTTCATCTAATCCAGGTGAGGTAGTGGCTGTTCTGAATCAGTGCCTGGACACAGTAATGGACTGGATGAGGACTAATAAACTGAGACTCAATCCAGATAAGATGGAGGTACTGTTAGTGGGTGGTTCGTCTGCCCGGCTAAGTGATACTCAACCAGTTCTGGATGGGGTTGCACTCCCCCTGAAGGATCAGGTTCGTAGTTTGGGGGTGCCCTTGGATCCACAACTGTCACTCGAGGCACAGGTGAACTCGGTGGCACGGAGCACCTTTTATCAGCTTAGGCTGATATACCAACTACGTCCTTATCTGGACAGAGATAGCCTAGCTACAGTTATCCATGCTCTGGTAACCTCTCGTTTGGATTACTGCAATGCGTTATTGTGAAGAAAAGAGCCTTTGGGGGGGTTCACACACACACACACACACACACACACACACACACCTCATGTGTGAACCGGCTGGGGTGGAGTGTGCATAGTCAGGCGGGAATATGGGGTGGGTTAAGATTTAAAATTTTTATATTGTTTTAATGTATTTTATTGTATTTATGTATTTTATTGTTGTACATCGCCCAGGATGGCCGGTTGCCGGCCAGATGGGCGATAAATAAATATTAATAATAATAATAATTAATAATAATAGTTAGCATGTGGAGAAAGGGGCCCTTGGGGGTTCCTGCATGCGCACACACACACACACACACACACACTTCCTCATGTGTAAGCCAAGTGGGGCCAGTTGAGGGGGCTGGGAGGAAACGAAAGCCTCGGATAGGGCTTTCATATGTAAATAGTTCAAGCCATGAGGCATGACTCATGAGCCTTCCTCATCCTGACTGGCCAGGTGAAGTTCAATCTAATTGGCTGAGAGAGGCAGCAGAGTTACAAGGAGGAGGGGAGGGGGGGAAAGGTATATTTCGCAAAGTGTGGGTTTTGGTCTTTGTTCTACCCGGCTGTGGTAATGGCGGTAAGCCAAGGACCCCAGGCGGCTCCTGGTGAAATTAGCTAGATTGAGGGCTCTAGTAAAGGCAAGCCTTGTGGGAGTTTTACCCATCTCGGACCTTCGGGTAGGTGTGGTAATCTCCCTCGGGCAGCGAGGCTGTGCTGGATTTAACCCTTGAAGAGAACACCCTCAGGTAACAGGTGTGTGCCTGAGAGATATTAAGGAATCAGGTTTTATTGTTTTGTAGCTCTATTTCTGTGTACTAAAGTGTCTCTCTCTTTATTTTGTGTGCTTCTCTCATTTCCCTAATCTTGTTGTAAAATGCTACCAGAATAAACCTTGTCCTGGTTTTACCCCACATGGGTGTTGTGGATTGCTCTGTGGCTTCAGTAACTAAATCCAGGTTACAGAATTGAAGGCGAGTCCCTGAACAGAGATTCAAGTAGGATTGCAGACAGCTGAGGCTGGCAATCTGGTACCTTGAGATCTCTGGGGGTCTTGGTTCCTTTGGAGTAGGAAAGGGTGGGGGTGTGGCGGGCCAGCCAGCCCCCCTTCCTCCACAGTTATACTTGGGGCTGCCTTTGAAAACGGTCCGGAAACTTCAGCTGGTCCAAAATAGGGCAGCGAGATTGTTAACAGGGACTGGCCGACGAGAACATATTATGCCAGTGCTTTCTCATCTGCACTGGCTGCCAGTCTGTTTCCGGGCCCGATTCAAAGTGCTGGTGCTAACATTTAAAGCCCTAAACGGCTTGGGGCCAGGGTATCTGAAGGACCGTCTCCTCCCATATGTAGCTGCCCGGACACTAAGATCTGCATCAGCGGTTCTTCTCTGAGAGCCCCTGCCAAAAGAAGTGAGGCAGGTGGCTACCAGGAGGAGGGCCTTTTCTGCTGTGGCACCCCGGTTATGGAATGAGCTCCCTAAAGAGGTTCGCCTGGTGCCTACTTTGTATTCTTTTCGGCGCCAGGTGAAGACCTTTCTGTTCTCCCAGGCATTTTAATCATTTTAATCATCTTAAGCATTTTAATCTTGTAATTGTTTTTAATTCCGTTATTGTAACTGCTGCTGCTAGCTCTGCTGTTTGTTTTTAATCTGTGGTTTTAAATTTTATATTTTATATTGTATTTTATTATTTTAACTGTTGTAAACCACCCAGAGAGCTTCGGCTATTGGGCGGTATAAAAATGTATTAAATAAATAAATGTGGGAATGTTAAGGCAGGAGAATGTAGATGGCTTTAAACTGGATTTGGTAAATTAATAGTTGAGAGGTCTCTCAATTGCTATTAGTCACAATGGCTATATAGAACCTCCATGTTTAGAAGCAGTGTGCCACTGAATACCAGAAGATTATTGTCTTCATGGCCTACCTGTGAGTGACATTCCAGAGACATCCAGTTGGCTACTGTGAGGAACAGGATGATCTGATCCAGCAGAGCTCTTCTTTTCTTGTATGAGAGAATGTAGATGTAGAAGATCATTTGACAGTACATTTTAGCTGAGTTCATTTTTTACAAATGCATTACAAAACACAGCAGCACAAAGAGGGCTTAAGGCCTGTCATATGTTCATGCTCTTGTTCTAAATTTGAAAGAAGATGTAAGACCAGCAACAAAAGGTGTATCCTCCCTCCTTAAAAATCATGCTCCTGTTCAGGGGTTCAGCCAGGCATTCTCTCCAATCAGGGCACTCCACTGCCCCCCCCCCCATTTTGTTTTTCTTTTCAACTTGTCATTTTACATTCTGGTGCTAAAGCACATGCTCACTCCTCACTGGGCTGTTTTAGAGGCTTTTTTTTTTTTTGGCTAGTTCTTCAAACCTTGGGGTTCAATCTCATTTCTCAGTGACTCTGGTTTGGCTACAATCCTGGTGGCACTCACCACCTGAGTTCACTATTAGAAGGAGTGATAAGAACAACCGTCATCTCTCAATCTGAAGTAACTACAACCAGCATCTACATATCTAGAATGGGGGGGGGGGGCAAGGCTTCCAGATCAAAAGGTGTGCCATCCAGGCTGGCTTGAGTTGCTCATCTCTTAATTTTTTAGAAATTGCCCACTGAGAAGGAAATCATTTTCTTCAACTGTATTGCTACTCATGAATAAAGAATAATGATAAAAGGAACTGCTATTCTGAGTTAAACCAATGGTCCTCCTAGGCCAGTATTGGCTGTTATGACTGGCAGTTACTCTCCCAGACTTTTTTGCAGAGGTCTTTCCCAGTCCTGTACCTGAGATCCTTTTCACCAAAGAATTGAACCTGGCACTTTCCTATGATTAAGCAATTGTCCTTCTCTTAGATGTGATTTATTTTATTTTATTTATTTATTTCATTTCTATACCACCCCACAACCGAAGCTCTCTGGGTGGTTCACAACATAGCACCATCCCTTTTCTTTTATGCTCTTCTGTAGTAAAACCAAACAAAACCAAACCCCAGCCTTCTCTTGGTGGTTAAGCCAAATAAATAATACACATTAGAGACCAGAAAATCCTTAGTGGGTCATCCAGTACATCTTGCAGCCAGAGTAAAACTGTCAGGACTTAATTTGTTGCTAGTAATTAGGTTAGTATAAAATGTTCTTTATTAGGGTTTTCTCTCCCAGTGTTCTACTTAGATCCCAGAAGTTTCTCATTTTCAGATTTTATTTCTTCATGCTAACAGGAAAAGTTCTTAATTCTTTACTCATGACATCAAAATGAAAACCATTGTTCCATCATAAGAAACAAACCCATGACTTCATTGCATGGAGCTGGATCAAAGGAGGCTAACTGTGACAAGGTAATATTGCATCTGGACCAAGGTAATCGTAAGCAATTAAGAAGGATACTAGAAAGGAAATGTAATTACTTTTAATGTGTACCAAGCTTTAGTAAAATTTGACGTTTTCAAATAAGAGCTTTTATGTGGCTAATGACACACATATTTGCACATTTCTTTTCACTGAAGCTTCAACACACCGTCAGATTTTGGCGTAGTGCAGGGGTCACCAACCTTTTTGGAACTGTGGACACATTTGGGAATTTGAGAAACTGCTGTGGGCACCACCACAAAATGGCTCCCATGGAGGATGTGACTAGTCACATAAAGACTGCCATGGGGGCTAGTCTGGCTAGTCAAAAGTGAGCTAAAGAGGGGTACAGGAAAGAAAAAGTGAGTAACTGGGAGGAAGGGGGAACTAGCAAGGCAAAGGGGAGAGGGGACGGTAAGAGCAAGGCTAGAGGCTAGAAAGGGAGAGGAAGAAGACCAGGGATGGGGACTTGGACTCTAGGACTCGACTCGTGAGTCGGACTGAGGCCCCCCTCTGACTCGAGTCCCAATATTTTCAATGGGACTCGAGATTCGACTCGAGACCAAGGACTCTTCAACATCCCTGGGCTGTGCCAGAAGGAGTGGAGAGAAGTGCGATTGCCGGTGAAGATTTTATTTTTTAATATCATTTTCCTAAAATGCAACCTTTCAGACATTTTGGGTTTGGCTGCCTCTGCCTGCCTGTTTGGGGTTCCCTGCCTCCCCTGCCTGCCTGGTCTCTTCTTAACCAGTTCCACAGTTTGAATTGTCCAAGACAAACGCCTCTGCCTGCCTGCTTTGGGGTTCTCTGCCTGCCTGGTTATTTTGGGTTTGTCTGCCTGGTCTGTTCTTGTCAAAATCAGTGGCAGAGTTTTGAAATAAAAAGACACACTTGTGCCTAGAAATTATTTAAGCCACACATCTGAAGTAGCCTTATTTTGTTGGGGAAAAACCCCATTGATTTTAATAGGGACTCGTGGAGTCAGCTTTGGGAGTGACTTGGGACTCGTGAGTCACCATTTTGGACCAAGGACTTGGACTCGAGACTTGGGTCCAAAGACTTGTGACTCGACTCGAGACCAAGGACTCTTCAACATCCCTGAAGAAGACTACCCTAAACATTGTGCAAGGTTTTTCTTAAAACTATTTTGTGGAGAAAGACTGCAACTGTCCTTGGCGGGTTCGGCCACTCAGGGGTTAACCCGGACTCGGGTAACCCTCTATCAGCGGTACGCAGCTCTCTGGCAGAAGCCGCAACCAATTATAACGCAGGCAAAGCGAGGAGACCGAGTTTTGAATGGACGCTACTACACTGTTATGGGTAAACAGAGTTTAATGGAGCGTAACAGAACATATACAAAGCACCACGCTAAGCACACACCTACAATTGAGCTGGTAGCGAGCCGCAAAAGCAATACAGACAGTCGTACCTGGAAGTGCCTTGTTCCTAGAAAGCCGCTTAACTCCAAAAGTTCTATGTTAGCGTTGTTCACTGGGAGCTCCCCCAGGGTTGAAGGTGGTTTGGCCTGAGCCATGGACCTTGCACCCTTTTCCCGCCACTGACCCTGGGCTTTATACCCTCTGTTGGGCCCCCTCCTTCTTGTCGTGCCCCCTCCTGGCACGACTGGTTTTTCTTGTTTGCCCGGCAGGCACCTAGGAGTCTTTGGCTGTTCCTTTCTTTTATCCAACACCTGGGAATGAATATTCCACAGCTCCTTCGGCTGCCAGACCAGGGACTTGCCAGGGGGCATGTTAATGACTCCTATTGTGATTCTTGGGTGTCTGATGCTATCTTGCGGTATGTGTGCATATACGTGTGTGTGTGTGGGGGGGTTATGGCTTTCTCTTCACATATTTTTTTGAGGAGGGGAGCTTCATGGCCACTGTTTGAGGTCCCCATGGTGCCCACAGGTGCCGTACTGGGGACCCTGGCATAGTGTGTAGCTGAGGGTTAGCTTTTTATTTACTCTTTTGTAAGCATGCACAGCCCCAATTCGTATCGGGACCACTGTACTTGGGGGGGGGGAGATTAAACCTCCCCCCACACCACCGTCCCCCCCAAATCCCGCCCTGCAGGGGGAAGTGGTGCAGCTAGGTTTGGACCGTGGGCCCAAAGTCCAGGGTCCCACAGCCCAGGCCTCCCCAAATGGCCCCCCAGAGAGCAGAAGGTGATGGGGACAGTGGCAAATAAGCCCGACATCAGTGCCTGAGCCACCACGGGCATGCCAGGGTCCACCAGGGCTGATGCCGGTTGCTGTAGTTTCTTTCCCTCTTATTTTAAAAAGGCATGTACAGTATAGTTGGGTGGGGTAGCCAGTCCAGCATGTACATCCGGGGTAGACAACCGTTTTGGACCCCTGGGCACATTTGGCAAACTGTCCTGGGCACCAGCACAAAATGGCTGCCATGGAAGGCGTGGCTAGTCCCAAAGGACAAGCAACCCGCCCAAAAGATTTGACAAGGCAGAGGTGGGTCTGAGCCCCAGCACACGAAACAACTCCTTTGATCCCACAGTTTTCAACACCAACAGAAACCTATTTCACAGAAGGCAAACTTTTTCTTTCTCCCTGCCCCCTGCTCTGCTAGCCAACTCATTCCCCATTATCTCTTTCTCTCTCTCACTCTGGATCACCACCCATTCACATACTCCCTCTCAAAATTTATTTTTTTAAAATAAAAATGGGAAGGGTAGGGCACCTCATGGTTACAGACACTCATTTTATTATTTTTACTTCAAATATATATTATCAATTTCTACAACAAAATGGAACTTATTCATAAGCAAATGTGTTTAGCGTCAGGGCAGCAGAAGCAAACTCCTTTTTTTCCTGTAGTCATGATGGTACGACGCTTTAAGTGAGTTTAAAATGCAAAACTGCACATGCTCAGAATATTTCTTTTTATCAGAGTGGGCAAGCAGGGTCTTCAAAAAGTTTTGTTCTAACTTATCAGGAATATAGAAGCAGTTGTAAAGCGGGGTGGGCACAAGGTAGATCTCAGGATGTTTTTTGGACTTCAACTCCCAAAAGTCCCTGCCAGCATTGTCAGTGGTCAGGAATGCTGGAGCTGAAGTCCAGAACAGCTGTAGCTCTACTTTCTGCCCACCCCTGTTGCAAAGCATGGAATGTGGGGGTAGGGGAGGGAAGGGAAGGAGAGAAGAGAAATGTAAGTTGTGTGCTTCACAACTGAAGTAATACAACATGGCTGTCTAAAATGACCTAGCTGTACTGTACAGACCAAGCCCCACCTCAAAGAAACCCCTATAAAGCTGCAATGAAACAGAAAACTAAATATTCCATTAATCAAAGGAACTTCTGCTTCATCTTTCAAGGCAGATAAAATCATAACAACCAGTAGGCAAAGAAAATGAATACATAGACCCTTTTTAAAATTTAACTCTCTCACTTCCAAAGAAAAAAGTCTACATTTGTTATGATTCCACTGTACACAGCCCCACCTCCTGGCTAAAATGCAAAAATTACATATTTTTGCATTTTATTTATTAACTATATTTGGTTTAAAATGGAAGATTCGGTCATTTGAAACATAGGTAGTTGGGTTTGTGCCAGATGTGTTGGCCACATGATGACTTACCGTACCTGTCCAGTCCTACGACTTGTACAAACATGCTGAAATGTTCAGGTAATCTATGAAGAATATTCATGCAGAGTCACATGGTCTTAACTTTGACCTTGGTACATGCAGTCAAGAGGTCCTACCTAGCAACCATGTTTAGGTTGCTAGGTAGGAGGTTGAAGCCCAGGGACTTCAAAGATATATATATATGAAGAAGTCCTGACTGACTGACTCACTGATTGACTGACTCATCAACGCCCAGCTCAAACCGTTTAATCTAGGAATGTGAAATTTTGAAGGGACATTGTTTTTATGACGTAGACACCCACTAAGGAAGGATTTTTGGAAATTCCATCCCTAAGGGGGTGAAAAAGGGGGGCAAAATCACCCCACTTAGAATGTTCGTATGAATTCCTGCAGGGGCCAATAGGGGTGGGTATGCAAACCTCCCCTAGGCCATTTAGAATGTTCTCTGAGGGGGTGAAAAGGGAGGGAAACTTTTTAAATGACTGCCTGACTGAATGACTGCGTCATCGCATAGGATCCATCACGTTTTGATGGATCCGCCCCAAACTTGGCATGCATACTCTCCATCACCCAAGGACAAAGACTGGTGGGTTCAAATCTCCGAAAAACCCTCGCTGCGCCTGTACAGCCCAAAATAGATGAGAGCCAATGGCGTCACTTGGAATGTTCGCAGGGGCCATTCAGGAGCAGTTATGCAAATTGCTCCAACGACATATAGAATGTTCGTATGAACTGCCACAGGGGCAGGGCCATTGCTACCATTAGGCCAACTAGGCAGCTGCCTAGGGTGTAGGGCTAAAGAGCGCCTGAGGGCATAGGGCTGGAGGGAGGGAGGGCTCAAGTGGGAGGGGGGCGCTAAATATCTGATCTTGCCTAGGGCACCAAACTGCCTTGCACCAGCCCTGCACAGGGGCCCAATCAGGAGCGGATATGCAAATCTCTCCTGCGTCAAAACAATGTTCATAGGAACCACAGCTGGGGCCTACAGGGGGGGAGCGGAGCTGGGATTTCATTGTTGGGTAGTCCCAAGGGGGAGGGGGCAAGCAGGGATTTCATTGTTGTGTAGTAGTCGCGGGGAGGGGGGAAGCTGGGATTTCATTGTGCAGTCCCGGGGGGGCGGGGAGCAGGGATTTCATTGTGCAGTCCTGGGGGGCGGGGAGCAGGGATTTCATTGTGTAGTCCAGGGGGGGAAGCAGAGATTTCATTGTGCAGTCCTGGGGGAGGAACAGGGATTTCATTGTGTAGTCCAGGGAGGGAAGCAGGGATTTCATTGTGTAGTCCCGGGGGGGGGGAGCAGGAATTTCATTGTGTAGTCCCAGGGGAGCAGGTAGTCCCGGGGGAGCTGGGATTTCATTTCATTGTGCAGTCCCAGGGGAGCTGGAAGTCCCAGGGGAGCTAGGATTCCGTTATGTAGTCCCGGGGGACCTTTCCTATGGAGCCATTCAAAACAGTGGTCTGCTACCTTAAGGAATTTCGAACAAATAGTGCCTATAGGAAAATGACCCGTGCAAACTTGGCACGGTCACTCTTCATCACACGAGCAAAGCTGCGGGCAACAGCTATATCCCAAGCTGGAAAAGGTGCAGGAAAAAGGGTAACTCATCAGGACATGGAGCATCTTCTTTATGAAGCAGATCAAGGCATTTATTTTACTTTCAAAAACAATATTGAGGGCAGCGTAGCAAAAGAAAGAGGGCAGAGACATGTTGTGACTTACAAGATTAAGGAGTCGTATTTTATTTATTGCTTATTAACATAACACCTTTTCATTTACAATGCCTGTATTTTTATTTATTTACAGCATTTAAACTCTGCCCTTTAGCCAAAAAAGCTCCCAGAGCAGCTTACAAAGGTATAAGTGTAAGATCTAGAAAAGCAGTTCTTATGGGTCACTTATTCTAAAGCAAACAGAACGTGGTTCAGCACAATAAACCTCCCCACCCATCCATCAATCCAGGATGATGCATGCAAGGGAGGGACAATTCCTGGCTGTGCGTGTTCTCAACACGGAGGCCTGGCACTGGACTGAAGGGCAGCTTGGGGTTCTTAATTTTGACAATGCCAAATCACTCTTCAGCATGGGGAATTCGGCATTATTCACCCGTTAGCTAGATTCAACCTTCCCATCTTCCTAAACAGGTAATTGTTGGTGAGATGCGGGCATTACAGCAGCAGGGCCGTTTGTGTCTGTTTGGGTGAGGGCCCATGTGTGTTTGTGCACTAGCTGCACACTGTTCAGAGCAGAGGTTGCTTGGATGAAAAAATAATGGAAGACGATAACGTTTATTTAATTATTAACAGCATTTTTATATTGGCCATTAACAGTAAGTTCTCCTATTGGGGGGGGGGAATGAAAACCATAAAATATATAAAACACACAAAACTTAAAATTTAAAAGCAAGTTAAAACAGCATCAAACTAAAACCAGCAACGGTAGTGCCCAAGATCGTAAAGTCAAATAAATGGAGAGAGAAAACAAACGCCAAAGTGGAAGGCAATCGCTTTATTTCTCTCTCCCTCTGGTTTGGAAGCAATCCGGGCCATCTGCCCGAGTTTCCAAGCGCCACCGCGCCACCAGGCTCCCCCCCCCCGAAAAGCCAGCCCTGCGGCCATCATTTCCGTACCAGCACCGCCCTTCCGCAACTCCCTTGTTGATTGGCTGCTCCAGGAAAGGGCGTAACTCTGGATTGGCAGGATGTCACGTGCGGCCTGAGCTGGAAAAACAGAGCGAACTGGGGAGCGGCGGCCACCTCGGGTACCCCGGTGGGCGCAGAGGCGATCATGCCGTACGTCCTCATCAGTACTCAGATCCGCATGGTGAGCAATCCGGAGAGGGGGCTGCCAAAAAAAAAGAAAGGGAAAAAGGGGGCGGTGCGTGCACTAGCTGATGGCATGCTGACTGGAGCCGTTGGCCCCGATGCCTAGGAAAGGAGAGGGAATGAAGGTGTGTGTGTGTGTGTGTGTGTAAGTGACTTGCAGGAGTAGATTTCTGGGGTGGCGCTGATTTCATTACTTCGCAAAAGGTACTGCTTTTTGCCTGGCTGAAATAAATCGACACGTGTTAACTTGTTTTGTCTCTTACGCAGGTTTTTCATCTTGCTTGGTCTGTACCCTTCTGTGCCTAGTTTAGGGCTGGTGACGTTGTAAAATGCCCCAGGGCTCTTTGTATTTAAACACAGCAGGATATTTTCTGGGTTTTTCTCCCTTTTCTAAGGTTGCAACCTGCTTAGCGAGGCAGGTAACTTAGTGCAGATGTTGAGCTGTTGGCTCTTTCCCTGGAGTGGTGTTCCGAGGGTGTTATGTGTGTTAGCATGAAACTGCTGTGAGTGTATCTGGATGATGCCGGATTTGCCTTTGTGAAGCTACAAGTTGCTGTAGCTTACTTTTGGGAAGCAGTAGGTGTATAATAAGAATATTATACCTATTCTACTTTGGAATAGGTGTATAATAAGAAATTTGTCTGTCACAGATTCCAAACACTTCCTTTTTCTTTCCTTTAAAAAAAGAAAGAAAACTTTGACCAAAGGTCAACATCATATAATAAAATAGTAGAAGGATGTAGATCCCAGTCTTTGGTCACGTGTGTGTATGTGTGTACATTGAAAGAACCGAATGAGCACATTTAAAATTGCTAGACACATTACGTTTTTAAAATCTGCAGATAAAACATAATGTGGCACATACCATTGTAGAAGGACCACTGCTCAGTGGTACAGTTTATGCTTTGACTGCCAAAGGTCCCAGGTTTAATCCTTGGCATTGCCAGTTAAAAAAAGATCAAGTAGCAGGTGATGGGAAAGATCTCTGTCTCCAGAGATCTATTGCTAGGCAGAGTAGACCAGGGGTCCCATGGCAACCACAGGCACCTCCAATGGCACCCACAAACCGGTCCCCAGAAGACACCCAAATTTTTATTTCTCTTTCCTTTTTTTAATATATGTACATGGATTTGTATGAAATGCCTACAACGTTGTAGCAATTATACGTAGGTTTCAACAAAAGCAGACCAAATATCCAAATAAGTATCCATTTGAAGTTGGGGTCTATATGCCACCCATTCATATATCAAAAGTGTTGTAAGGTCCTCAATCCATTGCATTATAGGAGGTGAGTGTTTTATCCTTCCAGTTCTGTAGTATCAGTCTTTTAGCTGTCAAAAAGGCACAGAGAATCCATTTCTCCTTCCATTTGTTAATTTCCATGAAGCAGGTAAATAATTTAAAAGAGCTTGTACGTCAGTGAATATTAAATATTGTTTCAGTACAAATTTTATCTCTGTAATAACCTCCTCCCCAAAAGAAGCAGCTACTGGACATTGCCAAAACATATGTTTAAAAGGAGCATTAGATGTATTGCACTGCCAGCAATTAGCCAAATTAGACAATCCCTTATTAAAGAGATGTTGCGGCATCCAATAGACACAAAACAGGAGTTTTTGCTGAATAAGACTCAGCCTACGACCTATGGACATGATTGGTAGACGCCAAAGCGGCGATCCACTCATTAGGCATTTTGCGGTGGTGGCCACAGCAGTTTCTCAAATTCCCAAATGTGCCCACAAGTCCAAAAATTTGGGGACCCCTGGAGTAGTCAGTATTGGGCTAGGAGTGTACAAATCTTCTGATCTGGTGAAGGGCAGCTTCTGATGTTTCAACACACATTTACTCCTGTGTGTATCATACAGGTACACATTCCAGGGAGTTACGGTAGATTGACCATAGTTCTTGGCCATGTGTATGGACTCCAGGCAACATGCATTTCCTGCCCCATAAATGACCCATAGAGCACACACCTATACAGCTCTTTGGAGTGGGTTGGATGAATGCAGAGTTCCCCAATCCCTATATTATTATATGCATGGATTGCTTCAGCACTGTGTTTTCTCTGTTCATTCAGTCAAGTAAAAAAATCTGCACCAAGGCAACTTCTGTTTTTTGCCCCCACAAAGAAAAATTCTTTGTGGGGCAAATTAAGCATGTCCTCACAATGGTTTTTGTTTTTGTTTTGTTTTTTGCATCATTTAGGTTGCAGTCCTAAGCAGACTTACCAGGGAGTAAGCACCACTGAATATAGTGGGACTTACTTCTGAGCAGACATGTATAGGATTGTGCTGGTCTACTGTTCCTGCTACTTATGGGGTGGGACGAGGCTGAGCATAAAGTCCCATCTCCTGGCCAACTGAAAATATATTTGGCTGCACTTCTAGCTTCTGATTTTGCTAGGTACTGCCCACACACTTCCACATCTATTTTTGCAGCCATAAGGGCTAGACACTTGCTTTAAAAAAATAACATGAAGTGAAAACTGTGACTCAGAAACATAAATAAAGCTGAATTCTGCTCCCAGTTCCATTTTTTTGTACTTTATGCTTTTGTGGAATCGTAGAATACGCATAGCCTTGCATATGATGACAAATATAATATATGTGTCAATAATAAACAGGTCTGTGGCTCACGCTGGCTCAGCTTGTCTGAGTGTGGAAAGCTAAGCAGGGTCAAGCCTGGTTATTACTAGGATGGGAGACGCCTCCTCTAGTTTCCTGCATTGAGCAGGGGGTTGGACTCGATGGCCTTGTAGGCCCCTTCCAACTCTATGATCCTATGATATCCTATGAATATTTCTACTCTACTTTTCTATGATTCTATTTGTGTCGTAATCAGTGTGTCAACAAACAATAAGCCTTTAGTGTTGGTTGCATATAATGTTCCTCCTCTTGCAGCAGGTCATATCTGTATTCCCCTCCTTCAGTGATCAAATTGTGACCAAGAGATAGAACCCTGTAAACTGATTATTTTGTATGATAGTCTTCACAAAATCAGGCATGATGGTGACTTGTCTAGCTATGCACATACTCTGCTCTTTTTCACAGAGCCATTTTTAAACTGTACTGCTGCTAAACTGGGCTTATTGTTTCGTTCCAGCGGTGCTTTCAGTGTTAAGCCAGTGTTGGCTAGGTGCATTGTCCTTAGCTGCTCTTTGAATGTTTGTTTCTGTGACATGAGAGTAAGTGTACGCCCACTATTCTGCAGATAAGCACATTGAAACACTGAAAGAAATGGTTATAGCATCTCCCCCACACAACTCCACCCTGGTTGTGCGAGTGATCTACCTGCGTGTGGCAAAATTAGATGTGCATAGATCTTAAATCCAAAATCCTATTAGTGTCATTTTTATTAGTCACAGAACATTTCTTTAATTGAGTGATAGCCCTATTTAAAATATGCTGCAATGTGGCGTATACCATATAGAGCCCCGGGAGGGCAAAGGTAAAATTTGCTAGAGCAGAACAAATGAAAACAAGAGGATTCATCTGCGTCTCAGAGGAGGACTGGGGCTGGGTTTTGTTTTTGTTTTTTAAAAAAGAAAACTTACACTTGATTTTTAAGCATAATTTTGCAACTCTGTTTGTGCACCATGACACTGCTTGTGTTTACTGGTGAAAATTATTGAAATTGGGACATGCAGACACTGAACTTCACCATCACATCAGATTTTTACCCCTCCACATTTCCCCCCCTCCCCCGTTGCACATTTTTGTGACATTTTGGTTGGCCTAATAAAAGCATTACAACGGGTGGAGAACAACTTACAGCCTGAAAGCTGTGCTGAAGGCAAAGGGGCGGGGCCAGAAATAGCAGCATATTTTAGATTAAAGGTCATACTGCCAGTTAAATAAGACCTAGGAGAGCCATTTCAACCTTTTAGAATGGGGGGGGGGGAAACTGCACAAAAGCTGGCAAACCACCAAATGATGGTGCTTGGAGGAAAGGGGGTGTGGCCATCTGGATTTGGCCCCTGGGCCTGAGCTTTGCGTTGGAACATTAGCACATACCAAAAGCAAAAGCAAAGAGAACAAACGTACACTTGCAAAATCTAGTTGACATTCTACAGCCAGGATTTCAGACAAAGTAGTTAGTTTACATCTGCCAAATCCAAGGCCGTGCAAAATGTATCAGCAGTCGTTCCTGTTCCTGCAGCATTCAGCATGTTTTCCCAAGTGACTGAAGGAGCTGGAATACAAATTCATTTGCAAGACAGTATTGGCAGAAAAAGCAGGACATATGTTTTTCGCCAGACGAAAGGGTGCACAAGCTTATCACCCAGCTCTGGCCTGCTCTTGTATATTTGAATTCCGTTTTGCAAAACATCTGCAATATCTTGTTGCAGCAGGTGCGGGAGATATAGAAGCTTTGGCAGCTTCTTCATTGTTTCTCAGGGTGCCTCCAGATAGACAACATCTAGTGATGCCAGTTCAAAGGCATGGCGTAGCTATCCTGTCTCTCCTCCTCCTTAAGGGATTTTTTTGTGGTCAGAAAAAAAAGAAGCAGCAGTGAGAAAACACGAGAAGGCTACAAATAGAAGATGTTTTCATCTGGACTTCCCATGAAACTCCATCTCTGAGGCAGGGCAATTGCCAGTGGTGTAGCAGAGCCAGGGCTTGCAGGGACGCAGCGCAGGCACTTTTTGGTTAACAGGGACACTGCCGTCATCTTCCATCCCCATCAGAATTCTTTGTTCCCTCTGAGCTTGACTGGAATCCTCACAGTGGTGGGGGTGGGGAGTGGGTGGGAGTTAATTTTATCAGCAACTATATATAGTTGTCAACTGCCCCTGTTGTAATGCAAGGTCTTCTGGGGGACTTTGTCTTGAATGGGCAATTAAGGGCCCAATCCTATGCAAGTTTAGAAGGGGGGGAGGCCTACAACTCCCAGCATGCCCCAGCCAGCATAGCTGGCTGGGGCATGCTGGGAGTTGTAGGCCTTCCCCCCCCTGTCTAAACTTGCATAGGATTGCACCTTAAGATCCTTTAGCTTTCCAAAATCCATAAAGCTAAGATCCATTAGCTTTAAGATCCATTAGCTGTGCCAGGTGGAGATGAAAACTGCTAGAACTGGCTTGTTGATATGGATCAACAGGGCTGCCTGCATTTTGGGCCTCTCCTTGGAGACGTGGCTATGGGGACTGTTGTGATGAGCGCTCGCACTTCAAAATTTATCAGTGCACCACTGGTGATTGCCCAACAAAAGCCTGGGCTGGAAACACCCTAAATGAGAAATGGCAGCTACAGAGAAACATAATTTAATTCTGTGTCTCTCCTGAAAGCAAGTCTGGTCACCCAGCACTTCCTTTTGCACTGCAGTATCCTTGAGACGTTCATGAGATGCAGCCATTCCAAGAGTTTTAACTCTGGTGAGTGTTTTGAACTGGGGGAGGGGGGTGGAGAGCACATTGCTTCTTCACATTTTTTGAAATCCTCTGTGCTGAACATTTTAAAACAATATATTTGTGATTGCAACATGGTCTCTTTGGGAGCTATGGCGAGGGATTTTGCAAGGATTCAGATGGTCCAGCTTTAGGTTGTAAATGGCCGCTCGCCTGTGATGAGTAGGAAGCGGCTCCAGGCAACTAGCCAGGTATTTTTTGTACAGTGGAAGAGAACTGGAAGGATTTTTTTTTCCCCTTACAGGTTGCTGGTGTTGTAAAACAACTGGTGGTGAGTTGTGGGCAGGCAGGCTGGTAAAAGATGTGGCTAGTGAACTTGGTGGCAACTAAGGCTGGGTCAGCTTCTAGTTCAGTGTTCTCCAACCTTGGGTCCCCAGATGTTTTTGGCCTACAATCCCTAGCATGCCCCAGCCAGCATAGCTGGCTGGGGCATACTGGGAGTTGTAGGCCAAAAACATCTGGGAACCCAAGGTTGGAGAACACTGAACTAGTTTCTTAAGCATATCTAAATAATGTAGGTCAGTGTTCACAGTTCTGCTTCTAATCCTTTGCCGGCTTCCTCCTCAGTCTTCACTGTAGTGCAGCCTTCCCGAACCTTACGCCCTCCAGATGTGTCGGACTACCACCAGCTCCAGCCAGCAAGGCTACTGTTATTTGGAGATGATGGGAGTTTAGTTCAACTTAGCTGGAGGGCACCAGTTTAGGAAAGGTTTCTATAATGTATCTGGAGTTGGGCATGTTAGGGTGCAATCCTATGCATGTTTAGACAGAAAAAAGTCCTACAGCTCCCAGCCCTGTGGCTTACGCTGGCTCAGCTTGTCTGAGCGTGGAAAGCTAAGCAGGGTCAGGCCTGGTTATTCCTTGGATGGGAGACCCCTCCTCTAGTTTCCTGCATTGAGCAGGGGGTTGGACTCGATGGCCATGTAGGTCCCTTCCAACTCTATGATCTATGAAATCTATGATCTATGAGCATTCTCCAGTCAGCCTGGCTGGAGAATGCTGGAGTCGTAGGACTTTTTTTCTGTCTGAACATGCATAGGATTGCACCCTTAAACAACTACCGGTATATATGAATCTAGTAATAAATTCTTTTGGAATCTCTGGTGTCCCTTCTTCAGCCTGTAGGAGGAGCTGTTACTGAGTGCTTAATTCCAGGTGCCCGCCTCGACCTCCTCCTGTTGTGCTGAAGAGCTATAAGGAACCCAAGGGTGGCCGGGTGACCGGCCAGATGGGCGATTAATAAATATAATAAATAAATAAATAATAAATAAGAGCTGGCTATCACTCTCTAAGCAGGCAAAATGTGCGTGGTGATGCGGATATGCTATTCTTATCTTTTCAGTTGACAATTTTTATTTTATTCTCTCTAAGGGACTTACATCCCACCGCTCTGTTATTTAAAAACACACACACACACACCTTTAAGGTGGCTAACAAATTATTAAAATTATAAAATAAAATACATTATCAGACCAGTGTGGTGTAGTGGTTAGTGTTGGACTGGGTCTTGGGAGATCCGGGTTCAAGTTCCCACTTGGCTAACTGGGTGACTTTGGACCAGTCATTGACTCTCAGCCTAACCTACCTCACAGGGTTATTGTGAGGATAAAATGGAGAGAAGGAGGACCAGGTAAGCTGCCTTGGGTTCCTTGCAAGAGGGGAAACGGTGGAATATATGGTAAGTGTAATTGTTTGGTGGCTTCCTGACTTTTGTGCAGTGTTTTCCCCCCATTCTAAATGTTTGAAATTGCTCTCCTTAGTTACTCGCATTAAGAGCTTTAACCCAAAACATGCTGGTATTTTGGCCCTGCCCACCTGTGTGCCTTGACCCCAGAATGTGGCCCCAGAGAACTTCCCTCAAATGGAATTTGGCCCTGGGGTTGAAAGACATTCTGCAGCCCTGGTTTAGATTGTGCCAACAGATAACTCTTTCTGGATAGAATGAAAGAATTCCCTGATGCTAGCACAATTTTCGGTAATCGCCCTGGCCATTTTTCTCTGCAGGAGGTGGGACCCACAATGGTTGGCGATGAGCATTCCGATCCAAACTTGATGCACTATCTAGGGGCCACTAAAAGAAACATGCTGGGGAATCATTTGTAAGTATTACTGTAGTCCTTTTGCTTCTTTTCTCATCACCTTTCTCCATCATATGTTAACCAATCATACTTTTTGACAGTACAAGGCAGGGGTGCAGAACCTCCAGCCTGTGGGTTTAATCCAACCGACAGGGGCCTGGTCCAGCCAAGGCTATTTCATTTTAGTTCCGAGGATAACCAAGAAGAGACAAAACCACTTGTGTGAAAGATAACATACAGTTAATTGAATACAATGTTGGGATATGGATGCAGGTTATCAATAAACAGGCAAAGAGAAGCTTGCACACGTCCCTCCGGTCCCAGGCCTTCCTAATACGACGAACGTTGATCCGGGGGCCCAGTTGCTTGGACACTAGCGCACTCCTCGTTCCGAGCAGAAAGCCAAAGCACAAGCTAACAAGCTATAGATTTTATAGAGGTCTCTCCCCGTTTCAGAGGCTGTCAGTAGTAAGCCACTACCTAACCCCCCTTCCTGGGAGACAAGCGGGGAGAAGCTGGTTCAGTAAAGCGAACAGATTCACTTCTCACAGCAAAAGCAGCCCTTATCTAAGATATATAATTGGGGAAAGCAGCTTCAAGGCAATTATCTCTGCTGCCGTTTCTAACTAGTACAAGACCCTGGCATGGCTCCAAGAAACTATCCTGGCTTCTGGACACTGAAAGTTCCCTGCACTGCCTGTTCAACTCTATTTATTTATTTATTTTTATTTTTTACATTTATATCCTGCCTCTTTTCCTATAAGGAACCCAAGGCGGCTTACATAATCATCATCCCCTCCATTTTTATCCTCACAACAACCCTGTGAGGTAGGTTAGAACTCTAATAACCTCCTCGCCATTCTCCCGGTAGAGCCCATCCACTACAGGCTGTACATCCAGCCTGCAGAGGCTTGTGCCACCTCTGTGGGCCCCTCCCCCTTGGCTCTGCAAACCCTCCGTAAGCCTCGCCTCTACTGGGGTTGGGGAGGAGGTGGGGAGAGAAATCCCTACTGTTCTCCCCAACAACAGATCAGAGATAAGAGTGGGACTCCCCTGCACTACTGCGTCACACAGTGAAGCCGAGCCGGCCAAGTCCCCTTTGCTTCTCTGATGGAGGAGCGATAGTGACTTGGCCAGCTCAGCTTTCCCTGCCATTGGGGGAAGGAGGTAGGGCGGGAGAACCCGAGCTGGCCAAGTCCCCTTTGCTCCTCCATCAGAGGAGGCTTGGCTTCACTGCACGCAGGGCTGCCCTGGCCCTGGCCCAACTTCAACCGGGGAGCAAATGACGTCGGAGGGGGTGTGGCCCTGGTTATCACAGCTGCTACAATGTTACAGGCAGAACTTTCTTATTGCCTCTTAGTTACAAGGTTTTTCAGCCCCTAAACCAGGGGTGCAGAACCTCAGGACCGGGGGCCAAATCTGGCGCTACTGTGTCCTGATCTGGGCCTCTAGGGTTTGCCAGATGGCCACGCCCTTTCCCCCAACCACTGACAGTTTGGTGGTTTCCTGGCTTTTGTGCAGTTCCTTCCCCATTCTAAATGGTTGAAATGCCTCTACTGAAGTTTCATTACTGGCAGTAAGAGCTTTAAACTAAAGTATGCAGGCATTTTGGGCCTGCCCGTTTTGCCTTTGGCCCCGCCCACCACTCGAATGTGGCCCTCGAGAGCTTCTCTGGAATGGAACGTGACTCTCAGGCTGAAACACTTCTCCATCACTACTTCTGCCCCCATACCAATTTGATGTATTGCCTTGCCCCCAACCCCAGTTTTCTGCTTGCTGTTTCTTTGACATTCTCCGAGTATGACAAAGAGAGAAACTGTTGGGAATTTATGTGAGCATATATCTTGTCTTACATTTTAGGGTAGGAAACAATAAATATCATCCTAATGAAGTCGGATGATATTTGCCTTTAAACCTGTGTTATTAAAGCCAAGTTAATACCTTGGACACTATTTTTTGAAAAAGTATGATTTTAAACAGCTCTTAAACACATTGTTTTCAATGTGATATTATTTCATGAATATCAAGAAAAGCATAAAATTAGTGCTTCAGAATTGAAGATTTCATAGATAGAGTTGGAAGGAGCCTACAACAAGGCCATCGAGTCCAACCCCCTGCTCAATGCAGGAAACTAGAGGAGGGGTCTCCCATCCAAGTAATAACCAGGCCTGACCCTGCTTAGCTTTCCACGCTCAGACAAGCTGAGCCAGCGTAAGCCAAGAAGAGGGGAATTAGATAGTACGTATTTTTTTGTTACCATGAGCATTTACCTCACAGGTATAGAGATGGTGATGAAGAGGCTAGCTAGAGAAATATCAGCTCCTTGTTCATTTCCAGCAGGTGTGAGGTGCTTACGGTGACCATGTGTGTCCTACTTTACAGAGGATGCTCCTCTATTTGAAGGGTTGTCAGAGGGCAGACCTCTACTTGATGGTGTCCTCTATATTTGATGGGCCGTCCAGTCCAAGTCCAGTTTAAATATAAAGGACCATAAGGAGGGAAAGCAGTGGCCATCAACGCTTAGCACCTGGAAACAGACTGAGCAGGCACACAGGTCTCCTGGTCACTGTCTTCCACACTATGTTGAGATGTGCTACATTTCTATTTGAATTATGGTAATTATTTCTAAATATCATATAGATATATAAATTAGCATGTGTCCAGTGTATGCAAATCCATGTTCTCTTTTGTCCTCTTTTTTTTTGGCGACACATAAGCAGCCACCCTAGAGAGGATTATCACCTGAGAACCTCCTTTGGACCTTGCTGGTAGAAGTATCACTCGCTTGTGTCAACTACTTTTGCACTTGTCTTGGGTTCATGTGTCTTTAAATACTTCCAAGTTCTAATTTTTAGCTCACCCATTTGCTAGGATGGAAGGTTTAACAGTGGATGGATTGCTTTTCCTTCCTTCGTTTGTTGGGGAGAAGCTGTTTTTAATCACCTTCCTTTTGCAACACGAGGAGGAGGAGACAAATTGGAACAACAAAACAGCCTCCTTGGAATGTAGCACTTGGCCTTGTTGTTGTGGGTGCAAAGTGCTGCATTCCAAAATGATTAGCAGTATGATGAAGACAACAAACAGAGGCTTACAAAATGTCAAGGCAGAAACTGAGTCATATGCAAGGGCAAATTTCTTTCCTGTGCAATTAAGACAACCTTCAAGTGATAGATGTACTCTTAATGAGTCTTCTGTAACACTGTTATTTATAGCTTATAGCTTTCCGAGTCTTTATTTTAAAAATAATAATTAAAAACCTAGTTGTATCTCATGATCAAATAGGTAATCTGTTTCAATAAAATCATTTCAGTTAATTTTAAAAGGTGCAACTGGTATCAGCTGAGTCTTCAGATACCTGAGACAACAGCTCCTCCTCCCTTTTATCCTCACAACAACCCTGTGAGGTAGGTTAGGCTGAGAGTCAGTGACTGGCCCAAAGTCACCCAGTGAGTTTCATGACCGAGCGGGGACTAGAACCCGGATCTCCCAAGTCCCAGCCCAGCACTCTCACCACTATGCCACGCTGGCTCTCAAAGGGAAGTACTTCTTCACACAGCGCATAGTTAAACTATGGCATTCATTTCCACAAGATCATAGGATCATAGAGTTGGAAGGGGCCTACAAGGCCATCGAGTCCAACCCCCTGCTCAATGCAGGAAACTAGAGGAGGGGTCTCCCATCCAAGGAATAACCAGGCCTGACCCTGCTTAGCTTTCCACACTCAGACAAGCTGAGCCAGCGTAAGCCACAGGCCTTATACCAAATCAGACCATTGATCTATGTGGCTCAATATCGTCTGCGCCAGGAATGGGGAGCCTGTGGTCCTCCAGATGTTGTTGGATTCCAACTCCTTTTCAGCCAGTGTGGCAAATTATCAGGGATGATGGGAGTTGTAGTCCAACCATATCTGGAGGGTCAAAGGTTCCCCAGTCTTCACCAACTGGCAGTGGCTCTCCAAGGTTTCAGACAGGTATCTTTTCCAGCCTTGCCTGGAGATACCAGGGATTGAACCTGGGACCTTTTGCATGCAAAGCATGTGCCCTACGTTGCTCATTGAATGGTATACTGTATGGCACATTGCATGCGTAGTGCTACAAAGTTCACTGGGTGATCTTGGGCCAGTCAGTCTCTCTCAACTTAACCTACCTCACAGACCTGCTGTGAGGATAACATTATTATTATTTATTCAATTTATAGAAAAGACTCCTTCCTGAAACCCTGTTGAGATGCTTCCAATCAGTGCTGATAATACTGAGCTGGATGAACCAATGGTCTGACTTGGTATAAGGCAGAGCTGGGCAACCTGTGCCCCTCCTGATGTCTTGGCCTACAGTTTCCATGATCCTTCACCATTGGCTATGCTGGCTAGGGCTGATGGCAGTTGGAGGCCAAAACTTCTGGAGGGCCATAAGTTGCCCATTCCTGGTATAAGGCATCTGCCTATGTTCCTAACTGCCAGGGATTGGACCTGTGACCTTATGTGTACAAAGCATGGGCCCTACCCCTGAGCTGTAGTCCCTCTCCACCCAGTGCATGGCTAATGCCCAAATAGATATGAACAAATAAGATTGCTTTATTCCAAGACAAACCATTGGTCCATCTAGCCCAGAACATAAGAAGCTCCCTTATGCCAGGTCAGACTATTTGTCCATCCAGCACAGTATTGTTTACTGCCTAGCATTTTTTCTCTGAAATTTCAGGGAAAGATCTTCCCAGCCCTGCCCACCTGAGATGCTTTGGCTACTACAGTCTACTTCAAGACTTAAGAACATAAGAAGAGCCATGCTGGATCAGACCAAGGGTCCTTCTATTCCAGCATTCTATTCACACAGTGGCCCACCAGCAGGACATGAACGCAACAGCACCCGCCCACTTGTGTTCCCCAGCAACTGGTGTACATAGGCATACTGCCTCCAATACTGGAGGTAGCATATAGCCATCAAGACCAGTAGCCATTGATAGCCTTATCCTCCAAGAATCTGTTTAACCTCCTTTTAAAGCCATGCAGAGTGCATCTTATGATAGCAACTAGTAGTGCATCTTATGATAGCAACTAGTAGTGTTGTGTGAAGAAGTACTTCCTTTTATCTGTCCTGAATCTCCCACCAATCAGCTTCATGGGATGTCCACGGGTTCTAATAATATGAGAGAGGGAGAAAAATGTCTCGCTATCCACTCTGTCCACAGCAATGTTGAAAAAGTTTCTCAGGCATTAATTATACTTTATTAGTTTGGATGAAGGAATGAGCATCAGAACCAGAGCAGAGTATATTTGCATTCTGTTATTAGCAATTATTTATTTATTTCGTTTTTATACCGCCCAATAGCCGAAGCTCTCTGGGCGATTTATTTATTTATTTATTTATGTACAATTAAAACAATACAATAAAATATGATAATTAAAACAGTATAAAAAATTCTTTTAAAATCCTAACCCACCCCATATTCCCGCCAGAAATATCATGTTTTTAATGCACGGCGGAAGCTCATCACAGAGGGGGCATGGCGAAGGTCACTAGGGAGGGAGTTCCATAACGTGGGGGCTGCCACCGAGAAGGCCCTCTTCCTAGTCCCCACCAGCCTGGCAGGGCTGGTGGAATGGCCCTGCGCTCCCTCTCGTCTCCCTCCTCTCAGCCTGCTGGAATGGCTGCTCCTGGTGACTAGTTGAGGGAGGAGCTGTCATGAGGGAGGCCTTTCAGCAGGGCTGGTGGAATGGCCCTGCGCTCCCTCTCGTCTCCCTCCTCTAAGCCTGCTGGAATTATGTGCATTATGTACATGATACACTGAAAAAAGAAAAATCTACACCAAAGATATGACAGCGAAGTTCAACTCTTAATTTTGTATTTCCAATTGGTGTTGGCATGAAGTGGGTAAGTTTCAAGCGACAAGCAAGCTTACAGATTCTGTAGATCAGGAGTGGATTACTTGTGCCCCCCCCCCCGATGTTTTGGCTTACAAGTCTGATCAGCGCTAACCAGCATAGCCAATGATGAGGGATAAATGGGAGTTGTAGAGCAGAACACTTGGGGGAGGGGTTGCCCATCCCTGCTGTAGATCTTACAATTAGGCTGTAATCCACTCGAAAGTACAGGCAAAGTTGAGTTCTTCTGCCATAGCTTTATAATGGTGATATATTTTCTGCACTGCCCATAGAAGTAGAGATGCTGATATTTCTTGCATAACAGGGCCCTAAATATAACCATGTAAGAACACGTGATTTGATGTATGACCTGCTCTATGCAAAAGGCTAACAGTTGAACTGTGTGATTTACATGCACATTTTAATGTAATGCCCAAGACTGACAAGTTAATTATGTCCATAATCTCGTGTGAACCTCAGGTAATAGGATCTCATTTTATCCAATATTTTATTGTTGTAACTGCCCAGAGATAATCATATTAATTGCTTTGGTATCCAGCCCCTATTCCCTATAGCCATTAAATTTGTACTGGAGGGGCCCTTCCACTTCCTGGGCAATAAGAAATGCAAAGACATGAATATTCATAGTGTATATACATGGCTAGGGGTGCAAACACGCTAGATTTTTAAAAATTATTTCAAAATCAAACTCTTGGTTGTTCTTGAAACACTAGAGAGGCAATAGTTAATTTTCTTGAATAAAAGTGTTCCTTGGCTATCTCTGTACCCCTTTCCACATCTACTATATAAATGTTTGTGGGTGTGTATGTTTGTGTGCGTCGCATAGGCACGCATACTCTTCATCACCCAAGGAAGATTACTGGTGGGTTTAAATCTCCGAAAAACCATCACTGTGCCTGTATGGCCCACTCTCAGATAGCCAATGGCATCATTTAGAATGTTCATGTGAACTGCCGCAGGGGCCTATCAGGAGTGGTTATGCAAATCACTCCGTCATTTAGAATGTTCGTATGAATTGCCGCAGGGGCCTATCAGGTTCGGATATGCAAATCTCTCCTACGTCATACAGAATGTTCATATGAACTACAGCATTGGCCTACCTGGGGGAGCTGGGATTTCAGTGTGTAGTCCGGGGGCAGGGATTTCATTGTTGTGTAGTCCTGGAGGAGCTGGGATTTCATAGTTGTGTAGTTCCCGTGGGGGGTGGAGCTGGGATTTCATTGTGTAGTCCCATTCCTTTCCTATGGAGCCATTCAAAAAAGTGGTCAGCTATCTTAAGGAATTTCGAACAAATAGTGCCGATAAGAAAATGACGACCTGGACAACACCGGGTAAAAAAGCTAGTCTTCATATAAATTTGGGAGCGCGTTTTCAGCCACTGAAGGAGATCTTGTATCCCCTACGGCCCTCAGAATTTGGGGTGGCAAAGCCCCTTACTGGGCATCATTATGACTGCTCATTGTGACCCTGATCCACATAGCTATATTTCTTTCTAGTACCTCCTTTCAGTTACTTTCTAGTTTTACTTCTATTGTTCGAACCTCAACAAACATTCAACACGCTTCTCCATCAGTGTGGATACAATTAATAGGATGTTGTTTGGAAACTGCACTTCTCATTGTTTCTGCATCTTGTTTACAACAGCTGGGAATACTATGTACATGATGCACCCCGGATCGTCTTGGACAAGCTGGAGAAGCGTGGCTATCGAGTGATCAGCATGACAGGAGTGGGGCAGACACTGGTGTGGTGCCTCCACAAAGAAATTACAGAGAACTCCGCTTTTCTGCCTGCCCAAGATATTGCTGTAAATCGGCCAGCATAGGCCTGACACTGTTTTTCCAATGTGTTGTTTGTTTTTAGGCATTATGAATGAAGTAAGACCTCATCAAAAACATGCATTATAAAACAATAGCCACCACTACAAGATTATAGGAAGAAGGGTGTCCCCAGCTACAACGGCTGGGGTTGCAAATTTCCTGAAGAGATTCATCTTGGTTGAGCATTAATTTGAATGTCAATCTGGAACTGCCAGTCGTGCAATGTTATCTCCATTTGTTACTGTTGAGTGATGATAACCTGGCATTAAATCCACTGTGTAAGTAACAGTCTCAGGCTAAATTGGGATGGATGGAGGCAAGGTCAACCATAAAATGGTTGATACTTTGCTGGGGTTGGTAAGAAGAAAAGGTTGCCATGGAACAAGTTGGTCACTATTAAGCGCAGCATGTATTCAAGTTGAAAATAAGCAAAGGCGTTCTCATTCAAAAGTGAAAGAGTATGAATGGAATCCTGGAGGTGATATGTGGCTTTTCAACTATCCCTACACATGTATACTGCAAACTTCGCTTGTAAATATTTCAGCATCGGTTTTGTAATTGTATCAGTTCCCCTTTCATTGCTGGAATTATTTGGAACTCTGTGTAGTAGTACTGAAACATTCCTGAAGTTGCTGGCAAAATAATAATAATTAAAAAAAAATAGGAAAACAGACTTGACATTGTCTCTGGAGAACTGTTTGTTACTGGGTGTCTTAAAAATGCGGTAAGTTAATAGTTTAATTACTTTGAAGTACCAGTTGACAAGCATTTTAACTCTTGAGCAAAATTCTGAGGAATAAGTGAGGCAGCTACAGCTAGACGTGTTACACAGATATAGGATATCTGTGCAATTATTACATTGCCAGATATGGATCAACTGCCGTAGTGCAGCCTTTCTTTACCTCCTTCCAAAAGCTGTATGGACAGAGCAGTTTCACATACTATTGATTTAGTGCTGAAGCAGAAGTGCTAAACCATTCCATGGTATCCTTCTGTGGAACTCCTTTAAACAAATAAAAACACTATTCTTCCATATACCACACTTGAATCTTTTTCAGTTAATTAAGGCTGCAATCCTGTGCACCCTAACCTGTGAGTAAGCACCACTGAACACCGTGGAGCTTACTTCTGAGTCAATGTGCAGAGGATTGCACTGTAAGTCTCTTTTCAAGGCTACTTTCTGAAATCCCCTTTAATCCAAGATTTAGGGATGTAACTTGGGATATTTACATGCAAGGTGCTGGAGTAAAGTGAATTCATATAAACATGGTAAGGATTTAGGCAGGTTATACACATTTGTGGAATTGCAACAAGGGAGAAGCATTTTCTGGCTGTTCCCATATGTGTGTTGTGAACAGGTGTGGCGCATGGATTCTTTCAAGAGGACAGGTTTGATGCTGTGGACACCAGTCACTGACATCTAACCTGAGCAGTACATCAAGACTTTTCAAGCAGACTCCCACTAGGTCTATGCCCTCGATCAGGACGATCAGTTTATTTTCCCCAAGAAAACTAGAGTGGTTTTTAAAAAGGATATTTAATGACTTAATTTAAGAAGTATAAGCAAAAGCACACGAGAATGCCAGTTCTTCTACTACTACGTGCAAGACTCTTCCTCATCTTCCCGTTTCATCTGCTCAATTAGCTTCTGTCTCTCAGCGGCTTGGCGCATCCGCATCATGACAAGGCTTTCATAATCCCGCTCAGAAACTACTGAACCCTAGGGAAAAAGTGACAGCAATTAGTGTAAGTGAAATCGCTGCTAGCTCTTTCAGAAGTTGTAATGCTGTTTAAAGAAAGAGATCGACTCCCACCACAATGGCATGAGGAAAGAGTACCGTACCTCTCTCAGCAGTATACAGAAATGAGAGCCAGTGTGGCGTAGTGGTTAGGGTGTTGGACTGGGACTCGGGAGATCTGGGTTCTAGTCCCCGCTTGGCCATGAAACTCACTGGGTGACTTTGGGCCAGTCACTGACTCTCAGCCTAACCTACCTCACAGGGTTGTTGTGAGGATAAAATGGAGAGGAGGAGGAGGATTATGTAAGCCGCCTTGGGTTCCTTGCAGGAAAAAAGGTGGGGTATAAATAAAAATAAAAAATGCAGACTCAATGAGGGCAGCTGTGAGATTTATTACTAACTGCTGTTTCCTGGCATTTGTCCAGGGAGAGGGGAGTGTAAGAAGAATTTACAGCTGGGGCCCCTTAAGATAGCCAGAGAGATTTACAGCTGAGACCCATTAGTTGAGATCTTGGGCAATGAGGTAATTGAGCATGACCAGAGTGCCCCGCATTGGCCAGAAACGATCAGGCCATGGTCTGGGGGGGGGGGGAATATAGGAACGTCCATTCAGAGATTGTGTCTTCTCTTTTGGCCCGGTACTGCGAAGGGCGGGTAGGGCTGCTATCAAGGCAGGGCCCTGTGGAGATCGACCCCCTGGCGGAGTGAACTAGCCTGGGTATGCGTAGGTGAAGAAGCTTTGTTGTTTTGGTAGCTCTGCTGTGTGTATCAAAGTACCTCTGTGTTTGTTCCCTCTCTTTCCTTTTCCCACCTCCTATTTTATCTATTCCCTTTTAATCCTAATAAATTTACCTTGTTTTAATCCTAAAGAGTGTGAGCAGTTTTCTCTATTGATTCAGTGCTAAATCTAGTACCTTGGCCAAGGGAAGAAGCTCTGTAATTGCTGGGCCTCAAGGCAATCAGAGAGAAGGGGAAGAATTGATTGCCCCGCTCCCTTTGCCCTGGGATAAGAGAACAGGTGGGAGTTCTTCACAGTACACATGGTAAGTGTTTCATGTGATACTTTTCTTGGCATCTTCTGTTGAGTTCAAAGACTTAATAGCTACAATTTCTCAAGTACACAAGCAAGCAGAACAAATTTTGCACAGTAGGCATCTACTGTTCATTAAGCAGTAATGTGGTAGGAACTGTTCCTTCCGTTGCAAATTACAATTTACAATGTTAGAATCATTAACTGTTCATTGTTAAAATAAAGTTTTTAAAGGACATTTAATCACATTGGCCTGGAATAGCCATAAATATTACCCAAAAGTCAGCTCCTGAACAAACCATATTTTGTCAATCAATCTTGATGTCCAGAATAAATTATCCTAACCTGTTACATTCTAAAGGCTTTATTTAACATATTTTATACTGCTTTTTTCTATAAAGGCCAAAACTGTTTTAGAGGATGTTGAAGTTCGTTAGAAGCGCCCATGCACTCGCAGGGACCACCATTCACACAACATGGCTTTCGCAGGTCTAAAAATAACCCCAAACAACAGGTCAGTGGAGTTCACAGAAGGAAGATCCACTGACCTGTCCCAATCCACAAGCTAGTGTTTCCCCTTCTTTTTGAGATAGAAGCCCCAAAGCCCTGCTGCGCAAGCAGTGGATCCCATGAGTGCGATGGAACCAGCGGAGGCGGAGCAGCCTCATTGGGATACTGGCCATTGATGCACAAAATAGGTGTGTTTTTAAAAATGGACTAAGACTTCTGCTGGTGACCACATGTATAGTTTCAAGCCTGACAAGTCTTCTGAGGAAACTGTAGAAAAGGAGGAAGCAGGTCTAGCTGTGGGATGGGCCAGGCCAGCCGACAGGGAACAGATGTCTGAAAAGAGAATTAACAGGCACACAAACACCCATGTGCCTGAACCTGCATGCCTGAACAGGGAAGGGGAAGGGCTGTAAGGCTACAGAACAGGTTGTAGACCTTTACCTGGTTTGTGCAACCTCCATCACAAGGGGAAAGGGGAGGATCAATGCATTGCGGGTTGTTGAGTAGAGAGTGAGGTACTAAGGGCTGATAAGAGACCTCTTAATCTTCTAGTAGCACAGCAGGAGATACAGGGAAGCATCCAACATCATGCAAGTGGACCTTTCATTCACGCAACAGGACTTCCCCTTCCTCTCCTCCCCCTTGCACCCTCCCAATCCTCCAGAGCAGATTTTGGAGATGCAAAGGAGGCTGCGGGGGGGGGGGGGGATTCCGTTTCACTAATGGCATCCAGTCTGCTGGTCAACAGGCACCATTTGATTTCACCCAAAGTCTGGGTGCAAAGTGGGGCAATACCTCCCTACTCATTTCCAGACTATCAAAAACCAAAGGATATCAAGAAAAGTCAGGGCTACCTACTCGACCCATAATTCCACGAGACGGTTCCCCCCCCCCTTTCAGTCTGAGGTATACAAGAGGCAAAGGAAGTTGCACAGAACAGAGGAAAACAGACCCAGGACAGTAGGAGATGGATGAAAGGGGGGGGGGGGAAGAAAGGTGCCAGGGCAGTAAAAGAAAGCAACTCTAATGCAGCCAGTCCAAGCAAAAATCCCATGATCATATCAGAGTAAGTAAACGTTCTTTGAGTTATGGCAGTTTTCTCGCTGTAGATGGAACTCATAACCACAGGATATGGGGTTGACTGGAAGCTTAAACAGACCTTTTTTTAAAAAAAAAAAAGGTTAGGCGAATTCACAGAGGAGAGGCCTAACAGTGGATATTAGACTGGGTCTAAATGGCACCTTCACATTCAGAGGCAGTGAGCTTCTGAGTACCAGATGCTGTGGAGAAGCAACAACCAATGGCCACCATTGTACTGTGCTTGAAATTGTCCAGAGGCTTCTGCCTGTGGCCTCTCTTGGAGCCAGAATGCTGACCTAGGTGGATCTTGGTCTGATCCAACCAGACACCTCTTATGTCCTTAAGAGATATTTTTTACTCCATATTCTCACATGCTACATAAAGCAATGAAATCACTAAGTAGAGACTTTTTTTTTTTTAAGGTCTGACTAATCAGGGGGAATACGTGCACAAAACAAATTGTTCTCACTTGCTCTATGACTTGGATATCTCCAAACTGAAAAGAAAGGGAAAAAAAGGTTACCTTAGTACTAAAGATCCAATCCACCCACATGGGCTCATGAGTCAATGACCCAGTTCACACAATCGACAGCACCCACAGTGGGTTGTGGCTCATGCCACAGTGGGATAAATAAGCCACAGTAGGTTGTGGCACATGCTGGCTGCCATTGTGAATATTCAAGCTGTGGCGGGCAGTCACCGTGATATATGAAATTGGGCAGGGTGGCTTGTTGCCAGGGTTAACATGCCACCCGGAACCCATGGGCTGTTGTAGGCTTGTTAACCACAGCAGCAAGCCACCCTGCCTCGGTTTGCATGTCACAATAAGCCATGGCGTCTGCCTGCCTGCAGCTTGAATATTCACAATGGCTTATTTAAGCCATGGTGGATGCCAGTGATCATGTGGATTGGTCCATTGACTCTGTGAAAATAGAATCCATACAACTGAGAGGCCTGAGCGACAGAATAACACACAATTTCAAGAATATTGGTCCCAGTTGTTTTATTGGATATTAGACAGTCCAAGAAACTCCTTGATGTAAGAAGTGAAGCTGTTTCTGAGATTTGTCATGTATATTTCTCTCTAAATGACTATTTGCAATAGGTGTTTTGCCCATGCTATATTTATTTATTTACGACATTTATATACCACTCCACAGTGAAACAGATTCCAGAGAAGTGAAGAATAAAAAGAAAAGAACAAAGCACATTTAAAAAATTGTTTTTAAAAACAGAGTACCAATAAAAACCATGGGAAGGCTTCTTGAAATAAAGAGGTTTTCAAGAGGCGCCGAAAACAACACAGTGACTGGGTTCACAAGACATGACAACCCATCGTGGGTTGCTACCCATGATGGGTTGATGTGTCGTGTGAACCTGCACCAGTTTCCCCAGGGTGGCTTGTGTATGGGCAACAAGCCACTTCAACAACCTGTGGTCTAGTCTAGAGATTATTGTACCCATGATGGGTAGTCGTGTCATCTGGGAATCAGCTAGTGAGCCCCATAGCAACAGCGGCAAAAAATCCTTGCTGCTCTTGCCAAGAGGCTACTGGGTGAGTGCCAGTGTCAGCCGCTCCCAAAGTGCCCAAGCGGCATTTGGAGGCAGCTGACACTGGCTTCTCCTTCTCCCTGCCTCCAAGGTGAGCAGTTTCAGGCTCACTGTGGTTTTTCTTCCTTTTAAACTTTTTTTCCTTTGTAGATTGTGCAAGCCAGCTGTCAAATCATGAATGAGTGTGATCTTACTGCACTCAACCCTAGCTAGTACATCATACTGGCTCTCACCAATATATTTAAACAAGTGCTTATTTGCATAAGCTCTTCTGGAAATAGCCTCAGGACAGGAGACAAAATTAAGGTTCGCCTTGCTTCCTGATGGCCAACAAATTTAATTCAAGACTCATTTCAATAGATGTCTGATGGGAAGGAAAAAAGGACACAAGGAGAATCACTGTGTAAGAAAGTAGGCTATTATGAGGTTCTTACAGATAAGACAGATTGATTTTAAAAAGAGGCAGATGCCCAGATTCAAAGAAGCATGTGAAGAAATTGTGACTGAATCCAAGTCTCTCCAGCCTTTTGACACCATGAGAAAGAGGATGAGATAATGTTCAATGGACATGTCAGCCACATTTAAGCAACAGCATTCCACACAAATGTGTTCCAATGATGGCTCCTAAAATTTCTTTGGAATGCCCTCCCAAAGGAGGTATGATTAGCACCAACTTTGTTTTCTTTTTGGGGCCTAATTAAAATGTTTCTTTTTGCCCAAGCATTTAAACATTTTAGAATGTTAAATGTAATTTATTTTTAAACTGAATTAATCGTTGTGTTTTTGTTTGGCTTGCTGGTTGATGAGTTGTTGTTTTGATGTGTCTTTTAATGTGTAACTGTATGGTTTTTATACTGGATTTGTTTGTTTTAATGTTGTGTGGCATCCCTTGTGGATGAAGGGCGCTTTATACATTTTAGAAAGAAAGAAATACATTCTTGGGCCAATAGCTGTACTGTTGCCACGTTCTTGTAAGTGAGTCATGAGTGCTAGGATTCTATGTCTCATCACCTGACACTTCTCATTTCAAAGTTATGGGGGGAATTTTTCATTTCCAAGCATAGGTATTACCGTATTTTTCGCGCCATAAGACGCACTGGACCATAAGACGCACTTACTGTATGGTACAAATTTTTTTTTTTAAAAAAATAAATCAGCTGAGAAGCGGGGGCTTCCCCCGCCCCACCCAGGAGTCCTCCGCTCTTCCGGACCAGCAGAGGAAAGTAAATATATATATATATATATATATATTTACTATATTCACTCCATAGGACGCACAGACATTTCCCCCTCCTTTTTTGGGGGGGAAAAGTGCATCTTATGGTCCGAAAAATACGGTAATACACAAGTCCCTCAAACTTGGAGCTTGACAGACAGAACTAAACCTTACTAGGTGCTATTATACTTCCCTATCCTCCCCTTCTTCAGCATAGTGAAGAGCGGTATTAATGAAAGTGGTTTACGTGTTCCACAGAAGTTCTGAATTTTCCTGAGGCATCGTATGTGGGCTGATGCTTCACAGAACTCCACACCTACTTCCTGCAACCTCGGCAATTAACTAATAGTGTAAATCCCAGTTCCTGATGTTACTGAGTCAGCAAGGGCTTGGCACAGAACACACACAAAGGAATTGCCACCCGCAAAACATATGAGTGGTTGAGTGAGAAGAGTAGAGAACAACACTGAAGGAAAGGTGCTCTAGGGGAAGAGAGTTGAAAAGATACAGTGGACTTTTAACCACTGCCAAGGCAGGAATCCCCAGACACAGGTATGCCATGCATCGCGCTAGATGGGACTTCCTTCACAGTTCCCCTCTTGGCTGCCTCCCTGTTTCTCCACCTCACAGTAAGTAGTAACTCTAAATTTCATTGTCTTTAATGCTAAGCTCCACAATCACCTCATTTACAAATCCTTCAAGAATATCTTTTTGCTAATGGGCCCCCCTTTGAACTAACAATGAAGGGCTGATATTGACCGTTTTACTGTGGAAGATTGAATAAATTCAATATATTGATGCTGTTTTGTGCTCTAGAATAGGTTCACACAGTGACATGCTATTGCCTACTACACCAACCTTCAACCACCCTTGACGTGGCAGCCCATGTTGGAAGTCAAGCCCCATAACTCCTTTCTGTGATAAAGATATAAAGATGGTCTAAAGCAGAGGTGAGCAGAAAGGTGATCTGCAGATGTTTTGAACTTCAACTCCCAGCATTCCTGACCATTGGTCACGCTGACAGGGCCTTCATAGATCATAGAGTTGGAAGGAGCCTACAAGGCTATTGAGTCCAACCCCCTGCTCAATGCAGGAAACTAGAGGAGGGGTCTCCCATCCAAGTAATACTGGGAGTTGAAACCCCAAACTTCTGGAGATCTTCCTTCTGTCCAACCCTGGTGTAAAGGCCTAACCTACCTCACAGGATTGTTGTGAGGAGAAAATGGAGAGGAGGATGAGGAGGATTATGTAAGCCGCCTTGGGTTCCTTGCAGGAAAAAAGGCGGGGTATAAATATAATAAATAAATAAATAAATAAATAGGGATGGGCAACCTTGAGATGGCATGGTATAGATAGGACCCAAGGGAGTGAGTAAGTCTTGTACATACTTTTAAACTGTCATGCTACTGTTTACAATCTGTATTAGATGGACAAGGCAAAGGGAAGGAGGGGTCAAGGACTGACAGCCGAGTAGTGGAGATGGGGTAGGGAAAGTCAGGAGGGAGCAGATATGTTGATCAGCTGAGACAAGGCATGGGGAGGGTAAGTCAGGAAAGACTGCGCCAAAGAATTTTGTCTTAAGGAGAGATCTGAAGAAAGAAAAGAGAAGTGGTCTGATGAATTGAAAGGGCAAGGCTATTGCAGGTATAAGGAGCAGCAAGGTGGAAAATGAGGCAATGGTGTGTGTGTGTGTGTGTGTGTGTGTGAGAGAGAGAGAGAGAGGGGGGGGACTTGTGAGGGGGGGAAAGAGCTGTGAAAGAGATTGTGTAAATGAGGACTACAGATTAGACCTATAGGAGGGCAGAGTATGGTAAAAGTGTTCTAAAGGGATCAGAGGATAGGAAGATGGTGTGAAGCAGTAGAAAAATAGGACTGCAGACAGGGCCGGCGCCACCACTAGGCCAACTAGGCGGCTGCCTAGGGCGCATGGCGAAAGGGGGCGCAGACCCACACAGACACTCGCCCTTCTCTTCCTCCTCCTCCAGGAACGGACGAGGAAGGGAGGGCGCGGGGCCTGCGCTCCGCTTTCCGCGACGTGTGTACGGAAGAGGAGGAGGAAGACGGGAGCGAGCAAGCCTGATTTCTTGGCGGTGGCAGCGGCAGCAGGAGCGCGCGAGGCGTCAGGCAGCCGGGGCTCGCTGCGCTTGGCACGGATCTGGGCAAGGAAGCCGAGGAGAGTGGCTGGGTGGGCATGGGGCAGCAGCAGCTGCACCCGTGAAGGCAGCTCCGCGCGAGGCTGCTTGCTTGGCGCCGAATCCCGAATGCCGCTCCTCCTCCTCTGCCTTCTCCTCCGGGCTCCCCCTCCCTCCCCCCCTTGTTCCTTCAGGCAGAATCCAATGGGACACCGCAGGAGCAATAAGCCCCCTGTCCCTCCCTGCTGTGATGCAGAGCTGTTTTTGGCTCACCGCAGCTTTTTTGTCACTTTAAATTTTTTGTGGGGGGAGATCGCTGTTTCGGCAGCCAAGACCTTGGATAGCTACTGCCAGGTAGAGTAGCTCGCCTCTGTCCACCAGGGCGCAGCTGGAGCAGCTGGTGGCTGCTGATCCACCTCAGCTTGGCGCCTCTTCTCGCCTTCCTTCCTCCCTTCCTGGGCCGCGGAGGCCAGCGGCGGCGGCAGCAGCAGGAAGCTCGCTCGTTCGGGCGACTCTTCCTCGCCGCCGCCGGGACTGCCGCCGCCGAGGGAGGGAGGGCTCACGTGGGAGGGGGGCGCTAAATATTTTATTTTGCCTAGGACGCCAAACTTCCTTGCACCGGTCCTGACTGCAGATATGGCATAGGATGGAGAGAAGTCAGTAAGTCACTCTCAAAGATTACCATACCCGTTGCCCTTGCAAGTAGAATAGACCCCTACCATTAGAACAGGCTGGACTGTATCCAGGCATTAGCAGTGAATTACGGTAGCTCTATGAACCAAGGCTTTGCTTAAGCATGACAGGTCAAGTAGCAGGGGAATGAGAAAGCCCCATCCTGTGCACAGCCAGGACTCATTCTACTGAATCTCAGCCAACTGGAAAGACGGAGCCCCGGGACTCTCAACTGCAAATATTTAGACGCGCATTATTTACCTCAGCCTTCCCCAACCTAGTGCCCTCCAGATGTTTTGGACTACAGTTCCCAGCATTCCTGACCATTGGTCATGCTGGCTGGGGCTAATGAGAGTTGGTCCAAAACATCTGGAGGGCGCCAGGTTGAGGAAGGCTGATTTACACCTCAAAAGTTATGATTGGCTTTAAAATTACAATACTTCAAGTGCTTTTTGTATGTGCCGTCTTAACATTTGGACTTTTGAGAGCAAATGCTCTAAAATCTTGATAGCGCAGATCGTTTTGCAATTCTAGGCCATACTTTTTGGGCTAGGAAGACTGGCATGAAAGCCATTTTTGGTGCAACCGTTACCTACTGGCTTCTTTAATACAGGTGAATGGTAAGAGTGTATGTCTTTTTGAGGAAGCCAGCTTGTTGGGGTTTATTTTTTTTCCTCTCTTCCAGGAACTAGAAGAAAGCAGCAGACTCTGACAGCCTCAATTTAGCGTGAGACCAAGGCCTCTGGCCTCCATTGTGCCATTTGAAACCACTAGTCTTTTCCTGCTTCCCTCACCATGGACACTTGGCGCAGAGGATCCATCAGATCCTCAGGTTTCTTCAAGCGTCTCTCACTCAGGAGGCACAAGAAGCTGGGCAACCAAGTCATCATCTTGAATCAGAACAGCCAAACACTAGACACCAATGGACCATACAACAAACAGGAGCTCCTAAGAGACTTGAAAGGGAAGTCGGACTATCTATCATGTCAGAGTGAGCAAAACCTGGCCACCAAGCCACAGCCACCACCCAAACCACCTCGGCTTTATCTGGACAGTGCCAGCTGCCCCAACATAATCAACCACGCAGATTCTCCCTCTACAGACATCTCTTTTCCAAGCACTTCCCGCCATTCTCATAAGGCCACTCAAACACCACCAGACCAAGTTTGCAAGGACCAAGCCACGGACTGGTGGCCCTCTGAAACCACCTCCTGGCATGGTAAGCCTCTTCCTGATCCATCAGACCCCTTCCTTTCCTTCACACTGGACCTGGGACCCTCACTTCTTGATGATGTTCTGCAGACTCTCAGAAAACAGAATTTACTACTAAATTAGTTGCTCTTCTAACTTATACAGAGGAATAAAACATACTGGACTACTGGCCCTTCCTCACTGGTACACATTCCAAGCTGCATCTTGTCCTCTCTCACCAAGAAAAGTGAGAAATCCCTTCTCACCAAGCTGCTGCAGTACACTAGCAGATGAGCGCACTGTCTGTTGAAAACTGCTAATACAGCTTCCATTCATCTCACTTTTCTAAGAATTTCCCCACTCTGATGGGCACCTCATTCTGATGGGCAGGCAAGACACTTGGCTAATTTGGGCCATACTGGAACAAATTTGTATGGGCAAAAGAGTGGGTGGTTCTGGCATGCCACATGAGGCTCAATATGATAAGGAACACATGGGTTTGTTTGGATCACATTGCAACCAAATCAAATTATCTAGTATCCCAAAGCCAGAACTGTTGCACATGAGGCTAGTTCAGAGACAGAAGGCAAGAGCCTTGAACTATGCATAAGTGGAGACACTGAATATGAAAGATTATCTTCCTTTATGTCAGTACATATTTTCCCTCATTAATTCTAATTAATGGGCATATTTAAGCTACTGGAAAGTCGTACCGTAAAGCAATTGTTGTTTCTCTTACTATTCATTACGGGGGAAAGGAACTATGTAACAACTGCTTCTACAACATCCTATGAATAAGCCACTGTAAAATGTGAAAGAGAATGTACGGTATATTTTAGTCCATATTAAAAGTATTTACTGTACTTCCTTTGCATCTCCTTTAATTTCCATTGGCAAGCATTCATCTAGAACAGTGTGAGTGGAGAAAACTCTATTACATCAGCTGTTGGAAGAGCACAAAAGGACCATTGAGGGAAGCGCAATACAGCTACTGCTGTGCACTGCAGACCCAGCAGACAAAACTCACAGCACAGCAGCCTAAGACCCCCCACAAGCAACATCACCCAGTGGCTCCAGGGCTATGGCAGGTGCTACTGAGTTAGGTGTTTCCAGACAAGGCTTTTGTGGTGCAATCACCCTGCATCTTCTTCCATTTGTAACCCTCCTGTGTTTGTCCAACATCTCTTCCATCCTTTTCATTAACACAGAAAATCAGTTAAGGAGAAAAGGGCGGAATAGCTGCACAATGTCATTTGACTGGTAGTGCTAGGAGCCCTCTATCTAGAAGCACCTTTAGAGTTACTACCCTGAATAAATTACTCTTACTTACATGCAGAGCAGGTGTAGGTATCCTTTTTTCTGTCAAGGGCCACATTCCCTTGTGGGTAATCTGTTGGGGGCCACATGTCAGTGATGGGCGGGGCTGAAGTCAGCAGTGAGCATGGCCAGAGCCCAAAATGGATGAGTCACCTATTTATTCTTTCTCTTTCTGCCACCTCCTTTCCTCTCTCCCCCTCTTCCTTCCTGCCCAGTGAGATGTCGTGGAAGGGACAGAGATTGCACTTGCCAGAGGTCTGAATTGATTACATGCAGAGAGCTTCTGAAATTAGGCTGAGGGCCGTATGCAACCCTAGAGCCACAGGTTGCCCATCCCTGATGTAGAGGGATTTCCAGACATATTCCCTTGCTCACTATCTCAGGTCAGTCTCAGGGCCAACTACAAGCATGCTTAATTTGGCTGTTTTCATTTTGGAGCAACAGCAGCCATGGGGCCGCAACTGGGCCCCTGGACTGGTTTTCTGCTAAAAATTGCCTCCTCCTTGCTGCTACTTGCCCCGAACAATGCTGTTTGCAGTAAATTGCACTTATGGGGGCAAAATGCGGGCAGGCAGGCAGGCAGTTTTCAGAAGAAAACCACCATGAGGTCTTGTCCCAAATTGGGAACACTTCAGATCAGAGCCTGGCAGCTGCTTTTTCTCCAAAATAAAAGCAGCCAGCTTAAGCATGCTTGTTTAAACATGTGACTAACGTCAGGTATAGTTTGGCCTTCAGTAGAACGAATGTTTGCATTGAATTCTGAACTCCACCCATTTCTGCATACCTGTGCCATCAAGATAAAACTGAAGTATGCCAAGAGCTCCTAATTAACCAGGGACTCTTGCCTTTGCTTCAGCTTCTGGCTGAACATTATGAGTGGAGGTAGGGTTCATTTTCTCAGGTTAATTGCATGGATGAACAGCCTTTCAGAAATGCAAGGCATCCTATACTCCACAGCAGGGAAAGACAAGCTGGTGTCCTCCAGATATTTTGGATAGCAACTCCCATAATCCCTGACCATTGGCCATGCTTATGGGAGTTGTAGTCCAAAACATCTCTAGGGCACCTACCCCTTCCATACAGCAATGTATAGTAGCACGACTTCTTCACTAGTGTGCCAGGTGACTCCCACTCTAGCGTAGAAAGATGACAGCAATTTTGTCCAGTTGCCAGTACCAGGAGAGTGCCTCTGTTGCTAGCCAGTCAAACAATGATGCCTGCTTAAACTGAATTATCTCTGTAGAAAGTGATCCTCCTCTCACCCTAACACAAAAAAAATAAATTGAATGGGCAGCGTTACGTATCTCATGGAGCATGCCAACAAACAGGTTAGTTGGCACACAGGATGTTTCTTTCTAGAGGCATAGGATGACAACACAAGACAAAACAGGAGACGTGTGTTTTTGTCGCACAGAGGCAGAGCGGGGCAGGGGGAGATCCGCGGTGGAGCCACCGCCACATGTAGAACACTCCCAATTCCCAGCAGATAGAGCGTTTTTTATTGGTTTCTTTGCCTGCAGTTTTAAAAACTTTTCCTTCCGTTTGAAGGAATTACCGGTAATCATGCTAGCTCCAGGGCTGGCATAGTTTGGGGGCCTGCAGAGGGGTGTGGGGGGAAAAAAGGGAGCTTAAGACCTTGCAGATCCACAGCCTCCCTGACATGACCCCAGAATGCCCCAATCTGTCCCCCACTGCCTGTCAGCACACTGGGAAGGGCTGGGAAGCATCCTATGGTCCCTCAGTTGCCCTCCCAGGGAACATAGGATTTTAGAAGATTTCAGGGGCAGGGCAGGTAAATAGATATTAATTGGGAGGCTCGCAGGCATGTATGGTGAGACATGAACAGGATAAAAAAACCCAAAAGAACCCCAGGGCAGATGGAAGTCTTGGGATTAGCTCCAAAGTAAACTATGACTCCTCCTAGTTTTTAAAGTTACAGATAAAGAGACAATCTGAGATGGATACTAAACTACAAAGATGTAATAAAGAGAAGAGATGTGGCTTGAAAAGACTAGGGAGAAAGAGATTGGTGGAAGGAGAAAGAGGAATTCAAATTACAAGCATGCAGATTCAAGTTCTGTCAACTGTGAACTCTGGGAGGGTTCTATGGAAAGTGGTAAAGTCCTTGATTGAAGGAACCAGTAAATCTACAGAGGAGTCATTCTACAGAAACAGGGTGGTGATGCACCACCACAGGTGCGTGGCACAACAATAGGAAAATGATTTCATATCAAAGCATTAACTTTATCTGAACTTGATGGTCATAGGACAGCTTTAGAATTTTTGTATAATCATAGGAATGTAGTTTAAAAAGATATTTTCAAGCCTTGTGAGGGAGACTCTCACTGCAGTTTGTGCTGTAAGTTTACATAATTGTACTATTGTACATAATTGTATAATTTACATAATTGTACAAAGTATGGACATTAGTTTTATTTACTTTACACAGGTTGCAGAATTCAGCTTTCTTAGTAGAGAATTCAGGATATGGTACAGAATTCAATAGATGTTGTTTTTGCTTTCAAATGTACCTCAGGATTTAAACCTCATTATTTTAGTTGTATTCACAACTCAGACTTGTGAATACTAATGCTGCCAGCATGAGTCTTCTCTATTATGTCAGCTGGCTAAGGCACAAATTATTCCTTCAACAAAAAGCACTGACCCTCTTTCAGCCTGAAAGATGTAACTATTTTATCCCTTCTAGCTGGAAACCCACTGGAACACCTTTGCTGAGCACATGAGCTTGTCTGAATTGCAATGTATTCCACTGAGTTGCTGCTGTGTGTTTGGAAACAAAACTTTCTAATGGACCACTTAATTAAGACAGAGCTCAGGACAGAGCAGACCAACTTCTGCAGTCTAGCTGGTCGCTGGAAGACCTCTGTTCGATTAGTGCAATACTCTCTCCTCCATAGAGCTTTGGCCTTAATTACAGCTGCCAGCTTTCTTTACCGCTCAGCTCAGACGCACTAATCCTCTGCAGCAGGCAGAGACGATGGCCTCCCAGTCAGAAGCATTTGTGATGGAAACAAGCCAAGATAAACCCAGTCACAAGCCAGAGATTTCATAAGAAGCAAGACACGAAGCCAACTTTCTACTGCCTAAATGCAAACAAAAGCTTCTGTTGGAGTCAGCTGTTGCTGTCCAGTCCTTAGCCAGGGACTCGACACCAACAACTTATGTGGGGACTACTTGTGACAGCAACATCTATACTGTGAAGGGAAGAAATCATCTCTTGGCACTGAACAACCTGACATTTCTGCTGGGTTCCATCCAGTTCAATGCAACTAGTCAGTCACTGTACCCTACCGCACTCTGGGCAAGACTATCTGTGGCTGTAAACAAACACAGAGCCCTGTGGAGTCAGACAGGAAAGCCACCTTTTGCAGAGAGCTGTAAGGGCACCCTATCTGGAGCCGCCCAGCCTCAAAGAAAACCTCAGGGAGATTGAGAGGCAGTTTCTCATGAACTGCCACTTGGAATTAAGCACCAAGGAACCTGCTAGCAAAATAAAAGCACATGCAAATAACAGCCTCTCCTGAGAAGCTGCCAGAACACCTGCTCATTAAGTACACAACAGCTACTTTCTCACCTACACACTGTTGGAAAAGGTATCCAGGCCACGTGCACAGAGAAAAGGAGGTCAGACTGTGGCCAAGAGTTCTCTTGAGTTTTGTTTTTAATATCTGAATGAACAGCAGAGGCCATGAAGAGAATGTGGATAGCTGGGGGGGTGGGGACACCTTCCGCATCCTACTCAGGCATAAGATCCTCTTGTTTTATGGATATAGTTAAAATCAACATTTTAAAGTTGTGTTTACCAGTTCCCCACTTCCCTCAGCTCCATCCAGTTCCATTTATCTAGC
Source organism: Shinisaurus crocodilurus (assembly GCA_021292165.1). NCBI lineage: Eukaryota > Metazoa > Chordata > Lepidosauria > Squamata > Shinisauridae > Shinisaurus > Shinisaurus crocodilurus. The sequence continues at coordinate 254,204,695 of CM037876.1, read as the reverse complement.
CTGTTTTATTTATGAGATCTTTAATGGGCTCTTTTATTTTTATTGTCTTTGATTTTGTTCATAACTAAAGTTAGCTGCCCTAACATATAGGACAGATTATAAATACAAAATAAATGAAATTCTGGAAGCTCAGATGGCTCTGCATTTGAGGACACATTCTGTACTTTACAAAAAAAATATTTCTCTGCTATCAACAGAACAGGGATAGTTCTCCTGCTAGAAACAGTAGAACAGCCTGTCTTTATAAATGCTCATTACAAAGGTGCCACAAGCCCGATTAGCCCATTTAAGGAACTGAGGAAGATATAGTTAAGATTTATTTTTAAGAGGGATCAGATTTCAGAGTGAATATCCCAGAGGTTTATTTTATATAGCAAATCTGCAAAGAGTGCATCAAATTTGTAGTTTCCCTAAAAATGTTGGGACTTTCCAACAAACAGAAGAAAGCACAATCTATACTCAAAAGCAGAGATGCAGACCCAATCCGGCCCTCCTGGAGTCCCTAGCTGGCCATGTCCCTTCCCCCCCCCACCACCAAATTTGGTGGTTTCCCAGTTTTTGAATAGCTCCTCCACCCCTGCATTCTTAAAAGTCAAAATACCTCTCCTAAGGCTTAGTTCCTGGCAGTAAGAGCTTTAAGCTAAAATAGGCTGGTATTTTGCCCCTGCTTTTTTGCTTCCTCTCACCACTGGAATGCAGCCCCCCGAGAGCTTCACTGAAATGAAATTTGGCCCTTGGGCTGAAAGAGGCTCAACACCCCTGCTCTAAAGTCATGAGTTCATCAGTATAATACACCTTTCCTTTTGTGAGAAAATTATCTGCCCCCATCATCCTTTTCTGAAGAGATCTGCTGGTACATCTCTTCCCAAGGCTCAGATTTAATCAACTGCACATGTACTTCTTCAGGTGACCCAACCCTAATACAAACAAACATTGCAAAGGTTTGTCACTGCTCATATACAAACTAACAGAAGCCCAGATAGCATCCTAGTGTAGTATGTCTATACTACCTCCAACATCAAGGCAGATTTATACTCGCTTTAATTAGAACAAATTCATAAATGGCAAACTTATAAATGGTTTACTGTTACTTAGGGCACAATCCTATGTCCCTCCGACCTTGTCTGGGGGCTGGGATACAGGCTTGGGGCTGGAAGGCCCTGTGACCTCAGAAATCTTTTCTGAGGTTGCAGCACCGCAGAGCGCCAGCTCCCCCCACCTCGTACCTGGTGTGGTTCTTTCCGCACCAGCAGGGAATCAAAGACAGTCTTCCGTCTTCAGTTCCCCCCCCCGGGGGGGGCATTCCTGGGGGTGGGGAAGTGAGGAGCGAGGCTCCACCGGATTCTGAGGCATCTAGGTGGCAGCTCACTCTCCTCCTCGTGAGGAGGGGAAAACCATCTAGATGGCTGAAATCAGCCTAGATGTTTCTGAGGGCAAGGGGAGCACAGTGGATATCCTATCCACCGTGCTCCTCCTGCCCTGCATAGGATGCACCCTCATAGGATTGTACTGTAAATGAATGTTTTCCTGGACAGAGGTACAAAGATAAATAGGAGCATTTTGCTAGCACCCATATTAGGTCTACGCAAAGTCAAAATAGACAATTAAAAAAATAAACAAACAACAGCAAGTGGCATTGTCCTTACCTGGGATATTCGTGGCTGGATAGTGCCATCAGCATACACTGTGCTGCCCTGTGGTTGGCCCTCTAGCCAGGTGATTTTTAGAGGATTGTTTATCAGGCCAACTTCATTCTTCACTGCCATCTCCTGACAAATAAAAACAGCCACCACTGTAATCCCCTTCATTTCATTGATCCATGCTCCCCTAATCAAACTCCAGAAAATAGAGGAATAGTCATAGGCCAAGCAACTAAACTGTAGTGCTAGATGGGAAACCTGAAAACCCTCTAGTCTAGAGCCAGTGTGACGTAGTGGTTAGAGTGTTGGACTGGGACTCGGGAGATCCTGGTTCTAGTCCCACTTGGCCGTGAAGCTCACTGGGTGACTTTGGGCCAGTCACTGACTCTCAGCCTAACCTCCCTCACAGGGTTGTTGTGAGGATAAGATGGAGAGGAGGAGGAGGATTATGTAAGCCACCTTGGGTTCCTTGCAGGAAAAAAGGTGGGATATAAATATAAATAAAAAAACAAACTTGTGTCAGACCCAAACTACTTCATATAATTTTCATTAATCTGTGTGTGTGTGTGTGTGTGTGTGTGTGTGTGTGCATCACAAACTGAGAGTAGGAGGGACAAGGATGTGCCATGTCATAGGGAAGGGCTTGTGGGCCAAAAAAAAGGTACCGTAAGTAAAACAAATCCAGATTTCTTGAACAAGCAAGTCATGTCACATACTAGTATAAGGAAAGGGAAAGATGACCTATCTAAAAAGGAGAATTCTTTTGCAGCTTCAATAAGGTTTTTCTCCACATCTAAAGCTCTCAATAATATGGAATAAAGTCTCCCATTGCCAAAAGAAAACCTAGATTAATCCAGGGGCAGCATTTTAGAATTCACTGGTAATTCTTCCTGCAGTGGTTTTTACATGCCAATATCAAAGGGGAGAAGTTTTTACCATAATCATTTTGTTTCTCATTGTCCTGAGATGAATGGGTGTTATAGGAGGTAAGAAACTATATTTGCATTAATCCCCTTTATCTATAGAAGTACTTAAGTTTGAATTCTTAAACTACTTTTACTTAAACACTTTACTTTGGTGAAGTTACTCAGAGACCAATCCTGTATGCTTTGCTGCGCAGCATTGCTGGGAACTGACTCCACTTTCCATGCCAACTCTGAGGAAGAGCATACACTTGGTGCAGTAGCATCACAGAAGGGGTTCCTACTTGTGACACAACAGATAAAGTATCAGCAACTTCCACCTCTGCTACATGCTGAATTGGCTCAGGGAAGAAGCAGTTTTACTGCTAAACAGGATCTGCTCTCAATGGCAGTACTATAGGGCATTCAATATGCCCTTTTCCATACAAGGCATCTTTTTCCCATAAAAATCTGTTGTCCTACAAAATAATACATCCCACAGGATCACTGTCTACATTATAATGCTATCTTTTTCAATAAATATTGGTGGCTAACTCTTGCACTTCCACAGCCACTATGATTAATTGAGAAATTCCTAAGTAAAAAAAACTTACAGCAGCTTTCACTGTGGCAAATTCCACAACCGCACTCCCGGTCTTCTTGCTTGAGATCAGCAAATTCAGAACCTCACCGTACTGTCAGAATCAAGAAGCAAAGTAAAATAAGATATAGATCTAGGGAAGATACGGTATGTTCTAAAATGTGAAAATGCTAAAGGTCTTGCCAAAATCTCCATAAAATACAAATGGCAAAAGTACTGTAGTAGGATGAGGGACAATACTGGTGACGGGTAATGATGTTATGTTGAGAATGCTAGTTACAGAGTTTTTAGAGATGTTACTATAGCAATCAATGATTCAGCAGAGGTTTTAACAAGGTTGAAATACAACACAGGCCATAAAAACATTCACAGACACTCATACATCATACACTTCCAGCAAAATCCTTTAGAACAGCAAGATCTTGTGAAGTCATGAGTAAAGTTAGTGTTCAACCTAGTTCTGATTTATTTACCAATAAAAATTATGTTGCTTTCTAGAGCTGAAGAAAGCCCTAGCAGCTAGGGCCAAGCCAATCAAAATCAGCCTAGTGGTTGCTGAGGAAGTACTAACAGTCACAAAGGAAGAGATCACAAGTTAAACTACTCCATCAAAAGCTATCTAGGAACCATACCATAGGAATATGTTTGCAAGCCAATACATTACTATTGGTATTCTCCTTTACCAACAAAAAGGAATGAAGGGTCATTCATTCGTTTAAGAATAAATTTGCATCATCTTTCTTTGCTTATTTTTACAAAATGGCCATGTTTGCATGGAATGGCTTACTGTGTGAATGAGCTGTGTGCTAGTGCATGCACCCTGTTTGCTCCTGTTTGGCTACTCCGACTAGCACGAGCAGTTAAAAAAAACAGGAACAGTTTTGTTTTGCATGCTGTCCAAACCCAAGATCCTGGCTTGTTGCTCCCAAACAAGCCAGGATTTGTAAGCCAAGAACAAACCTTGGTTTACAATCCTGACTTGTAAAGGGAACAAGCCACGATTCCAGGTTTGGATGACACACTAGCAGAACAAGCCAAGCAGAAGCAAATAGGCTGCATGCACCAGCACACAGCTCATTCACAATAAGCCAGAATCCTGGCTTACTGTTCCATGTGGATGTGGCAAATGTTAGGCAAAACCAACTAGGGTGAAGGAGCATGTTGGAACAGGACCTTTTGTAGGATTTGCAGGAGAACTTCTTTTGAGTAGCCTCCTTTAGCCTCATCTTCTTTCTTGCATTTCCATCGTAGCTGATGGGGGAAAGTTACAAATTAGTTTCACACAGTTCAGTGCGCCGGGTGCAATATATAGTAGAACCTGCCATTTAGTTTTACATCTATGATACTATAAAGGCAACAGATTCAAATGTCAACATTTGTAGACATACTAAAACAAATGTCTACAGTGCACATGAACAGACACAAGCAGACCTAGACATCAGGAAGAGTTCACATTTTAGAACATCTGAAAATTACTACATACATCAAGCAGCATCTGGCAACCTGTCAATATCCCAAGTCACAGAGACTAAACTTCTAATTACCTTCATCCTAGTGCCTAGATTCTAGATTAAAGTGCAAGGAACACATTAAGGTGAAGTAAGTGACAATTCCAGTAAGCAGCGAGGATGCCAGAGGCAGTCCAGCTTTCTGGGAGGCTGGAGGCGATCCATGAGGCTTCTACTGATGGAATGATAAGTTAGTTGCTCATCTCTCTTCATAGCTCAGATTTTTGGGAATGTCTTACTTTGAGCTTGGGTGTTCCTTTGCCCTCCTCTCCATACCCATCTTGTTTGCCTCGAAGAAGAAAAGAAAATGAAAATGAAAACTACAATGACAACTATTTTGAGAATAAGTCACTATGTCCTTTTTACTAAATAAAAATATTTAGGGCACAATCCTATGCATGTTTAGACAGGAGAAATCCTATAACTCCCAGCATTCCTCAGCTAGTATGATAATGATGTTGCACTAGCACCAAATTTCAGCAACAGATCAGTGCTTTTTCCCTTTGCACTAGCGAGCACTAATGACATTAGGCTAGCATTGGTTTACGCTAGCACAATGTCATTAGTGCTACCACTGCAACACTCATCCTTCCTAAGGGTGGGATTGAGGAGTCAACTGCCTGAGTTCAAACAGGAAATAAATGGCACAGCCTAGAAGAGAGACTAGAGCTGCAATCCTAGAACTGCAAACAGTTACCAAGGAGCAAGTCCCTTTGACTTACTCACAAAGGGACTTACTTCTGAGTGGACATGCATAGGATTGTGCTGCAGATCTCCCAACTTGACTCTGCTTTTTAACCATTTATTTGAGGAATAAGAGGGAGAACGTTTTCCATCACTAAAGTTTCACAGAGACGTAGGAAGAAAGGAGTAATTTTTCTATGAAGTGCACTCCTTAACAACAATACCAAACTGGCTCTGAGCACCCAAGGATGTATTCTGAAGAGTGCCCAGAGAGACAGCAGTGAGAGACTCTGACCTTGCCTAGCCTTACCTCGTACTCGCTGTTCTTTCTCATGTCGGATTTGTTCCTGGATGAGTCTTTGTTGCTCCTCCAGCTGGCGGGATCCCTCTTCACGTAACCTTAGGATCTGGGAAGAGATGCAGAAGGCAAAAACTGCTAAGGAAAGTGCCTGTTATAAAACAATCTCCCCCTTAATCTTTTAGGTAAAAAATAAATTGAGTAAGAAAAAATGTACCAAGGAATAGGCCAATAGCCTGTCTAGCTCCAAATTCTGCATATTGGCAACAACCAAACTGAAAAGCTTTTTTTTAAAGGGTGGAATAAGTACATAGGAAGTCGCCTTATATTGATTCATCTAACTTAGTTTTGTCTGTACTGACTGGGAGAAGCTCTCCAGGTTTTTAGACAGGAGTCCTAACCTGGAGATGCCAAGGATTGAAAGCTGGGACCTTCTGCATGAACGCACATGCTCTAGCACTGAGCTACGACCTTTAAATACTTAAATAAATAAATTGCTCAATGCTGCATCTTCACACACCCTGAAGCCCTAACTACACACACCCCTCTTCCTATAGGATCACAGCATCATTTATTTCATATATCTTTCTATATTGTTAGCTTTCTCCTCTTCAACATGGCTGGGGTGTGTGAATGCTCCCACCCACATTGCTGACACAAAATAACATTTTGTTTGACATGCTATCCTCACCTCTTGCTCCAATGTCCTAGTTATCTGGATCTCTTCCTCCTTGCTAACCTGGGACTGGGCTTCTTTTTCCCGGGCTTCAAGATCTGTAGCAAAATAAATCCACAAAGTCAGCAAAACCCAAACGTTTTGGAACAGGATAAAACTCTGCTCACTACATGCGTATTTCATGGCACCCACTGCCCCGGTGTTATATGTATATGTAACAGATACCATCTCACATTTGTAAACAACTAATGAAGACAAATGAATCGTAGACATGAACCAATGGTAAGAATCCCAGCATCTTGGCATTTATTCCCTATGTGAAAGAGCGAAATTTACATACCAAGCTTGACTTTCTTCCTCCTTTCATCAAGTTTCTGAGTCCTTTCTGCTGCCTGTTTTTTGGCTTTCCTCACTTTATCATATGCTGCCTGTAGAAATAGTAATAGGGCAAGAAAAAAGAATACATTGAAAGAAAATGTTGGAATCACATATCCAAAAATACTAACGCTAAGCAACGAAAATCTGTTAGGTGTCAGGGCATTCAAAATCTGTTTGTGTTTAACATTATGGAGACATGAACATATACTTTGGATAGTCCTAAGCATCTCAATATCTATCATTGGTAATGACCCAAAACGGGGAAGGAGAGGTGGTCCAGGCGATGTTAAATGAAGGAAGAACTGGAAAAATACTTCGTACACTGAATATTGTAATAAAAAACCCCAAAATGGTCAAAAGTTATTTCCAAGTACACATTGAACTCACCAATAAAGTCAGTTTTAGATCTCTGACCCAGTTTAATGCTATCATTAGAGGTAGGGCATGGTTTGAGTAATGCTGAATAATTATGTCATCATACCTGTTGACAGCAAGGACCTAGTTTTGCTTAGAGTACTGTTTATAACTGGGATCCAAAGAATGGACATGCATATGTAGGGGAGAAGTTCAAGAGCTCTGCTTTTTTTTTTTTTGCCACAGAAGTTCCCATTGCTGAAGAGGCAAGCCACTGAAAATGCAGCTTGTTTCTTCAACAGCAGCTACAATTATAGTTCTCTTTTGTACAAACATCATTTTTTGGGTTCCAGCCTATAATTCTTCATAAAAAGTATTGTTTACTAACAGGGAACTTGTTGAACCCACTCATCTTAGAACCCAATATTTGATCATAAAGCCTAACGTCTTCTCCACCCTATACTAACACTAATTTAGAAAGTATGCAGGAATTGATTTGAGATGAGGGACTCACATACTATCATATAACGCCTCCAGGAAAAGAATAAAATAGCTTCAACTTTCCCAAGTTTAACAAAAAGATTACATAAACAGCTGAGCAATCACCTGCCACTTATACCCTGGGCTCTTGGTTAAGTATAGCAACATGCACCCCTGGTTTTACATTAAAAAAAAAAGAAAAAACTCCACTATCAACTAACACCATCAATTAACAGAACAGGAAAAGACCCACAAGGTCATCTATATATAGCAATTAAATCAAGAGCAGGAAAGGTGTATATTGATCAGCGCTTTGCCTCTCATCTTTATCAAGACTAAATGTAAAAGGGGAAGATCAAGGAGTTTGTGCCTTTATTGAAGCTCTGAACTATATCAATTGCCATATACAAGATCCATAGTTCTGTATGGCACTCTTCTCTTACGAACAAAACAGATACGCCTAGGATCTCATTCACCAACTGTCATGATATCTTCTGTGGACTGTGTAATGACTAAAGTTTACAAAGCCTTACAAACATTTAACAAGCTAAATAGCTTTCACTAAAGTGGTTATTAACACACAGCTTATGCACGGCAACACTTGACTTGGTAGGACAGAGACTGGATGCAAAGAAGTGAACATTTTATTTCAGATCTCTTTTGAGTTATCCAGTGAAACCCCCTCCCTTTTTCTAAAGAAAGCTATATTTTTGGTTTCAAAAACCTCATCTAAGGAAGAGTTAAAATTTCAGTTAAAACCAATGGGCACAAGACATTTGGAACTTAGCTTGACAATACATCTTTCCTGCATTGATTAGCATTGCCTTTTTCATCTTCTGCTGTGTTGAAGGGCCCACCTCCTGGTTACTTAATTAATAGGTATGCCTTTTGATGACATTAGTTCCACAATTTTTCAGTCATAGTTATTTTCTCTGCTTCCTTCACAAGTAAATCCATTCTTGAAAGAACTATAGTATGTAATCCATAAAGCCAAAATGTGAAAGCATACCCCCAAAATGAGGCACTTAATAAAGTGATATGATGCAGTTAGCTGCAGTTCAATAGACTTGGGGGTGGGGTGGGTCTGCTGACTCTGGAGGGGATTTCACTCCCCTTAAGAACCATATTTCTAGTTTGCAAGTGCTATTAAATCTGCCCTTTACTTTGGAAGCTCAAGTGGCATTGGGGCACAAAGAGCCTTTTACTGGCTTAGGCTAATATATTAGCTTATTCCTGGGCAGTGACAGCCTTGCTACCATTATCCATGCTCTTGTATGGCCAGACATCACTAGCACTTGTATGCATCTAGGCCAGACATCACTAGCACTAGTAGAATGCCAGCGATACTACCCATGATGTCTTAAAAGCCTGTTGTGTGAGAGACATTGTTGGTAGAAGAGTTCTCCCTCCATGCAAGTATGACCCAGTCTCAGCCCCTCACAGTTTAGAAAAAGAGTTCCAGACACAAGCAGGTAGCTCCTTTGCACTGGGCTAGCCTGTGGATCTATACTGGTCCATAGAATAACAGCTGGAAAAAGTGCCTGAGCGCACTTTTTTCCTTCAATCATTCATGTGCGATGGCAGAGGGAGAAAATGCTTGCTGTTATGACACAGAATTAGAAAACTCACCCTTGCTGCTGCATCTGTTAGAACTGCCAATGCTTGAGACAACTGATGGAAGAGCTCAGCTAGGGAATAGAAAATGAAAACATTTGAACAACAGCGTAGGAAAGCTCATACAATTCCTGAATATGTAACTAAAACTGGTCTGGGTACGGGCTTTCATAGAACAGGACAAAGCTTCCTATAATATTTGAAAGCCAACCCTTCGCCGTAAGGATGTACTTTTGAACTTAAGCTTCCTCCATTTAAATTACAGTTTGGCCTTTATTGTGAATAAATTGCTAACTGATTTCTAAGTTTGCAGATCATTCAGGACAGTAATCCCATGGCAGGTTAGCCACCCTCTAGTCTTGGGTACCATCTCGGCTTCTTCAAAAATCATTGTGAACTTCAAGTGAATTCCATCCACTTTTATATTCTTGAGAAAATGACATTTGGTTATCTCAAGAAAGTATCCCAGGGCTTTAAAAATCCATTACAGCCCTCTCCAGAATACAAATAACTCCTGGATCATATTAATTTATTTAATATACCCCACCTATGAAGGTACAACCCTCTCAAAGTGGCTTACAACTAAAAAAATAGAATACATCAAACAATAAAAACTTCAAAAACAAGCAACTAAAAAACATAAAATCAACATAAATGTATCAATAAAAAGCTAAGCAAAACAAAAAAATTTTACAAGCAAATTTTTAAATATTTATTTAATATTTTTTTTTACTTGATATACAAGCAATGTCTTGCAATACAAGTACTGTAGTACAGCTTAAATTAAAAATCTCTGTACAAATTTTTTTGGGGGAATTTCGTTTTGATATAAGAGTGTTTTGGATTACAAGCACGTTCCCAGAACGAATTATGCTCCCAATCCAAGGCATGACTGTACTTCCTGGGGGAGGGAGTTCCAGAGATATGGGGCCACCACTGAAAAGGCTCTCTCCCTCATGCCTGCTAAACTGATGGTTCTTAACAGCAGGCCAGAGAGCAGAGCCTGAGGATGATCTCAGGGCCTAGGCAGGTTCATATTGGTGCAGGGGGATACTTCAGTTGACCTGGTCTCAAGTTGTTTAGGGCTTTAAAGATCAAGATCAGCATTCCAAACTGAGCCTGGAAATTAATCAGCAACCAATTCAACTGATATGGAATAAGTGTAATATATGACCCAATGATTCCAAATGAAACTAAATTAGAAACAGAAGCAAATTAAGGGGTTTTCTTAGCACAACTGGTCACATAAATAAGTCCAAGAAAGATGGGCCTATAAATGCCACTTCAACTTTTGAAAAGGTCCTCCAGAATGTATGCACTTTCTTTTATATTATAACTTCTCATGTAGAAATACATAGAAATTGCTATGCAAAAAATCCCATCTATCACCAAGAGATGCAATTCTGGATAAACCTAGTCACTCCTGGAGACCACATGGGTGGCAATATACTATGGAAAGGCAGACAGTTTCCACAAAGACTGCCCTTACCTGCTTTGGGATTGTCTGGATTTTTATCTGGATGGCAGGACAGGGCCTTCTGTCTGTAGGCTTTCTTTATCTGCAAGAGACAGAGCAAAAAAGAAAAAAAGGGGGAAAAAGAAAAGGCAATGAACAATGTAATCAGCAGATGGAGAAAAAATTCAAAGTACTGTAATGTATAACTGAAAACATCAACCTATTGAAAGAGGATAGAAATGGATTGAAAAACCAGCACACACTTGTAAGAGTTGGGCAGTGCAATCCTATGGCCGCTAGACAGTATCTAGATGGCCATAGGATTTTTCGGAGACCCAGCTATGAGGTCAGAAAATCACTCCAACCTCATAGCTGGGTTTCCAGGCTCAGAGTACCCTCCCCCCCCCCCCGCAGCTGTCATGGAAAGAACTGCACCAGCTGCATCTCTGAGGTCACAAGAGTGACATCGGAGAAGGGTTTTCAGAGGCATTGTGTGGCGTAGTGGTTAGAGTGTTTGACTGGGACTCGGGAGATCCGGGTTCTAGTCCCCGCTCAGCCATGAAACTCACTGGGTGACTTTGGGCCAGTCACTGCCTCTCAGCCTAACCTACCTCACAGGGTTGTTGTGAGGATAAAATGGAGAGGAGGATTATGTAAGCCGCCTTGAGTTCCTTGTAGGAAAAAAGGCGGGGTATAAATGTAATAAATAAATAAATAAATAAATTCCAGGGGGTGGGGAAGGGAGGAGACAGGCACCAAGATATGAGGTATCCTGGCAGCACCTTGGCCCCCTTCCCTCCTGCTCCAAAGCACCTCAGCTAGACAGCTGAAATCAGCCATCTAGCTGAGTTGCAGGATGGGAGGAGCGCACCTCCCACCCTCCATAGGGTGCCCATAATCCTATGAGTTCAGGGGGTTGAGGGCATCCCAATCAGATTGCACCCTTATTCTATTGCCAAAGAGTATTTGCCTAAATACATCAGCACCTGACAGATGATAATAATAATAAAGAACTGAAGTTCTGCCAATATCCAACTTCTCTGCAACTGTACATTTCACACTGCAGCAGAACAAATGCATCTCTCAGTATGCAGCTACGTAGAAGGTTTTCACTCCTAAACACAGGCAAATGGATGACTTCAACCTTGGCAAATCACACATTACAGCGATTGAGATCACTTAACACTTTCTGCTACACTGTGCTGGTGTTTCACACGGTAAACATGAGAAGCATGGAAGGCATACCCGTGCTCTTAAACTATGCAGTGAACATGTACTGGGGATCTGCAGCCAATTCGGCCTTTCTGGTACACGTCCCAGAGTATTTGGGGAGATGTGTCTACCCTTTAAGTGTTTGGTGTAGGCAACACTGGTGTAACACTGCTGTAGACATGGCAAACACAACTGCAGATTAAAGTAAGACGGCAGTTGCTAAGGAAGATTAAAAAAATACTTTATTTGGCAAGGTAACTCCTCGGGGGCTACAACCTCTAATACCCACCAGCTAACCAACAACTGGAACAGAGAAGGCAGTAACACTTGGCCAGAAACTGCATAGTATTGCATGAAATCATCCACACACAGATCACAATTCTTCTAAACTAAGAAGCTCAAAACACTTGAGCCTTTCCTCACAGGCACAATCTTGTAACTCCTTTGTAGATCAGGTCCTAATTAAATCTATATTTTGCATGCTTAGACAGAAAAAAGTCCTGCAACTCTCAGCATTCACAAACATGGCAGGCTGGAGAATGCTGAGAGGTATAGGACTTTTTCCTGTCTAAACATGCATAGGATTGCATCCTAAATCTAGATATTAAGAGATCAATCCTACAGTCTGTGGGAGAGCGCTCCAGGGAATATAGCATTGTTTGGAGTCCTCTCCTGAGGCCGTAGTCACTGCTTAGAACACTGCTACGTTCTGATCCTCTGCCCCCTTACAGCCACTGTGGAAAGAACCCTGCCATCTGTTTCCCAAGGTCACAACTCTATGATCTATGAAATCTATGAAACTCTATGAAAAGCAGCCTTGGAGCGCAAGAAAAGGGGGTGTTTCGGTGGGTGGGAAAGGGAGAGGAAAGACTGGGATATGAGAAATCCTATAGCTTCTCCAGTCCTGGCCCAGCCCCTGGCAACATGCCTTCTCTAGATGGGCTCAAAGGCCTGTCTAGAGGGGAAGTTTGTAAAAGGAGGAATGGAGAATAGAAAGTGCACCCCTGCAGCCGCATATTTGAGGGGCTGATCAGAAGCAGTGGGAAAGCTGTCTTCTGGGGAATTTTGTCCTCCTCTACTGATCTTCTCAGTGAGGAACCCACAAGTCCCCTGGAACACTGATCAAAACCCAGTGTGTGACAAAGTCAGAGATGTTAAGCCAGATGTTAAACAGGTGGGAAACCTGTTTCAGCCCAAGGGCCAAATTCCATTTCGGAGATGCTCTGGGGGGGTGCATTCCAGTGGTGGGCAGGGCCAAAGGCAAAGGACATGGGGCCAAAATGCCAGCATATTATAGCTTAAAGCTCTTACTGCTATTAACTAAGCCTTAAGAGAGAGATTTTAGAATGGGGGGGGGGATAGCACAAAAAGTGGGAAACTAGCAAACAGTCAGTGGGCGGGGCCAGGGGAAGGGGCCGTGCCCATCTGAGGAATCCCAGAGGACTAGATTTGGCCCCCAGGTCTGAGGTTCCCCACCCCTGTGTGTAGAATTTTCTCTCTGTTCAGGTTGATGGATCAGATTACTTTCTCACATCAATTCCATCTCTACAATTCTGTGATTAAAGTGGACTGAATCACACACACACACACACACACACACACAATCTTCAGTTCATTGTATGAATATTAATACCCTTGATTAGGAAAAACTCCTGTTTCTAAGAAAATAAAGCAGGATCATATTCTGAGATGGCAAGTTAAAACAACTCTGCCAATACATTGTCTAAAATTGCTTTCCTTGACTTAGCAGCACTATGGCTACTTTTGTTAATTTTTTATGAGGGCCAGTGTGGCGTAGTGGTGAGAGTGTTGGATTGGGACTCGGGAGATCCAGGTTCTAGTCCCCGCTCAGCCATGGAGCCTCACTGGGTGACTTTGGGCCAGTCATGGACTCTCAGCCAAACCTACCTCACAGGGTTCTTGTGAGGATAAAATGGAGAGGAGGAAGAGGATTATGTAAGCCACCTTGGGTTCCTTGCAGGAAAAAAGGTGGGGTATAAATATAATAAATAAATAAATAAATAAATGCTTCTGGTATTTGAGTACCATCTAGTGGACAACAAGTGTACCAAGGGGTAAGCAATCTGGTGTCCTGCTGATGTTTTGGACTACAGCTCCCATTATCTCTGATCATTGGCCATGCTGTTTAGGGCAGATGAGAGTTGTGATCGGAAACATCTGGAGGGCAGCAACTCCATATGCATCATCTTAGAAACATTATGCTTTCAAAAAAGCTACTTGAGTGGTTGCCTATGGTGAGTAAAAATTGTCTCCAGGCAGGAAAGATTTACAAAAAATGGTTCTTTTTTCTTTAATGACAAAAATACATATGTGCAGACAAACTAGCTAGTAAAAAAAAAAAAGTTAGGCTAGTAACTTTTGTGGACTTAGTAAGATTGCCACAGAACAGTCCATGCAAAGTAAGCCAGTATAGTTATCCATTTATGACAGATAGGTGAAGCTATGAGAATAGTGGCTTGCATAAAGAGATACAGCAAGTTAATGGCCAAAGTGTGATATAAACCAGGGACTTCCTGATTCACAGCGTGCTCCCTTCATCAGTATGCTACACCAGTTCAAACAAAACATGTAACGCTGGAATGGGGTCCCTTTGGGCTGCAGTCAAATTTCATGCAGTCCACAGCACTGCTCTGGAGCCTCTGCCCCTTCTGCCTGCCAGCCCGTGTGTGTGGCATACATAGGCTCTCTCGTGCATGCTCCATCAGCCCCACTGTCTGCACCATCCTATTCTCATGTGTGAGCAAGGAAGGAGAAATGCCCGGGGGGGGGGGTTAGCTGCAATGCCAAAGCCTGTGTGCCAATCTCTGCCATTCTGTTACCTGGCATGGGACAGAGGGAGCTAGCTGCACTGCCTGACTGCCACTGGGAAAGCCTGGCTTTGCGGGATGACCGGGTGGAGGTGCAGGAAGAGGGGAGGCAGTGCTGAGTGAAGGAACCCAGACGTATTCAGATTAGTGAAGCCCAATGATGGGGAGGCAGGCTGAGGTCTAAGTCACATTTGGTGGGAGACTCATGGGTTGAAGAGTTCCTATTAGGTGAGACAAACTGGGACCTTATGGTGCCTGCATGTTTTGTCCTATGGAGCTGCTGGGGTGAGTGGGAACTTGATCAAGAAATGGTATGAGAAGGGTTAAACCCCACAGTTTGCCCATCTACCCTGCCGCTACTGTGTTCCTTAAAAAAAAACTCATCTAACAATACTATCTTATGCAGGTTTACTCAGAAGTAAACAGTGTGTTCAGTGGGGCTTACTCCTTAGTGAGTGGGTTTAGGGAACCTGGGGAGAGAGAGAAACTGGGTTTGCATGACACGACAACCCATCATGCGTAACTAGCCACAATGGGTTGTTGTGTTGTCCAAACCCAGACCACTTCCCACAGGGTGGCTTATTTTTCAGCAACAAGCCACCCTGACAACCCACAGCTTGTTCTAGGGGTTGTTCGATCCACAATGGGTGGTCATGCCGTCCAAACCCAGGAGAGCAATTTCATTGTGGGTTGCGGAGATCAGCTGGCAAGTCATTCAGCAAGAGCAGCAAAAAACCCTGCTGCTCTTTGCGATCTCACACACATGCCGCCACCAGTGACAGCCCCTCCACTGATGCCCAAGCAGCACTTTGGAGCGACCGTCCCTGGCTGGTTCACCACTGGTTTGCCAGGTAACTACAGTAACTGCAGCAGTAAGTGCTCCAAAAAGCAGCTGCAAAATGGGGTTGTTGTTTTTTTTAATATGTCCCCTTTCTGAAGTAGCTGGAGACTCAGGGAAGTGTTGAAATGGCACTTTTGATGCACCTTCTTTTGCCACTCCCCACCTTTACTGGTGCTTTTCAATTGACAACTCATAGAATCATAGAAAAGTAGAGTTGGAAGGGGCCTACAAGGCCGTCGAGTCCAACCCCCTGCTCAATGCAGGAATCCAGGACAAAGCATCTCTGACAGATGGCTGTCCAGCTGCACCTTGAATGCCTCCAGATTGGGAGAGCCCACTACCTCCCTAGGTAGTTGGTTCCATTGTCTTATTGCTCTGACAGTCAGGAAATTTTTCCTGATGTTTAGGTGGAATCTAGGTTCCTGTAACTTGAGCCCATTATTCCGTGTCCTGCAAACTGGGATGATCGAGAAGAGATCCTGGCCCTCCAGTACCCTTCAAGTACTGGAAGAGTGCGATCATATCTCCCCTCAGTCTCCTCTTCTGAAAGCTAAACATGCCCAGTTCTTTTAGTCTCTCCTCATAGCATAGGGCCTTGTTTCCAGTCCCTTTATCATCCTTGTTGCCCGCCTCTGAACCCTCTCCAGTTTGTCTACGTCCTTCTTAAAGTGTGGTGCCCAGAACTGGACGCAGTACTCAAGATGAAGCCTAACCAGTGCCGAGTAAAGGGGAATTATCACTTCCCGCGATTTGGAAGCTATACTTCTATTAATGCAGCCCAAAATAGCATTTGCCTTTTTTGCAGCCACATCGCATCGCTGGCTCATATTCAGTTTGTGATCTACCACAATTCCAAGATCCTTCTCACTTGTAGTATTGTTGAGCCAAGTGTCCCCCATTCTGTAACTCTGCAGTTGGTTTCCTTTCCCTAGGTGCAGCACTTGGCATTTATCCCTACTAAATTTCATTCTGTTGTTTTCGGCCCAGCGCTCCAGCCTATCGAGGTCGCTTTGAATTTTGTTTCTGTCTTCCAGAGTATTAGCTGTTCCACCCAACTTTGTGTCATCTGCAAATTTGATAAGCATTCCCTGTACCTCCTCATCCATGTCATTAATTAAAATGTTGAAGAGCACTGGGCCCAGGACCGAGCCCTGTGGTACCCCGCTCGTTACCTCTCCCCAGTTTGAGAAGGAACCATTGATAAGCACCCTTTGAGTCCGATTCTGTAGCCAATTGTGGATCCACCTGATAGTTGTTCCATCTAGCCCACTTTTAGCTAGCTTGCTAATCAGGATATCATGAGGCACTTTGTCGAAAGCTTTGCTGAAGTCCAGATATATGATGTTTACAGCATTCCCACAGTCCACAAGGGAGGTTACCCGATCAAAAAATGAGATCAGATTAGTCTGGCAGGATTTGTTCTTGACAAATCCATGCTGGCTTCTAATAATCACTGCATTGTTTTCTATGTGATTGCAAACTGACTTTTTTATAATCTGCTCCAAAATTTTCCCAGGGATTGATGTCAGACTGACTGGCCTATAGTTCCCAGGTTCCTCCTTCTTGCCCTTTTTGAAGATGGGAACAACATTTGCCCTCCTCCAGTCATCTGGCACATCACCTGTCCTCCATGATTTCTCAAAGATAATGGACAGTGGTTCTGAGAGTTCTTCTGCCAGTTCCTTTATTACTCTAGGATGCAGCTCGTCAGGCCCTGGAGATTTAAACTCGTTCAGAGTAATCAGGTGCTCCTTGACCATTTGCCTATCAATCTCAAGCTGCAATCCTGCCCCTTCAGTCTGCACTTCAGGTTTGCCAGGGGGGTCATAAACCCTCTTTTGGGAGAAGACCGAGCCAAAGTAGGAATTACACACTTCCGCCTTTAGCCTTCCTGACACTATTCCTGCAGTTCTGTGCTACCTGCCTGTACTCTTCCCGGCAAATGCATGCAAATTAACCTACAGTAATACCTTGGATTGCAAGTAACTTGGTCTGAGAGCATTTTACAAGACAAGCAAATTTTTTAAAAATTTTTTACTTGATAAACAAGCAAGGTCTTGCAAGACAAGTGTAGGGATGTAACCGCTCGCCTCGAGCGGGCCGAAATCGGCCCCGCTCACGCCTGCCAGAGACTCACTTTGATATAAGAGTGTTTTGGATTACAAGCATGGTTCCGGAATGAATTATGCTTGCAATCCAAGGTATATGCAGTCTTGCCATGTATGTTACCTATTCCACTTCCCGGCTCCCATTGAAAGCTGAAACATACAAGGAAATTGTCCAGGCGAGACTATACATATTGGGCAGCCCTAAGAGTGCATTTGCAAAAGACCAACAAAATAATAATAATTTTTTGAAATTATGAATACATTTGCACAATTTTCTGGGGTCGGAAAAAAATACAACCCGAGTTGCACATTTTTTAGGCTCTGAAATAAAAAAGAAAAAAGCAGCAATTGAAAAGGGGTAGCAATTGGAGTGGGGATGGGGAGACAAGACAGGTTCAGCTGCGAAGGACACCTGGATACCAGCTGGAGGACTGAGTGGAAGAACAAGCCACGGTGAGTGAGTTGATCGTCTGTCAAGCGCACCATGGACTGTAATGCAAACAACCCATACTGCATAGCTTATTTGTAGGGTAGCTTAGCATGTTGCATGAACCCGCCCAGAGAAAAGGAAATGGCAGAAAGGAAAGAGAAAGTGGGTGGCCCTGCCCACTTTTGGCTCTGGCCCCATGGACCACGGCTGTGCTGCCCCCAGTGAATATCCCTGTGAGTCAAAGTCTCTATATTAAAAAAAAAATAAATCACCTGATCTAAAGCATACTGAAAGTCATCACAAATCATAGTTCATTCATGCAGATTTGTATTATATACTAGCAACTGCCCATCAAGAAGATGGATGGAGTGTATGTGAAGTGCTTGTAAATTGTAAGGAGCCCTGGAGAGTGTGGAAGATAAGGCAATCAATGGCTACTAGTCATGATGGCCACTTCTATGGAACTCCCTGCCTCTGGGGGTCAGGCAGGCTCCAACATGGTGTTTTCAGTGCCTGCTGAAGACACCTTTGTTTTGGGAAGACTTCCTTGCTGTACAGCCATGGTTTTAACATTATTCTGCTTTTAACGCATTGTTTTTACTCTTTTATCTTTTTATTGTTCACTGCTCTGGAATCTGTCTAGACATGGAGCAGTATACAAATGCTATAAATAAATTAAAAATATTACCTCCAGTATCAGAGGTAGTGTGCCTCATAGCACCAGTTTCTGGGGAACATGAGTGATGTGCATATAATATGTGCATATGTCATTTGTTGGCTTCCACAGGCATCTGGTTCAGCACTGTGGGAACAGAAAGCTGGACTAGATAGGCCTTTGGTCTGATTCAGCATGGCTCTTATGTTCTTATGTCACCTTCCCCAAGCTGGTGCCCTCCAGATATTTGAGGCTACAACTTCCAGGATTCTTAACTATTTGCTATGCTAGCTGGGGCTGATAGGAGTTGAAAAAACATCTAGAGGGCACCAGGTTGAGGAAGGCAGCTCCTATGTGTCTTTTGCAGGAAAGTCTGGATTGGGTTTGCCCTCGGCCCAAGCGTGCCCACAGGTGCAGTGCTTTGTATCCCACAGGAGTATGTGGCATCCATTTATTTATTTATGAGAAAGTAAAGGGCTTCACTCTTGGCCATCACAGCAGTGGGGGCTACCTCTGTTCCCAATGACCCCACCCACTAACATTCAAGTCTACTCTTCTCTACACAGCTCCATCCTTGTTTCTTGGTCACCCGAGAGTGTGATGGAATATTGGGGGAGCAGAACAGAAAGTTGGGAACTCGTTTTTAGAAATAATAAATAAGAAGTATTATAGCGGAGGATTTTCAAGCAGGCATGAGCCCTGGCACATCTCACATTTACTGTCCCATCCTAAGCATGTTTATTCAGAATTAAGCCCCACGGAGTCCAATAGCAACTACTCCCTAGCACAGCCTTATCCAGACTGGTGTCCTCCAGATGTGTTGGACTGCAACTCCCATAATTCCCAGCCAGCATGGCCAAGCTGGCTGGTAATTATTGAAGGTGCAGCCCAACACATCTGGAGGGCACCAGGTTAGGGAAGGCTGTCCTAGTAAGTGTGCTTAGGGTTACAAATTACAATCTTAAGACACTGAGCATCTGAATGTAGTTATTTGAGGGACCTGTAAGGAGAAACGTCCACTGATGGGGCCTTATATTATAGTAAAAGCAAAAACTACTTGATTTTTAAAAAATATTTATGGCCTGTGAGACAACAAGGCCTTCAAGAAGCTTCAGCGGCCTAAAGCGCGACCCTCGTTCCCAGCAGCAGTGCGGTCCCACCGGCCGCCTCTCCCTTCCGTAGAGCGGGGCTACGAGGGGTTTCCCACCCCGCTTCAGCCCGGGGCCTTCCTGACCTCTTTATCCGCCGCCTTCTCGCCGACTCCCAGCAGCGCGTACAAGTCCAACTCCAGTAGCTCTTTATCAACCGCCATTTCTCGCACTTTTTCTTCTCCCACAGACCAAACCGCTACTCTTATCTCCGGGCCGGGGACTACCCGTCCGAGTCTCTTCTACGCCCCACAATGCTTCCTTCTCCCCACAGCAGCGACTTGGCTGCTGGGAAACGTAGTCTTTCCCTCCTTAGAATCCCCTTCGGTATTCACAGCGGGTTGGACTAACAAGAACTACAATTCCCGTCATGCCCCGTCTCACCCGCGAACCTGACGCCGTGAGAGCTTTCTTCAGCAAGAGAATGGTTGGAGAAATCACAAGAACTCCCATCAGACACCGCGCAAGGAAAAGGTGGGGGGAGTCTCCTTAGGCTATTGGGAAATATAGTTTTCTGTGTTTTCCTCTTAGAGAAGGAGATCATAGGAGAGAGGGAAATATAGCTCTCACGACACCTACGATACAGTGAGTATAATTACGAACTGAAAGCGAGCAGGAAAGGTTCCTGCCTGCTAGACTAGTGTACATTGTTGCCCTTGCTTGCAGAGTCAGAAGCTTGCCCTGTGCTGGTGTTTTGCTCGTGGGTTGTGCTCTTCTGCCTAGCCTCGGTTGCGCGCTGCTGACTCGCTTACAAAATTTCACCATCTCGCTGTCTATAGAGTGTGTGCATTGGATTTCCAGACTGTGGTCTCCGAACAGTCGAGGGTGTGCCGCTCCTTTGCTCTTCTATGTCGAGTTCAGGTGTAATGCCCATTCATTGCACTTCCACTGCTGGGTCGTAACTCAACTGGATGACACCCCAGCCTAACCTAACCTAAGGTGGGTTGATCCAGTGTCTCTTCCTCACCGTCACGGCTTTCTTTTGTTGCCCCTTTTCTCTTAAGGGAGGGAGGGAAAGACAGAAATGCACAAAGAGAAAAGTGGTGGAGGAAGACAGAAGGAGAGAAATATAATCGCCGCCTCCAATATGTATTTATTGAAATTGAAACTGGGTGCCACATTGCAGGTGGTGGTTAGAGTCCTCGGTTTAAAAAGAAAAAGGGAGGGTGAAGTTCTCTGGTGCCATGAATAGAGTAACTGGTTTGGTTGGAGATGGGCATCCCAAGTTTAGATCCCTGCTGTTGGGTGTTACTGTCAATGTACCAGCTAAAACTGCTTCCGAATTTTAAAACATTCTGAAGCTAAAATGATCTACGGATGTACTGTGGTTCTCTCTATGCTCCTTGGTGTAGGGCAGAAAAAATATTTTTCTTTTCTTTTTTTAAAGCAGAATCTTTGCTGCCCCTTAGAACTCTGCAGAAGGGTGATATGCCAGTGGCCTGGGAAGATGATGAGTCATTCTCCTTAAGAAATGTACATTGCTGATCAGCCTTTCTCTTGCAATCAGTGCATTGTAGATGGTTGCATTTGTCACTCATTACTGATGATGGGAGATAATGGGGCAACCCATTACTCTCAGACTTTGGGAAATATAACAGTGAGTGCTTCCTGCAACCTAAACATCTGTCTTTTAGGAGCCTCAAGCACCCCCCCCCCTTGAATTAGGAAAGCTCAGTAAGGTAAAGTTTCAGGCCTCCTGAGAGAGGATGTCTGTAGAACAGGGGTGTTGAACCTCAGGTTCAATTCTGGCCCACCTGGGGTCCCAGTCTGGCCCTCTGGGGTTTGTTAGACGGCCCTGCCCCTTTCCCCCAACCACCGCTCATTTAGTGGTTTCCTGGCATTTCCCCCAGCCATTCTAAAAGGTTGAAATGCCTCTCCTAAGGCTTAGTTGCTGGCAACAGGAGCTAAATTAAGCTACAATATAATAGTATTTTAGATACTTTTGCTTGACCCATTTTGCCATTGGCCCCACTCATCAGTGGAATGTGGCTCCCCAAGAGCTTCTCCAAAATTGAATTCTGCCCTCAGGTTGAAAGACGTTTAACACCCTTGCTACAGAAAAAGCTTGGTGTATGATTTCCTTGCTTTGAAATGTTATTAAATCACTAACAGAGCGATCCTACGGCCCTTTAGACAGCGTCTAGAGCAGTGTTCTCCAACCTTGGGTCCCCAGATGTGTTTGGCCTACAACTCCCAGCATGCCCCAGCCAGCAGCCTGGGAGTTGTAGGCCAAACACATCTGGGGACCCAAGGTTGGAGAACACTGCTCTAGAGGGCCATGGGATTTTTTGTCCCAGCTCTGACATTGGAAAACAGCTCTAGTGTTGGAGCTGGGACTTCGTGCTTGGAGCGTCCTCACCAGCCCCTGCAGCAGGCATGGAAAAACCACGCCAGCTGCTTCTTTGAGGTCGCAAAAGCGACCTCGGAGAAGGGGTTTAGTGGATGTTCCGGGGGTGGGGGGCAGAGAGGGGAGGAAAGTGGCATTGCCAAGATATGAGGTATCCTGGCGGCGCCTCAGCCTCCTTCCCTCCCTCTCTGAAGCACAGCAGTTAGACAGCCAAAATTGGCCATCAGGAGAAGCATAGAGGCAACCTTCTCCTCTGTGCTCCTCCCGCCCTGCACAGGATGCCTGTAATCCTCTGAGTTCAGAGGGTTATGGGTGTCCCCATAGGACTGCGCCCTAAATCAATAGTAACAATTTCTGATATTGCCAATGCTTTCATTCAAAGATTAAACTAGGCCCAGATCTTCACTTTTTCTTTGGCTGAAAGCATGTTCTTTCTTTGGTTTCTTTGGTAAAGTATGTTCTCAGTCATCCATTACCAACATTTTGTAACTGTACATATCTCTTATTGTTTGTCATCTCTTAGAAAGAGGAAGAAAATTGGGATAGCTGTGTACAGACAGAATAGAATCATGTGTCTCCATTTGTACTTTTTGTGAGAACTGAGTGTGCCACCTCATCTGACACGATGGATAGCAGATGTTATGGCTGTGCCTCAAAGTTTACTGTCTTCAAGAAACAGGCAAGTTCTTCTTCACTAAACTCAACATCAGCAATGGAGGCATTAAAGTTGACTCATCTTTATCTTGAGAAAAGGGAGCTTGAACAGTAGGATTTGGAATTTTCATCTAAAATGGTCTGATTGGAGCAGAAGCCTCCAATCATTTTTGGATTGTTATTTTCTTTTGGTGCATTTGGTCAGTTTTAACAATACTTATGTTGCTGCATAATCCCCTCAGTGATGTAGCTAGGGCTGGAACTCAGAGCCAAAGTCCAGGACACCACAGCCCAAATGGCCACCGAGAAAGAGGCAGCTGATGAGAACAGTGGCAAATACAGTAATACCTTGGATTGCAAGCATAATTTCGTTCCGGAACTGTGCTTGTAATCCAAAACATTCTTATATCAAAGCGAGTCTCTGGCGGGCATGAGCAGGGCCGATTTCGGCCCACTACTACATCCCTACACCTGTATTGCAAGACATCGCTTGTTTATCAAGTCAAAATTTATTTTTAAAAAATTGCTATTCTTGCAAAACGCTCTCAGACCAAGTTACTTGCAATCCAAGGTATTACTGTAGTCCTAGTGTTAGGACCTGGGCTGGCTCAACGCAGCATCCCTCCTTTCTTTCTTATTTTAAAAAATGTTTTATAGTAAGGGGGCAGCTGGCTGGGCATATACACAAGAATGGGTGCTCATTTTATTATTTTTACTGTAAAAATATGTTATCCTTTTCTGCAACAAAATTGTGTTTATCCCGAAGTAAATATGTTTAGCAGCAGGAGCAAACTCCAATTTATTCCTCTATTCATGATGGTACTATGATTTGAGCTTAAAATGCAAAACTGCACATGCTCAAAGTATCTTTTATCAAGGTTGGCACACTGTTTGTTTTTCTCTAACATATCAGAAATGTAAAGCATGGAATAAATCCAGTTGTAAAGCATGGTGGGGGGGGGTATTGAAGGGAAGTGTTAGTCACGTGCTTCATGGCTGTCTTAAAACCCACACCCACCCCATAAGGCCATTAAGTCCAAGGTCTAAAATTACCTACCTGAGGCACTGAATTCCCTCCTGCCGTTAATGTACTGGATAGGGTAGATCTTGGGCAACTCACTGCTCCTCAGCCTCCGTTCTCTGTTTTTTATAACTATGGAAATAATACTGGCTTACTGGGGCCCAGAGGATAGTTTGAATCTGCTTCCTCTCTGAAGCTGAACAGGTCTGCTTGGCTAGTACTCTGCTGGAAGATTGCTTGGGAACTGCTCTGGAGGGGTGGGCCAGTAGTATACAGTCTTGTTTTTGGTTTTTTTTTAAAGTGCTTCTCAGGACTGTGTGAGATAAGAATGCTAAGCACATGTACACATTGAAGCTGGTTGATTCTTAATCGTTGTCATCAATCACGAGGAAAGCACTCTTAAGATGGACGGGTTCAGAGCATCCAGTGCTGACATGCCATCCCATATCATCTGTTTACATTATATCGGTGAAGGCAACCTGGTTTTTTAGAATTTAGAATCGTGTTAGGGACCATGCCAATGCTACTGAGGTGTTTTTCTTCATTATATATATTGATGCTGCTGACCATCAATTTGTCTGTATTAAATTAATCATTATCTGTGACAGTTTTCTTGATGTCTATTGTATTTCATGCTTTTGCACATTGTTCCAAAGAAAATGTAAAATCCACATTACTGTGCTATGAAGGCATCAGTGGGAGCAAAATGTTGTCTTCATGTTGGCCGTACAGAGTGAGAGAAATCTCATTTTAAGGCCGATTCATACATTATGCCTTTTAAGGTATAAAACCAACATCTTTACAACTGAAATCCTATGTGCCCTTAGCAGCATAGGAAGCTGCCTTCTATTGAGTCAGACCTTGGGTCCATCTAGCCCAGCACTGTCAACAGTGTCTCTCGAGGGTTTCAGGCAGGGTTTTTTCCTATCTCTACCAGGAGATTCCGGAGATTGAACCTGGGACCGTCTGCATGCTGAGCAGGTGCTCTACTACTAAGCTACAGCCCCCATGCATTTTAACTGAGAGTAAATCCCATTGAACTTAGTGGAACTTATTTTTGAGAAAGTATGTATAAAATTGCTCTGTGGAGTATACACCTGCAAATGTAATACGTGGATGAGGCTATTTTGTTTGGAATCCTGTGTATTTATTACAGTACATTCACCGGGGAGCCAGTATTGGCTGCTGGTCATGGTTGAGTTTGGTAGCAAACCCAGATTTGCTGCCACAGTCATGCCTTGGATTGAGAGCATAATTCATTCCGGAAACGTGCTTGCAATCCAAAACACTCTTATATCAAAACGAAATCCCCCCCAAAAAAATTGTACAGAGATTTTTAATTTAAGCCATACTACAGTACTTGCATTGCAAGACATCGCTTGTATATCAAGTAAAAAAAAATTAAATATATATTTAAAATTTTGCTTGTCTTGCAAAACGCTCTGAAACCAAGTTACTTGCAATCCAAGGTATTACTGTATATAATGTGTGGGCTGGCCAAAATTTAGATGGATGTCTTTAGGTACAGATTGCATCAGGCACAAGTCACTAGATACAAGAATCTTTGTGGATTTTATGGCATGAATTTATGTTAGCAAATTCTATTCAAATACCCTTTTCACAGAAATATCTCCTTTTAAAATATAGAAAACAATCAAAGAGTTCACTATATATTTGACATCTTTTGTTGTGAAAGCACCTCCTTTGTAAGCCCTATTCAAACAGGAGCCATCTAGACTTCCCAGGGTTACTGCAGTCAGGTGCTAAGAGGGCTTGCTTCCCCTTTCTTCCTTCTCTTCCTCTCTCAGTGTGGATGCAAGAATTGTGGCAGAGCATTTTGCTCAGGCTGCCTTGGATTCTATGCCATTGTCCCCCGTTGTGGAAACACTCAGCAGAAGGTTTGCAAGCAATGTCATGGAGAATTAACAAGGTAAGACCAGAGTGTGCATTTGAGTAATGTGATGTGGTTGCACCATATCCTTTTATTAAGGCAAAGAATGTGGCCTACGGTACAGCAGGTTTGCCTCTTCAACACTTCTACGTGCTAGCTGGGGGAAAGACATGTAGATTCCCTGCAACAACTTAGGAATGCTGCAATGGTCTTTCTGGACATTAAGATTCAGTAGCTAGGACCAAGTGACACCAAGCCAAAATCTACCCTCTAGTCCAGGAGTGGTCAGTTTGTTGCCCTCTGGTTTGGCCTACATTTCCCATCAGCCCTAGCCAGCATAGCCAATGGTGAGGTATCATGGGTGTTGTAGGCCAAAATATCTGGAGGGACACAAGTTGCTGCCAACATTCAATATCCCTTAACATGGCAATATGACATTTCTAATTTAACGTTAGTTCTCCGAATCAGCATGATCCAATAGATGTAACACTGGACTCGAATCTGTGAGACTGGAGTTCATGTCCTATCTCTTCTTAGGGTGAATTGTGCGGCTTGGACACACTGGCCTCAATTCCTGCCTTGGCAACATGAAAATAATAGCAGTCAAATTCCCAGGCCTGTTGTTAGCATGAACCTATAATATAGATGGTTAAGTGCTGTGCAGACTAAGGGCACAATCCTATGCATGTTTAGACAGAAAAAAAGTCCTACAACTCCCAGCATTCCCCAGCCAGCCATGCTGGTTGGGGAATGCTGGGAGTTGTAGGATTTTTTTCTGTCTTAAAATGCAGAGGATTGCATCCTGAAAGTGTAATACAAATGTGGTAGTGGTAGTAATCCCAAGAAATGAGGTAGGCCCAGTTCTCCAGGCCTCCTCCCATACCTCTCTTGTCTAGTACTGTCTGTCACCAGCCTAGAGGGGGCTGGAGAATGGGGAAGAAACCATCTTGCTACTTCCCTCGCTCCCAGCCTGTCGTCTAGGCAACCACCATCCCAGCCTTCCCACCTTCCCCCTTTCTCTGTCTTGAGTGCAGACTAACATCACAATCCTATGCAAGTCTAAGTCCCATTGAGTTCAGTGGGACTTACTCTGAAGTTAGTGTGCATTGGATTGGACCTTGAGGCAATTGAAATATGGTGCTTCTGCTTTCCATGTAAATTGTGACCAAATGCAGAAGATGATGAGGTAAACCTGTTTCTGGGCAGTACCATGGAGGTATTTCTCCATATCCCTGCATACAGAAAACTAGCATATCATGGTCAAAGTTAGGCTAGATCTCTTCTTTACAATTAATTTTCTACATTCAGGGGATGGGAGGGTTGTTTTCTGTTTTTGTTTGTTTGTTTGTTTGTTTTTGCATGCAGGAGCATTCAGTCACACATAATCCTTCACCTGCATGCTGAAGTGGTACAGTCAAGGAATAGGTCTGCCACCTCATCTGCTGCTTTTTGAGAAAAGAGGCCAGAGTATAATAGTGGTGGACTTAGGACTTCTTATAGGGTTGAAAGCAAGATGGGGCCATGGGCTGAGGCCAAGTCCTGTCATCATAAATAAGGGATTCATGTTCTGCCTTGGTGACATTTCTCTTTTTGGCTTTTCAGTGGGTCATCTCAGTCAAGTGCAGCTAAATGGTCTCCACCAGAGAACTACAAAAAGTGAGTCCTAACAACCATCT